>JAOXOE010000827.1:6753049-6821200 GCA_028565055.1 Phoeniculus purpureus
AGGATGGAGCCAGGCTCTGCTCAGTGGCATCTAATGATAGGACAAGGGGCAATGGGTGTAAGCTGGAACAGAGGAGGTTCCACATCAGTATGAAAAGGATCTTTTTCCCAGTGAGGGTGATAGAGGGGCTGCCCAGGGAGGTTGTGGAGTCTCCTTCTCTGAAGAAATTTAAAACCCACCTGGATACGTTCCCGTGCGACTTGGTCTAGGTGGTCCTGCTGTGACAGGGGGATTGGACTAGATGATCTTTCTAGGTCCCTTTGAATCCCTAATGTTCTGTGATTCTGTGATAGAACAGGAGCAAACTCACATGGACAGCAATTAAACATATGGTTTGTCTAAAGACAAACATATTTAGTTTAAAGTAACTGATTGAATGTCAGGACTTCAGTAGAGTCGGCCTGGTTCTGTTTGTAAGTAGTCTGGACTAGAGCTGTCCCATATCCCACAGCAAGTGCTGAGGCTGCCTGTGTTCAGTGACTTTGCTGCTACCCTCCAAGAGCCCATCAGCTTAAGCCTCATGAGGCTCTGACAGCTCAGTTTTCTTAAGACAAGTCTTCTGTTCCGTGTCTGTGTGTAACTCCACAGATACTAGAAATCACTTGAGCTTTGTGGCTTGTCTGCTTACCTCGTAGACCACTGTCCCTTATTTGTCTTTCAGAAGAGCTGTCTGTCTTTACATCTGTAACATTAAAAAAACCCTAAAATACATCTTCCTTTCCTTATCTTATTCTTTTCTTGATCTTGTGTTGCATCTTTGGTTAGGAATCCTTTAAGTCATGACTTTCCTCATGTCAAATAGCTTCTATTCATTCATGACATCTACCTTTTATATAAAATTATTCCTAACCATTATTTTTTTAAATATGAAGTGTCAGCATTTCATCTACTAGATGCTAGATTTTTCATGAAAAGTCTACCACACGCTCAGTAAACTCAGATCCTGACTTGGGACAACTGATGGATAACAATCCTTTGTATTACTGCTGGTTTTGTCAGGGTGGGGTGAGGCTTGGAGAGCTGCTTTTGCTGTAAAAGCTGTGTAAATTCAATCTTAATTTGTCTTTATGTCTAACCAGCGATGATATTTGATACGTTAGTGGTAAGATTATATCTAAAGTTAATGCATTTGTGTATAAAATCCAATGCACCAAGTTTCCTTGAGATATTATTTTGAACTTCCCAAATCTATAGAAGCTTAATTATTGAGAATTCCTAGAATGGTTTGATATAAGAGCTAGGTATGATCTCTTCTGCTTAAAGTAACTGTAAAATCTTGGATTTATTAAAGGATTGAAAGTACAGAGGATATGCAGACGAAGGAAAGCTCCAGTTAGGCAGAGAAGTTACAACTGTGTCATAAAGGTACCGCATAGATAGAATAATATAACCTCTGAAAGTCACAGTGCCAGGGAAATAAGAATTATTTATTATATCTTTTAAGTGAAATAAAACAGATCAAATAGTTTATTTGTGGTCTGCATGGTTTGCTCTAGACCTTTATGATTTATGCACTCAATTGATACCTCTGTTCCTCTTGGGGCAAGGAAAAGGCTGAGTGTCCTCAGGTCCTGTTAACACAGGTAGGAGCTGCAGATATGAACTGCTGGCAGATCCCACCTCATGACCCCATACAGATGGGAGTCCTGTTTTGGTTTAAGCAGTGCTTCTGATTACTTGTTAGGATACAAGTTTTGTAGGGCAGCGTTTGCAAAGTGTAAGAACCTAATTTCACCGAAACTCATTGAGAATTGGGCACCCTCCTTCGAGGCTCCTTTGCAAAATTGTACCTAAATTTTTGATAGCCTGGAGCTTTACAGATAATTAAATAACCTTGTATTTTATAGGAAAATGTTTCTGTTGAAATTAAACATTTTAGCATGATATATATTGTAATTGTTAGCCAATATAAATGATAAAGGTTGATTCTGATAGATTTCTTAGAGTATTTCAAGGAATATGTTTCTCTGAAGCAGTTTTGATCCATTTCCTTGTGTTTACATTAAAATGCTTCCATCTGCATGATTGCACAGTTACTACATGCAATTAGTATTTACATAGATTTGTATGTTGTCTTGTTAGAAGGAAACTCACCACCGGCCTTGTAAGAAAGGACTTTATTGTGTTGTCTGTGGAGCTGAAATTCTGCCAAAAGCAGAGGGTAAGATCTCTGTAACTGGTAATTTGTTTCAGGTTGGGAACGATGGGGTTTTTAATCTTCCTTTTTACTTTCACAGTGTGAGGGATGCTGGAGGGATATTTTAGCATATGTAGTTAACTTATTCACTGGGTATGGTCACTAGAAGAATGAGAAAAGAAGTTACTCTTTGTGGCACCTTTCTGTTGCTTGATTCAGTGCTCCTGATACACTGACCCATCCTGAAGTACAATGGGCATCTGACTGGTGTTTAAGAGTTAACTGAAGGCAACTGCTCCTGGCACTATAGGAGGCTGAAAGAAATTATTTGCAACATAGTGGCCCATTCATTGGGGTATGTTTCTCCTTGGGATTAGGTGTTAATTTGCTACCAGTTGTTGTGAGAAGTTTGGTAATACATTGGCACAGTAACTCTGTGCATCTAATACAGGTTTTAATGAAACTATCAAAAATTTTACTGAAAAACTGTGTGATCACACCGTTATTCTTCCAATTATGACTTACCTAGTATTAATGGAGCTTGGAGTTTAGTCCTTGGTTGACCTGTTGTGTGAAATATGGATTAGATGTTCTTGGAGATTGTCTCTACGTTTTTGTGAGTCACTTTAATTTGGGCAGGTCGAAAAGCTGATAATGGTAAGAACAACCCTGCTGCTTTTTAAAATGCACTTTGTCTTCAGGCTACTGGGCCATGTGTGGTAATGACCTAATTACACCACGTTCTCATCAGTTACATGCAGAATCAATTAGATAGAGATGCTTATTACACTTAAACAATGTGTAAAACATTGTCCTCCAGGAGCGTTTAGGGAGGATTTAAGTGGTCCCACGTTTTACAAATCCGAAGGTAAGAAGACATTTGCCTTTGTGTACCTTGCAAGTACGTCTCAGGACCTTGAAAGCAAGCCAGAATGCTACGTTTTTAGGAGGTGTTAGAAACGATATGGAGGTTGAGATGAAGAGAGGTGTGTGTTAGACACAGAGCAGAGGCCTGTTCCTTGTGCAGAGTCTTGTTTATGGCAGCCCCTACATTACAGGACCCTTAAACATCCCCTCCCCTTCTCTGAGGTTCCTTGCACTGGCCCAAAAGCTCATTAATGAAGCTCATGATGAAGCAAGTATGGAACTGGAATCAAAGAAGTGACACTAGCGACAAAGACCCAACCTAGCCCTCTCAAACTGATTCCTCTTCAGCCATGAAAGTGGGGGAAGTCAGGCTTAGTAGGCAGGAGTCGTGTACTAGTGGCTCCTGACTCCATCGCGTGATGTAGCTCAACTGGGTATCAGGTCACAAAGCTAGACTAGACAGTATCTGGAACAAGTGATGCTGAGAAAGCACAAGTCTCCTCTTCCGCAAACCAGACCTGAGCCTGAGGGAGGGTGGGAGATACCCCTGTTTCTTCTGCATGTATCGAAGTCACATACCAGCTAGCAAAGTCCACGTTGCCTTCCAGGCAATGGGAGGCCCAGTGATGGAGGCCACTTACTGCCTCTCTGCATTCCCAAAGCAGAGCAACCACAATTTACTTGTGTAATCTCACCGAGACACTTACTAATTTCCTTAATTTTCAACATCATCTTATCTTTGCAATTTGTTCTATAATCGATGAAGTAAAATCACAATCTGTTAAACAAAAGCCTTTGGAATAGCTGAGGTGCTTTAATGGCTAGTTTAGCAAGGTGTCCGTTGTCAGTGAGATGGTTTATGCGGTTTAGACTGAATCTCAGATGTCACTTGATTGATGAATTTGAAAAATCTGCCAGATTTTGAAGAAAATGAAAAAATAAATGTATTGAAGCAGATTCAAACTCGCTGGTCAATTGGGGAGTAATAACACAGGAGAAATTATCTGTTGAAAAGTAAATTTTGGGCACATTAAAACATTTAAAGAAGGCCTTCTTCCAAGGTTCATTTAGAGCAATAAAAGTCTTTTCACTGACTTCAGTGGGTATTGGATCGGGGCCTAAATTACCATCTTGTAAATGTGGAAAGTTTGCAGTCGGTTCGAACAGTGCTGTATTCAACCCGTGTCTATATAAGTCTTACACCCCACTTTTTAAATTATAGGAATTTTGAGAAAAGCTTGCTACAGTAATAGTGAACTGCAAATAATCTGGAAACTCTTCAGAAATACAAATATAAGAAGTAAAGGATCCATTAATAATTGTGTGTGTGAACTAGCTGCCAGTGCAGAAGACGAGAACATGATGTTGATCATCTCAGATGCTGCAAGTGTTAGTCGTCTTAAAGAAACTTTGAAGGTTTATCAGATGCCAATGAAAAGTGAAGGTAAATCTTAAAGATTCCTGATAAATACCACCTAGCGTTTGTCAAATCCTTTAGCTTTAAGTTAAATACAGCACATTATTTCTTTTCCTGATGATGCTCTTGGTTTTAGGCTTGTGGTTTTATCTCTAATCTGTGTGTGACACCTATGGAGAGAACCAGTACAAGTCTCACGCCCCGTTATGTCTTTGTCCAAGAGATCTTTCATTTAACGGTGTTTTGTTTACTGCCACACTGTGGTGGTTGAGTCTGCGTCATTCTATAACTTCCACATCTTTCCAGTGCTCCTATTACTTTCTGTAATTTAGAAGGAAGTCTGATACCCAGCAGTTCTTTCCTGGATATGCATGAAATGCTCTGGCTGTGGGCTTCCTGCTTTGAGGACATCTTTCTCTTTCATAGGTTGTTGAAAGGAACTTTTTGCTTCTATAAGCAAATGACATTCTTTCTTAAATTAAAATACTGACTCTTTCAATGATGGTTTTGGGTCCTCATGCCAGGGATTGCAAATATTTGATAGGTGAAATAAGGATAAAAGCAGTGCTACTGTGGTGGGCTGAACCATCAACTGTATCTTTGACCTTAGGTAAGTGAGGAAGATTATTCACAGCTTATAAGGAGAAGTTTGGCTATTTTATGGAGTAATGACACTGAAGGCAGTAGAAACTCGCTGTCCAAGCACAGTTTTTGTCTAGAAAGCTATAAACAGCAAAACCCCGTGGGTTGATATTTTTTTCCAGAGGGCTGTAGATACAGAAGTTGGAGAATTGGAGATTGGCAGTGGTACCTGGCTAAGAAAATACATTTTCTTCTAACTAGGCTGTTTGCAAGACTTACAGCCCTTGCTTTGGATGCTTTGGGAACGGCAAGATTTGCTCCACTGAGATGCTGTCTTGTTCTCTCCACCATCGATAGTTGAAATGGAGAGAACTGGTTGACACATGAAGGGAAAGCCACACCCCATCTACTGCTGGCGAGGCGCAGGCAAATCTCCACTGAGATCTGTTGATCAGCTTACCCTCCACCCCCAGGTTTCTCAAGTCTGCTCTGATCCAAAAGAGACGACACAAATAATAAGAATAGACTCACACACATTTCTTACATCAAATTAAAATATCTGAATGGGAGGCACCTACCCTGCATCCCCAGTGGCTCAAGTAGGGCTTTGCACAGGCAGAGGTGTGGCAAATGAAATGATTCCAGGTGTCAGACCATGGAATGGGTAACCCTTTAGCAGTGTTCAGGTGACAGAGACCAAATGTGACTACTTTTTTTTGCATCTGAGCACTTCTGGTGGTGGGGTGGCACAATGAGTATGTGTGATAAGAACAATATGGTTAGTAGCGTGACAAGTAACTCGTGATTGTTCATCTGCTGTAAGATACCTCCTGACACATATGTAAAGCACTTTTTTCTTTCTCTTAAAAGACTCAAATGCCAGTTTGTATTTAAATGCTATTTGGAATGAGAAGGACAGTTCTCTGACAAGTTACTTACAGTGCAGGAGCTGCATCACTCAGTCTGTTTCTCCATGTCCTTTGATAGGAGCTGAGGTTACTCATTTCAATAATAAAGTGCAGTCGTGGGTAAGTCAGACTGGTTTATTTTTGTATATTAAAACAATTACTGGGTGATTTGTAGAGTAGATATTAAAATACCATTTCTGTCAAAGGTAGAAGGAACATTTTATTTTGTCCAGGTGAATTGTATATGATTCATCTCCTTTCTACCCCAGAGATTTGGTACTGTAGTTAAGAGCTGATTTCAGTTCACTTAATATATTTATGATTGTCTAATTTGATGCAGTGTCTTACGAAAAGGGATAGGAAAATAAGCTGCAGTTATCCTTGGATTCATGAAATGAAAACCAGAACAAAGCATGTTTGAACATGCGATATAGTCAGGCCCAAGTGTTCAGTCTTGTAGTTGTACGTTATTTGTGGCACTAACAAAACTGTTAATCAGACCATGATGGATGAACGTGGACAAGGTTTGAAGGAGTCCATGTGCAACCCCTTTTTTTAATAGGTAGTGTATTTCCAACAGTGCTAGCAAACTAAGTTCTCAATAGAACTCTCGGAAATCTAGATGAGAAAGCTGTGTGTAGGTTTGCTCTGCTCAGTAGTAGTAAGATAAAAGTGGAGGGTGAGGCTCCACCCTGAATGAGCTGTAACCTTAGGACACCTTTGCCTTTCTTGAATTTTCCTTCATTTATACTGGGGATAAAAATATAGCTGAATTTAACCAGATATTTATGAGACTTAAAAACTTTGCTGAAACCTGAACACAGTCCTTACGGTTTGGCCCGTGTGCATCATTATCCATTGTGCAAGCTATTTGAAATGCTCTGTGTGACTGTGACGATGGAGCCAAGTTTATGAAGCAGTCTGTGCCATCTGTGTTGCTCTTTCAAGCTCTGTTAGTAAAATTTCACGCTATTTTAGCATTCACTTTGCATCAAAGATAGTGAAATGTTACGTCGAGGAGTGTTTTGAAAGAGTAAACGGGTTCCTCAGAGGCACAGTGAAATGATTTCTTGTCCCTTTAACAGTCTTTTTCTGTACATTTTGAGTAAGGGGCTCTGTCGTGCTGCCAGGGAGTCGGAAGTGTTGGTGTTCCAGCCCTTTGCTGGTTCCCGGGGCTGGCAGTGCAAACCACACCCCGTCAGCAGTTTGAGGTGGGCACTGGAATGGGATCTGACTCTCTGTCATTCCAGGTAGAAACGTGTAACCGCTGGTATTCGTTTTACAAGTGTTGTGGTTTTATTAGTGTAAAATAACCAAGTGTTACGTTCTTAGATTTAACTTCTGTTTCTTTTAGCTAAAAAGACACTGTTAATTGTGGCAGGTTTTTCTGAATAAGCCTCTTTCTTTCGTATTCTTGTTCTCATTTTCTGTTTCCATCCGCTAGAAAGAAATCTCAGTAAACTTCCAGGCTTGGACGAGCACCATAGGCTAGAAAAGCCACATCTGGCTTTGGAGAGCCATTCTGAAAGCTCTAGTGGCTTTCAGTACAGAGACATCTAATCTCTTAATGCATGTCTTTGTTTCAGAGAGAGAGGCTTGGGGAAAAATATCCCATCATCTTCAATAGACCTGTGAAACAATGGTCCGAATGGGCATCTCTGCTCTGGATGTCTTGCAAAGTGCTTGTTTTCTGACTAGATTAAAATGCCAGGTGACTTGACTGGGAGAGCTGAGAGGGATGATGCTTGTAGCTTTTATTTTTTGCATGTGTGTGAAAATAATGTTACTTATTTAGAGAGGTAGAAGGCACTGGGAATGAATGATGGTAGAAATAAAATCAGCTCTAATGTTATCATCTCTGTACTTTAAATCGAGTGCCTGTTTGGTTTTGGGGTTTGGGTTTTTTTTTTTTTCTTTGTAATTGGGAATCTATGAAATGTGGATGAAGACATACCGAATGAGTCAGAGGAGTTTAAATGATGATTTATTACAAGCTGTCCTACACCAGAGCAAACACATATGCATTAAAGGCAAGGAGCTGCGATTAAATCAGTTTTAGCTCCCAGTTCTATATTCTTGAATACAAGATCCTGCTGCTGCTGACCAACGTATTTGTGGAGATAAAATCCACATTGAGTTTATCCTGCTGCCTGCCCTGCGTTAAATCATGTACATTGTCATGAGGTATCAGATGTCATCTTACATTACTTCGTGTCATGTGCTGTCTATAAATCAAGTGCAGTTGGTTCTGGAAGGCAAGGAATTGCTCATTTAATAGAAATCACATTGCTATAGCGAAACAAGCTTAAAATAGAATCGCTGGGTTTAATAGCTGTAATTTGCCTCTAGGTTTGCGAATCATTTAAAGAGGCAACGCTGGGTTGTCACAGCTTTAAATTTAAGGACTGATTAACAAATCGCATTTTATAAGTTGGTTCTTTTCAAACCTTTTTTTTTTTTAAAAAAGTCAATTATACATTTATATTGAAAATTAGGGGTTTAAATTTGCTGCTACATTTCTACAAATTCGATTACATCCTGCATTTGCCAGTGACCTAGAAACCTCCATTAATTTATTCAGGCTTTATTCGCAATCATATTCATAATCAGTGGCATAGCAATTAATGTTATTGTTCATATTCCTTAAAATACTCTAAATAATCTTACAGAGACGGCTGTTTGCAGTCATCTTTGTGAAATGCTAACAGCTTCATGGAAGACAGCGCTTTGGATGTTGTTAGAAAATATTTGGAAATTTACTTGGCTTTTTGGATCATTCAAATATCATTTGGAACTTCCTTGGAATCTTTGGGAAATATTTTATTGCTGTAAGCACAGAGAATGAGGGGTGCTTTAAGATCTCGCTTAGCTAATGTGATAAATCGTCCTTTGTATGTTAAAAGGTGACCGAAACTCCGACAATTAAATTTTTTAAACTTATTAAGGAGTTGTTGCTATAAGCGATTAGACAGTCAGCTGTTGAGACAGTAGCTTTTTATATAACAGGATATTGTTTTGTTCATCATGTTACCACATTTGGCAAACTTTTTATCTTAATGCGCCTATCGGGAATACCAGTCTGACCTCAATCTGAGTAAAGCCTTAATAGTCGACGTGAGGGATGCTTGCAGGAGGTGGCGCGGTCGTTTTCGCAGACTGTATATTTGTTATCGCATGTTAATCAGATTCATCATTCTGTTTAATAAAGATTTCATCTGCCACGCGAATGCATAATCGGCTATGTCTGAGTGACCGTCTTTTGTCTTGAGCAGATTGCTAAAACTGTATTAAGCATCATTAGACAAAAATGACGACCTTATTAATTTGTCCTTTATGTGTTTTTCCAGCAGATTGGACCTCATTATTATGCAAACACAGTACACAGAGCTGCACCAGAAGTAGCTCATTAATGTTTCTTTCCCTTCGTACATAACAGATTATTATTGTGAAGTGTGCATGAAATAATTGCTAATTATGTGCCTTGAATTGTACAGTCATTGTCTGTCTTGAGTTTTTTTCGTATGGTTTAAGAACGCTGTAGAAGGCCATCAGAAGCTACAGGTTAACGGTACCAAAGCAGCTAAAACCAGAGGAAGTGAATCACAAAACGTGCATTTTATCACACGTTTTCATGCCCGTAAAGAGTAATTAGGACAGCGATGGATTGCTTTGTAGTTACCTCTCGCTACGCTTCTTATTGTACAAGAAATGGCTCTCAGCTGGCAAATAATTTAATAGATCTGTCTGCCAGCGGATAGATGCAGCAAGTTTGAACTCTGGACTTCTAGTAAAAAAATCCCATAGACGTTGAAACAGTTATTCTTGAGTATGGGCTCCTTATTTGCACACCACTAAAATCCTACACGTTGCCAAATAGTCTTCTTTCTGCCATCTGTTTTCCCGGCCTTGTTTTGTGTTTCTTGTGGGCGTTGTCTTCGATAGAATTCTCCTTAAAATTTGTGTGCTAGAAATTACATGTTAGGATTTGGCATTCGTCTGTAGTTTGACAACTTGGTGCTAAGTGTGTAATTGGTTTAAGCTGGTAGTGCTGCATACTTATCCGTGGCACATCTTCTGTAATCTGTCTGCCACTGCGGCTGATAAGACTTGGCCACAACCGAAGTTTTTGCAGCGCTAGAAATAAAATCCTGATCCATTAAGGGTTTGCGTGGATTTAGCTTTATAATCTGGTTTAGAAATTGTGAGTGGTCAGATCTTAGAGACAAGCTTTGTTGTCAAAAACGATGCCGCGAAAACCATTACATCAGCTTAAATTTTCCTAACGTTGCTTTTGTGGATGATAGAACCTCAAAAATCCGGCGGCTGTTGCTGAAGAGAAGTATTTGTGACTGGCAATTATATGAGCCCTGAAACAGATACCTTCGAGAGCTGGGAGGATGGATAACATCATTCGCCTGACATTACTGACGTTAAATAATTTTAGAGTCTAACTGCATTTGGTTGGTGTTAAATTGTTGCTGATGTCAGCTGATATCACCGTTTAAATATGGGGATGGCTTCATACAAGTGAAAATCGATGGAGTGTGCCAGCTGTAAAATAGTCCTTCCACGTTTCACATGTGATAGATCATTGCTGAATGTTTATGAAGGACAGACGTATCTTACACTTCCAAAGAATCATACGCTGCAGAGACCAAATTCTCTTTGCTGCGCTGCTGGCCGTTGGGCACGTGGACTTGAGAAACCGCCTGACGGCTAAAAATTGAAAGTAGTTAGCATGGCATTGCAGAAATACTCATTTATTTTGCTTGGATTGTGTGAAATGCCCAGGAACACGGGTACACTGGTAACACAGAGCTTCTGCAACTCTGAGTTCTGTGATCTTCCATAAATGCTGTCTAGAATTTCAGCGATAACATTGCATGCTGGCTGAAGGGTGCATTTGTAATGTAATGCAAGAGAACATAAAGACACTCCTGTCTATAAAAGCGTGCGTGAGCGTCACAGCTAAGTGTTCAGTCAGGCTGAAAAGGACTTGGATCCCCAATGCTTTGACGCTGCCCTTTTCCTTCTGCTCCACAACCTCTGTTTTCCATTCCTGTGAAGTGGCATTTTCTGCTCTGCGCTTTGTTCCTTTCCCTGCTACTTTAGGGTTTAACTGATCTTTAGGTACTGATTTTAATTAATTATCACAACTAAATTTACTCTGTGGTACTTTCAGCCTGGGATTTTATTCCATACAGAAGGCTACACCCCCCCGTCTTCACACCAGTTCTTGGGTGCTTGAAAATGCACTGAAAACTCTTGCGGGTCACCACTGCCTTTCCCATTAGAATAATGTTTTGTGAATAGTGTTGTTTGCTGAAGATGCAGTTTTATTAAAGAAGAAAAATGGGGTTTATAACTAGGAAAAATACCTGTGTGGATAGCAGGTTATGGGTACCAGCGTGCACCACGTGCTCAGTGCAAAATCTTTCCTGTATTTGTCGCCACATCCGTGCTCACACTGTGCTTTGATAAGGCTCAAAGCTCTAGGTACCGGGTACTGCCTGTTTTGCTGGTGCTGGGAGAGAGATTATTGATGTTCATTAGCTAATTATTCTGGCGTTCTGCCTGCCAGAAAAAAATCTGCTAAGTTGGCTGTCAGGTTTATCTGATTTCCACTATATTGAAAATTGCTTGGAAACGTAGATAATTTCTTTCAGTATTTTTGAGAGAGAAGGATAATTAAAAATATAGGAACCCAAAATTACTGTTAGGCTTGACCCAACAGATATTAACACTTCCTTAAGGTGCTGGGACAGTTGGCAGCACCGTGATTTTTTGGCTGCCCAGTACTGAGAGTCAAGTCAAGATCTTTTGTTGGACAAGGCTGATGCTCATTGAAGTCAGGAGTGGCAACACACCCCCATTTTCTTGTTTCCTTTGCTGTAGTGCTTTGCTGATGCACAAATAGAGTCAAGTTCTGTTTCTATAAACTTGGCTCATCTTTGCAGGTGAAGGTAGCTTTGAAGGAAAGCCTGAGCTGGAACGTTCTAAGGTCTCAATCTGTTCCGCCGTCTGTTCCTCTGCTACTTTAGGGCAACTCCTTGAGCAGCCACGTTGCAAAACGCACCTGTGGAATGGTTTGGATTAGGAATATTGCCAGTTTTGTGGGATTATGTTTTAGATTGGATCATTCCAGGCATCTGATTTGTGGTCCAATCCCACAAACGGTTTTTATAGCTTAAATGAGATGTGGGATGTGAAGAAGCAAAAAGTGAATGCTCCAACAGTAGATGCTTAAACATTATGGAAACTGTACGGTGGCAGCTGCTGAAATTACAGATTCAACATTCCAATTGTTTTATATTCTAATGAACAGCCATTGTTGCAAGTATTTTATACTGGTTGTTAGCTACCCAGTCCAGCTGCCACTGACCTCTCAAGCAGCAGTAACAAAACCCCTCTTTGTTATCAGTATGGGAAATATCTTGGCCATTGTGGGTGTGAATTCAAAACAGAATAGCAATCATGCACAGGAAAACACTCAGAGCTCCGTGATTCATTGACAGGGAGCCTAAATGTTGCGTTTAAATGATTACATTCAAGTTTTTTTAAAAAATTGTACTGTTCCTTGTCACCTAGTTAAAATAGAGTTGAAGTACTTAAAGCATCCAAAGGCCTTAGAACTTTTACTCACTAGATGCTTCCAAATTTCTTATCATGAATATTCTATACTCTCCCTTCTTATAAATTTCTGTACTAGTATAAAATATAAATCTCCAATCAAGGTAAGACTCCTATAATTTAACTTCTCTTTTCTTCTTTCACATGGCTTGACACCACGTTTACTAAGCGATAGCCATTTCTCACACTTTGAGAGCCAAGTAGTGGGATAAAAGAGTGAATTAGATTTGTTGCAGATGTTTTCTAAATCAGATACCTCTGGGTTCTAGAACCCAGTTCTCCTTTCTGGGAAATTAGAATAGAATTGATTTATGTTATGTGAATATAGCTTATTATATTTATATAATTAAACGCTGTGGTGTCTGTCAGACCATGCAGGCTGTGGCTCTGCTCTCTAGTAGTTATGTCTGGCTAGTTCACTGTAGGAATGCTAATTTGGAGACTTTTCTCGTTCTTAAATTGCAACCATACAGCAGTAATCTAAGGTAGGGGGTGGAAAACAGACAATTAGCACCATTCTTCTGTATGTAATTTGTATATGGTATTGGTTATTTTTATTATCTAAGTTCATAGGTTCTTCCTCTTCATGGACTACAAACATTTTGTCCAAATTCTTTGCCTGAAGTAAACGGAGCCAAGGATAAATTTGCTTCTTTCTCCTCTCTGAAGGGCTTGAAATAATGATAATAATAATAATAAAAATAAATTGGCTAAGATTGGGGAGATTTTTACGGCATTTATAGATAGAAGCGTGGGCCATACAAAGCTTTAGCCACGTCTTTCTGCGGGGGCGGAACAAGGCTATCGGATAAAACGATACCTCAGCACATTTGAATTCACATAAATCCTACGTGATTCCAAATATTTCAGCTCTGTCCTTCAGTTTCCTAGTATGGAGATGGAAAAAAATGTCCATATACCTGTAGCTGGTGTTCATTAGGAGCTTTGAAATGGTCAGACTAAGGTTTATAGAGACGCGTGATTATTGTTTCTTAGTGGACTCGGGTCAGTTTTTTACCATTGACGTGCTGACGTGATTTATTTTTAAAGGCAGAGCAATTTGAAAGTAACGAGTGTTTTCATTCTAATTGGTATAGAATCTCTTGTGTGTGTGACAGGCTCCTCGTTTATACATTTCTTTTGTTAATACAGCGTAGAAAGCGCTTGGTTTAGCTTTAGATAAAAGTGAGAGACTATTCTTGGTCACTTTTGTACTTTATAAACCTCAGCTGCAGTTCACACTTGTGGAAATTCTAAGTGTCCTTTTATTTTTAACAGCAGCCTAGGGTACGGTTGAAAGAGCCATATTTCCATTTTGGCTTTTGTTTGAGCAGCTTCCAAAACATCACTCTACTTTTTTTTTCTTTTTTAACTGGAAAATTTGCCAAGTCCAGCTCAGATTAAGTTTCTTTGTTAGATTTGTTCCTTTTAGCATCTGGATCAGAAATTGTATCCCATGCTATATAGTAATCAAACATTTGGAAGTCATCTGAGAAATCGTAGGAAGCCTTGATAGCACTGAACATTCTTTGCAGAAAGAAGAAATATGCAACATGCAGAGCAGTTTTGTTTGGGTTGGGGCTGGGTTTTGGTTTGGGTTTTTTTTTTAAGCAAACACTAGTTTGTTTGACCACCCTACCAAGGGATTTCACCACATTCTACTGGGACACCAGCAGGAGTTGTTATCTCTTAAACTGTTGTCATCCCCCCCTTTGTCACCGCCAAATACTGATATAAATATATCTGTTCTTGATACAGATCTATATGTGGTGATGTTGGCTCATAGGCTGGGCTTGATGATCTTAGAGGTCTTTTCCAGCCTCAATAGTTTTGTGATTCCCTGCCAAATGTTAACATTCTAGGGTATTTGGGAGATGTAAAATATATATTTAATTAAAAGTTATTTTAATTGTAATTCATAAAGCCAGTGTGCTGCAAGCTGGTGAGTGATTTGGTTTTTTTATTACACTGCTTATACTTTTGAAAAGACCAATCACTATTGTACAAGTAAGTTCATTAATGGACCTCAAATACCCCATTTTACTAGTTTAAAATATAATCACTAGAATTTATAGCAATAGAGAAAAATTTTCCTGTTGCCATACACTAAAAGACCATTCTATAAAGTCACTCTGCTCATCTAGACTTCCAGGGTAAATTGTATTGGAGGATAGGGTTTGGTGAGAAGAAACTGCAGTGGGCTTCCCAGGGAGGTTGTGGAGTCTCCGTCTCTGGAGACATTTAAAACCCGCCTGGACATGTTCCTGTGCGACTAGATATAGGTGATCCTGCTATGGCAGGGGGATTGGACAGGATGATCTATCGAGGTCGCTTCCATTCCCTAATACTCTGTGATTCGTTAAACAGATCTGAATTCTGGTTGTAGAGAACTAACATACTCTCCTCGTTACCTGTAAAAATACTGCACATTTGTCTGTTAAATGCAGCTCCTCCGAAAGGACCGGGGAAAAGAAGGCTCTTGGAGAATTTAAAAAGGAATAGGTATGTCTTGCAGTAGTGTTTAAGCAAATCTATTTATTCACTGAAAAGAATTAATGTGGTAGCCAAAACATTCTTGGCATTCCTCCACAGGCCCCGTGACTGGCTGGGATAGAGAACCAAGCCTTGCTTTGGTAGGTGGCTAAATGCAGATGTCGGAATGTTCATTATATTTTGTAATCCTTTAACTTGTATTAATTTATTTCCTAACTATTTGGTTGCTTTCAAAGTCATACAAAGCAGTGAGAGAACTGCTATGAGTTGAACCAGAACGTTTCCTTTCTGAAACAGATTTCAGCTATCAGCTGATAAAACAGACCCCAAATCCAAACCACTTGCTGCTTTGGATTTTGCTCTGAATCCAAACTTCCAGGAATGAATCTGAGCCAATTTTTCTCTTCAAGCGAGTGGAATTTTTTTCTTCCTTTCTCTTTCAAGCTTGTCTTATCTACAGCCGCTTTGTACTGTGGTTTCGCTTATAAAATTCCTTTCCCCGCAGTACATATTTCAGCCTTTATATTAGAAACATTGAGCCTGGCTGGAAGGGCTCTAACATGGTGGATAACCAGGGGAGACGCATTGAGGGGCCTTTGTCAGTAATAAAATGTGTCCTTCATCTCCAAGTTTATTCAGCAGCACACAGGGCAATGTCACTTCTTTGGCGCTGGCCTCTTTAAAGTCCTTGCCTGCTGCAGCGTCAGATACTCTTACAAAGGAATTCACACAAATACTCGGTCTCTGTGCCTGTGAGTAATTGGTTTCCGCAATGGCATGATGAGTCCGTCAGGCTCGGGGCTTTGTGGATTCATCCAAGGACTTGTTTTGCTAGTTTCCCAGTACTGTGCTGGATTCGGTTTGGTTTTAAAGGCTGTTAGCTGACTCCCTTCTGTGTCCTCGAAGACAATGCCTTTTTTCCCCCAAGTTTTGAGTCTGTTTGCTCAATTCTGACCATCCTTGTGTTGCTGCAGGAGAAAGTAGCACAAGTGGTTGTACAGTACCTAACAAGCAGGAAAAAGCAGATGGCTGCGCTGTTAATGGGGCTTCTCCCCTTGATCTCACAGGGAGAGAGATCTTTTCATTGTCAGAACTTCTCAAAGCTCATTGATTTTTCATTCTAGCAGGATTTGTTTGCTTTTGAATCACTGCTGTGCTGTTATCTTTAGATGCTGAACCTTTCACTGGGCTGCACACTTCATTAGTTCGTTGATACTTGCTCTTTTAGGATTCCTGCACAGAACTTCTTCCTGCTTTGCATCAGAAACACTCACTACATCCTAAATAAACCAGGCATGGTCATTCTTTTGTTTTTCCAGTTTGTTAAAAAAAATTTCCTTACAGTGTGGTCGTTGTTACAGTTTTTGCTTAGCGCTCTAAAACATTCAAATAAAAGTCTACCCCAACAGTTTTGCTTTCTAGTTCAGCATCTTGTGAGGTTTTAGAGATCAGATTTTTTCCCCAAAATTCTTTTAAAAAATGGATTTCTTCAATTGAAACAAAACAAACCCAAGAATAGATAACCTGGAGGAAAGGTTAGCCGTGTTGGACAGCGTTGTTTGAGTTCTTCAACCCTCTTCTGAAGGACTTAGCCCTTTGTTCAGCACGGCAGCCATTTAGACTTCAGTGTCTGATTTTCTATTGATTTCTTTGCTCTCTTGTCTTTAAAAACAGACAAAACAGAATGAATTAAATGAGTTGAGATGGTCATGCTAGGAGTAGCTGAGTGTAGAGGTAAAGTCCGTGCAAAAACACTCAGGCTTGCTGTTATTTTTGCTTTAAATAACAGTGAATTTACAGAGCTACAGGAATTTAAATTAAAGGTGCTGATGAAAGATTCTGGTCACGTTTTACAGTAGGGACAGTATTGTGAACCCAGTACACATTGCTGAAATGATTTAAGATCCTAAAGTGCAGGAGCGTGCGGCAAGTAGAATCGGTAACACAGAGAATAAATTGAGGGATTTCTTAGGTTGGTTTTGGGGCTTATAGTATAAAAATTGCCTAAATTGCGTAAGATAGAAAAGGCTTTGAATATGAATGATAGATTTGCAAACAAATGTATAAATTGCTGCTTATCTTGTCCTAAATGAGATTAAAAGCCCTATTCTAGAATCTAGTGATAAGAATTTATGGGAGTCCTGGTTTCCCTACTAATATTTTTTAGATATAAGAGAGGAAATATGCCTGATGATATTAATTTGCTGTTAACTAATATAGTACAACATCAGTAACTGGCAGTTAATCTATCAAACTTGTGCCATGACATCTTACTTGTTGTTTTAATATGTTCTAAGCATGAAATGTGTTTTTCAGGTATGTTTTACATTTGCACCAGGTAATGGAAAGTACGATATATTACGTGCTTGTGCCCCAGAGGAAACTTTTAAACAAAAATAATTGAAAGCAATAAATCTTCCTCTGCCTTCCTTCTGGTATGCCTTCTGCATTGTGTCTTTGAGTTCGTACTTATAGGAAACCTTGTTGGTAGTGACAGGGTAACGGTGCTGATGCAAGGGACCACTGCCCTTGCCCACCGTGTGTTTGCCTTGCACTACAGGATCAGCTGTTGTCTCTCTTTTTTTATTCTTCTTTTATTCCGTAATCAACCCCTTTTCTTTCTAAGATGAAAAGTCTTATTCCAGATTGCTGTTACTATTGGTAGTAAGGCTATAGTTTTTCAAATAATTAGGAACATCCACAAGCTAATAAATCTGTCCTGAATTTTTCATTTGCTTGTGTACGTTGTAGAAGTTTGTATTTCACTGTGTCTCTGCGTCAGTGATTTATCAGGTGGTTATTTTCAAAAGTTTTCAGCGTACACAGCAGTGAGATGATTTGATGCACCGTGGGTTTAATAACTTTAAGTACTTAGCTTGTTATTCCTTTTTGGTGTAAGGTTTATTTACTCCCTTATCAGACACTAATCTTAAAGACTTCCATGTCCTGTGAATATGCAGCTTGTTTGAGCTGATGCCTGGCAAGCAGAACCATCTCATGAGACACCTTTCATACCATCTGCTGTTCTATTCAGTCACATCAGGAAAGTGTAGGGGCACATAACGTAATGTGGTCAATATAAACTTAAATATGACAAATTGTACCCTATTTTTAAAAAAATTCAATATACCATTTGATCATTCAGTGGCCACTGATGTTTTTTTCTCTAAAGCAGCTTAGCTGTGTTTGAAAGTGGAGATGTGTCATGCTAAAAGTTTCTAAGAATATATAAAGGGAAGTTTTAGGAAGGAGCAATGATGTGCATTATCCAGTAAAAATAAAGGCCTGCTGTCCCAGTTCATCCAGCATTTTTCCCCATCCAGGTGTTTCTCTAGCAGGAAGAGCTCTTGAGACATGAGGTGAGAGGAATTCCACTCAAGACTGGATGGACAAGTCCAGAGTCATGAGGTTTCAGTGCCAGCAGCAGTCAGGCATTGTTACAAACTGTGCAAGTTTGAGGGTTAAAGGCGGAACCCTCCAGAACAGGTTGTTAGATTCCCAGTGAGTGGATGAGTCTCCACTCACCTCATCTCACCCCTTTCTGCTCCCTTGGTGGGGTACAGAGGGGACTGGTTTGGGAAATACACTAGTTCTTCTGGGTCCTAAGACCTAACCCATCACACAAACTATTTCCTCTAAAAGCTTTAAAGCATAGCTTGAGACAATCATCGATCTCTCAGTGCTGTATTTGGCTATAATATAAATTAATATTTAGACACTTCTAGTTGTAGGTGGGCTTGTAATTTCCTCTGTTGTGATTGTCTGTACAGTTATTCTGATCCAAATAGCAATGTGCAATGAAAAAAACCTTAAAATTCTTTCTCAGAGTATCCCTGCTGACTTAAACCTGGTTGGGAAGAATCTTCTAGTTTGTTGTCCATTAAAAAAAAATAATCGTAGCAGCAAGCAGTCCTACTTAGCTTAGAATGCAAAAATATTACCAGCAGACTAAAACATCGTAGCTGAAACCAATTGGGACCAGATGGGGTTTTCTTATTCTCATAGGCCATATGTTGCCATAGTAAAAAAACCCTGAAAAATCCAGTCAAAACATAACTCATCTAAAGGAAATTACCTTGATGGCTCTTGACTACTATGAGGAATTTTGTAGAGCTAACTCATAGCATATATCAAATATTCTCTAGGAATGGCAGGTATTTGCAAAATAAAGGGGTATCATGTTTGTTTAGCTAGTTCAGAGGGAAAATACAGCTTTGGGTGAAAAGACACCCTGCAGGAAGACCACCAGAACCTCTGCCATCTACACAGGTGTAAACAGAAAGTACAGGACTGGCACAAGGTTAAGATGAATCATGCAAAACCTTTCTCCTGGGCATTGCTTCACGGAAATGAATAATAACTGTAAGTGTCTGAACAATGTAAATCACACTTGCACTTGGAAAACCTCTTAAAATACAAACGTGCTTTATTTCTAATAGACTGGGAAGTTTATGGCTTTAAAATGTTCACTTTTATGGGACTGACTTTAAGAATAGCTCATATTCACTTACCTTTTAGACCTTAAATTCCCATATATGCATCCCTCCAATTATTTATAATAAAGGGAGAAAAAGTGCTGTTGCTGTACAGAAACCTATGTTAAATGTGTCGCGGTACGTGGACTTACGATGCTGCTCTGTACCCCAAGTGCTTCTATTTGTAGCTGTACCTTTTATCTTTGGGATGTGTACATTCACTGTCAGAGGTCACAGGCAAACCTGTGAGAGCTCGTTTTGTGCCGTCTGCATACACCCGGTGCAGTGGAGCTGGGAATGAGAGTAAAAGAACACTGATAGTAATGATTTACACAATTCCTACAACACATGATTTTACAAATCTGTAGCCTACACACATGTACAGTCAGACAGACATGCAACGGTCATGTATTTAATGCCCCACATTATCTCTCTGTCATCTTTAAAGCTGCTGTCTTGTACTACTGGTCAGTTTTAATTGCGTCACACGCTTTAAACTTGTCGTAGGACAAAATCCATACCTTGGCAAATCCACTTAGCCGAGATTTTAAACACTCTTCACAACATTAGAAACCCGATTGTACCTTGGGGACTCCGTCAATGGACTTTGTATGGATTAGTAACAGAACATGCAAAGTAAGTTGACAGTAAAACTCTCACTTGTGTTTGGCTGAGCTCATGTAAATATGATACTGATGAAGTGTGACTAAATCCCTAGTAAAAAACTTAAAACTCCTTTTTTTTTTTAAACTTAAGTTTAAGATCATTATGTAATGTCACTATGCATGCACAAAGCCATTGAGTGTTTTTCCCAGTGGAGGTTTCTATATCGTGTATGGGGGGTTGTGCTTAGTTGAAATTCTATTAAAAATAGGTTCAGGTAACATTGACTGTGTTGTTGAGAGGATCAATGGACTTCATAGTTCAGTTTATAATTGCATTCTTGCCTTGTATTGCCTCTTTGCTATAACTGTCGGCAGTATGAAAATACATGTCAATGTATTTCTTTTCATTATGGCATCTGCATGAAGCTTTCATATTTTAGCAGCTTTGAAGCTCCCAGTTTAAAGCTGGTTCTGCAGGGTTAGTTGAAAATGTTTCCTTTTCCAGTCTGCCTTCTCTTGTCAATCAGACTTTGTAAATGTTGTACTTTCCATTGCTCCCTTAAAAAAGGGAAAAGGTTTCCTCTCCCAGATTATCTAGTCTGAATAATTTTTTTAAAAAACTGTTTTCACTGGAAGAAATAGTTTTTGCCAAGTTAGAGACCATCGTCATTTAAAGCAAACTTCAGGTAGTAGAATAAGATCGAGTAGACCTGATCTAGGTGATCCCTCTCTGGCGGGGGGATTGGATTAGATGATATTTTGAGGTCCCTTCCAATCTCTAATGTTCTGTGATTCTTTAAAAAGGGGGCCCAATAAATGCTGTTGCTTCTGTACATGAACTCTTACATCTTTCTATTTTACTGGGCTGTGCTGGACTCTGCATGAACACCAAATCTCTGAGGAGCATATTCAGACAGTTTTAAAAGGAGAATGAGAGAAAATTCTAGTGGTAGACTGGTATTTAGAAAGAAAAGCCCTGTGATCTACCAGAATTGCATGAAACTTCTTGAGACATGTTTAAAATGTGCATGGTCTGTGCTGTCTCTTGCTTGGGTTTTATGGTGTTTGCCAGCTTTAGAGTCCGATGAATGAGCAAGTGATTGGAGTGGTTTGAAATGAAAGTTTTATTTGCACAATGCGCAGAAACTGAAATTTGAAAAAGAATCCATCAATCATAGACCAACGTGAAGGATGCAACTAGACAGACATTCTAGTTTGGCTCCTGATACAGAGAAAAGATCAAATATAATTAGAGCATCTTTGTCAAGTGTTTGTCATCTTAAAACTCCTCACTGACAGAGACCTCGTAGGCTTTGTTGGTCTCCTGCTCACGTGTTGCACTACCTTAAGAGCTAGAAAGGTTTCCTACACTCAGCCTTAATCTTTGTGGCAAATTAAACTCGTTTCTTCTTGTGTCTCCAGCAGCAGAGGAAAAGAACAGATTTTCAGCTAGAGGGAATCAAACGTGTGTTGAAAGATTTGGGAGCAGTCAGCTTGAGTAGCCATGTGAAGTTAGAATTAGTACAAATATCCAGAAGGAGAGTATCTAATAGCTGTTGAAAGACAGGTGAGGGCAGCCTTTACTGTTATTAACCTCTCTTCACTGGAGCTGTTGTAATGAGAAATAATACATTCGAACCAAGAAATTGCTCACACTACCAAACCCCAAACGAATGTGTCCTCCTGCCTATGTTTCAGTGTCCAGAACAGCTTTAGTTGGCTGGAACCACTTTCTGGTTCCAGCAGGTGGCAGACCCATGTGTAGGCTTGTGAGAGAAGAAACCCCAAACCTTTGAAGGATGTCTTTGCCTGTAATTATTTTTGCCTGTAATTATTCAGTACAAATCTGATGCAGATCCTGTTGGGATCTGTTGAAAGGCTGATGAAAAGTAGTTTTAGATAGGGCCCTTAAGCAAATGAAGAGGGAACTTGTCTCTCTGTGGAGCAGCAGATTTATTTATGAGTGCTCTCTGTCATTCCTTATGGGTTTTTTTTGCAATAGTGACTCAGTGTTCTGCTTCATTCTAGCTAATCTTTGTATTTGAACTTTAAAGAGAACAGATAAAAATGATCAACCACTGTGGATCCAAAGGGGGTTTCATCACTGCTGCCTTTCTTCCAAAGAGATCGTTGCAAACTCGATTACCTTTTGATTACTTTGTAAATAATAGGAGGAAAAAGTGTTTCTAATGAGAACAAAAGACGAGCTCAACAATGAATGAGAAGTGTTTGATGTGTACAAACGACTGGAATACTTCTCATGCTTGTTGAATTAAATTGTGAGACTCCTTGAAACGGGCTGTAACATGTACCTGGTGCCTCAATGGATTCTGAAAGCAATTAGAAATACTCATGAAAGAAAGCTCTGCCACAAGAATTGATTGGATAATTTAAAGGCCTGAAAATACAGGAAAAAAAAGCACCCCCCTCTACCAGTTCTGGAAATCCATAAACTGGAGCCTGGGCTATGGATCATTCTAATTCTCCTGATTGTTTTATCTTCCTGGCCACTTCTGGCCACTCTCAGAAGAATTATCTTGAGGCATCAGATGGACGTTTAGCCAGCTCAAAACAGCTTTATTCAGGTTTGTAGAGACCTTTGGGACATCAGGGGAGAGAGAGAGATGGTTGAGAGACCTTGATCAGCCTCCTGCTCAAAGTAAGACTTAATTCAGACCAGGTTTCTTGGGACTTTGTCCAATCTCAGAAAGTTTGAAGGAAGGGTGGAGATTTCCCTGCCTCTCTTGGCCCCCGTCACACTGCTCACTTCTGCTCTCAGTGGCTTTTTTTCTTGCTTCGAGCAACATTTGAAAATGTTTGCTTCTCTCATAAAGCGCTTTAAAGTCATAAATAATAGAAATAAAGATGTTTAGGGCTGGTAGCAGAGGAATAGTCATTTAAAAGTGACCAAAATGCTTTAGAAGTAGATGGGATGCAGGTACCTCAAATTTTAGAGTCATTTTGTGATGAAGACTAGGCTTTCTGCTGTAACTAGTTCCATGAGCTATGAACATTCATGGTGCACCAGCACGATGAAAATAATAATAGTATGGCCTGAGATAAAGGGAGAGGGGGACAACCCTAGCACTGCATTTTCAGCCTCCCTTGTATCTTCTGCACCCATATTTCAATACAATCGTTAGACATATTTCATCATCTCTGTTCCCTTATTGTACTTAACCCGGGGTCACTGTAATATTTCTTACTTTTAATGCTTCCAGATTTATTAAAGGCTTGCCGCTAAATTCTTTTAATCCAACGTGACTTATTGATTCATATATTAGAAAGATCTTTAATATCCTCTTTTTGTGTTTGATTCCTTAGGTGTAGTAAAAAGACAGAAATTGGTAATTGTTGGTAACGAGATCTCTGGCCCTTAGAACTGTGTGTCATTCATTTAAAGAGGATTAGGAGGGCCATGAGCTCACAGCCCAGGAGACGGCACGGAACAATCCTGCAAATAGTATTACGGATAGGACACACAATAGGTGCTTTAAGCGTGTCTGTCGTAACAACGGGAATTGGGTAACCGTGTACACCACCCCGGGAGAGGGCAGTTTTCTTGTAAAAGGACCCCTTGGTTCGAGTGCAGAGGAAAGGCAGTGATCGGATGCCTCCTGAATTGCAGATGTTTACTTTCCTCAGTTTATTTGATTAGAGTCACAATGGAAGAATGATGTGCTAAAGGGGAAAAGCACTTTGTATGGGAAGGAAGAGCGTGCTGCTACTGGAGAGACAGTTAATTCTTCTCCAAACTAAAACCGTGCATCTGTCCTGCATAAACTGAGTCACTTCTGAATTGTGCTGAAGCCAGTAAAGGGATGAAGGAATTATAAATACTCACAAAAGCAAAACTTGTTGAGGCACAGAGCATTTAGACTTAGAAATGATGAACCAATTCCTTCGTTAAGTGATCACCCAGGAAACAAGTAGCTGATACAAGTATCCCAGCGAGGATCTGGCAGTTAAAGCACAGAGATCTTGGCCTTTTTCCTAGTTCTTTTATTTGTTTAAAACTTTTCCTCCAGTTTTAGAATTTTTCATGTTTTTCCATTAAAAAAAGCCTCAAAGGTTCAGGTTGTTATTCTGCTGGATAACTCATTTGGTCAGATGTTCAGATACATCCCCAGAGAGACACGGGAAGTCTGACAGCTATCCATCCTCTAATGAATGGTCCTGCTAGTGCTACACAGAACGTGAGTGGACTTTACACTTTGTGACTGCAGCTGAATGTGGTGTAGACCTAATGCTCAGCTTAGCTGGAAAAGCTGGCCTTAGCAGCTGGAGCATCACTCATTAGAAAAAGTTCCATGTGAAGAAAAAACCAAGAATGGGAGTTGGTCAGCCTTGGTGTGTAGGGTTTTTTCCTTGTGTTAGAACATCAGTGTGAAAGAATGTTCCCATACAATCTGTCGGTGTGCCGGCATGATAAAGAACACGAAGCTCACTTACGGACAGAAGAGCTTTATTGCTCTTGCAGTACGTTGAGGTAAATTTGTGGCCTCCTCAGTCACGAGCAAGAGGGTCAAGATACTTTTTATCACTCTTAGGGTGCGCAGAATTGCATTACAGGATGGTATTATGCCCAGCTATGATTACTACCAGATGGGTGTTTTTTTGCTATCAAGAATTTGCAATAAAAGCAGCGTGAGTTCATGTGAGTTTCTGTGGCGTTGAGCCAGAATGGTTTCCCAGTGAACACTGTGCCAGATACTCAAAGCAATAAGGGGATCTGCCTGATAAGTTATTTTTCTCCCAGGAATCTAACATACGGGTCCTTCTGTCAGCCTGAGTGTTCTCCGGTTGCCTTCCAAATTTAGCTAATGATCCTGCAATGCTTCAGACAGAAAGTGGAAGTCAACACGGGAAGTGCCAAAAGAAACTAGGAGAGAAGTCTAGAGGTAGCTCAGCAATAATTCATGGTTGATGACATTACCAGAGGTGATGAGTTTCACACACACACGTTTAGGGGAGATGTATTATTTCACAAAAGGTAAAGCTGCAAAATCAATAGGAGCAGCTATGGGACACAGTGCCAGGAGCAGACATGGCATCCTCATTGAATGTAATAGGCAAACGTTGCCTGATGGTTTTATTGTTAGAGCCAGTGTGTTCTCAAGCCCATCTCAACATTAATGTGCATTCACTCTGCTACAGAGATTCCTGCATGAATCTGCTGTGGTTCATGTGTTTGGGAATACAGACCATAGGGCTCATTTCCTTCCTGTCAAAGCTTTGCTAAGATGGAGGTATCCAGTGCCTTCCGATGGCTGTAAACACATGCCATATTGGTTCCCATTGATTGACATGCAAATCTTTGGCAGCAGAAATCCAGACCACATCAATCACTGTCAGCACGACAGTCACTCTTCTGCTGCCTCTGATTAAATTGTAATGCCATTAGGGGCTCACTATGCTTTATAAGATAGTACCATCAACATGAGAGCTCAGATGCTGGAAGGGAAGGAGGCAGAGACAGCACTGGTGACTTGTAACATCGCTGCTCGAGCCTGTCCGATGGGATACTCAGACCAGTAAACATTAAGCAGTCCCTGCTCATTTTCTGGGGTCGCCAGAACACTCATCCTCCCTGCTCTAATGCCACCTGTCACTTTATTTGGTCTCAGACCACATTTCCTATGGTCATTTTCAAATGTGCTGCCATTACAAAACATTTTTGAAAAGGAGTTTATGCCTTTATTTCCAGTTTCTTATCTGCTCCTCCAATGTAATATTGATTCCTGATTATTTTCTTGAAGCAATATGTGAAAAGTTATGCAACCTATTGAAGTTTTCAGCTGCTCTTACCTTGGGTCTGCATTGGTTTAGGGGGTATCTTTATAGTTCTTTGGGTTCTTTTAGAATAGATATAAATGTACGCAAAGACACACACACATATCTGTGCAGACATGTATAAGGATATGGCTGTGTGTACCTATGTGTAAAGGTTGTGGTGCCGAGTATTTTAGTGATGGCTCCAGAAATATTCTGAGTGTTTTCTTTAATGAAAAGTTAAGTAGATGAAAAGCTTGTGGAAATGATAGGAATAACAAACACCCTTACAAATAAAGTCAGAGGTAGTGATTAATGAGGTAACTCAGTGCTACAGGAGTCCCATGTGTAATGTTAATGCATTTTTATAATATAGATATTAATATGCATTTTAATATTTATATATAATATATAATATGTTTATCTATATGGCTAATGGTTTATACTGGTTATGACTATTCACAACACATTTTAGCAATGGAAAGGTGAGATCAGCTGTTATAGCAGCACATCCCCACTAGAGTCCTGGATGAAATGGTTTTCAGTGGTAGTTTAGCTTCACTACAGCAGAATGCTTATAAATGTTTTCTTTTGTCTTTGGGATCTTGGAACATGGAAGTTTTGCAGCCTCTCGGGGACACCCAAGGCATTACTAAGACCTCTGTAGAGGTAATGAATAGAGACTGGTGATGGATGGATGTGATTCTTCTCCTGTTGGCACACAGCAGTGCAGATGTAGGGACCAGTGTGTGTCCCAGGTGCTCTCTGTTCACAGAACATGAATCAGGTTTGTCCAGCCTCAACCAGAACATTAATTCAGACCTCACAATTCCCTTGGTAAAGTGATGCCAAGTCTTCTGAGTGAGCTAAATGACTTGTAGTGTTGTGTAAGATAAATACATTGGAAAGTTAAAACTACAGCAGTTATGAATGCAGGTTTTAAAATATGAATTAAAGGGCAATTTGAAATCTGCTGTCTGCAAGTATGAACAACTAACTGTCTCCAGCTCCCTGAAGAGAGGTTGTAGTCAGGTGGGGGTCAGGCTCTTCGCCCAGGTAACCAGCGATAGGATGAGAGGGCAGGGCCTGAAGCTGCCAGGGGAGGCTTGGGCTGGATGTTAAGAAACTCTTCCTCCCGGAAAGGGGGATCAGAGCCTGGACTGGACTGCCCAGGACAGCGGTGGAGCCCCCACCCCTGGAGGTGTTGAAGGCCAGCCTGGCTGTGGCCCTTAGTGCCCTGGTCTGGCCGATGTGGTGATGTTAGGTCCTAGGCTGGGCTTGATTATCTCAGAGATCTTTCCCAACCTCAGTAATTCTGTGATTCTGTGTTTTGCTGTGAATGTTGCCTGCTGAGCTGATCTAGATTTCCTGCTCTTCAAAGCCTTCACACGTTTCTTCTCCTCCCAGTTTATTACAAATTGCTCAAGTAGATGGATCAGCCTTTCTAACTTCTCACCAGTTTCTCTTCAGTAAAAGGGAAACGATAAAATTTAGAGATTTGTGGGTCATTTTAGTGGTTGAAAATTGTATGTAAGGTCTGATGTAGGTGCTGGCCTCGGGCTGCTGCTGAAGAAACAAAGCTCTTGGTTCAGCTGCAGGTGGCAGCAGAACACTGGTGTTGATTTTCCCCGGCTCCAGTGACTGCTCTCAAGATGTTCGTAGAACACTTCATCACGCTGTGGAAAGATTTAATTTTTCTAAATGCAGCTTGTTTGCAATTTTTTTTGCAAATAGAACTATTGCTTCAGTATTTCAGAGCGTTCAGGTCTGACAAAGTTCAAGGATCTTTGTCCTTGTGCCTGCAGATACATTTATTAGCTAAATTCAAACTCAAGTTGATATGTTGTGTGTAAAGCCAGAACACACAATGTTAACTATTAGGGAGTTTATTTAAACACAAGCAGGTAATTTTCCAGATGTATTTCTACAGAATCCTGTCAAACTGTTAAAATAGGCAAAATATTTGTAAGTAGAACCACAATAACCTGCTCGTAAGTAAATGTTTTAAGTTAGTGTTGTGACTTTAATTAAGGACAAACTGTGAAAAGATGTGGTTGGAAGGTGTTGGGGAGGTGGGGGTGTGTGTGAGTGTTCTGGTTAAATTGTTCACAAAACTATTTGTCCTAACAGAAAAGTGTTACTGCCGGCTTGCTTCCTACCTCTGTGTCCCTATTCCTCATGCTTGTGCTGTCCTGTGCTTTGTACCTTGTATTCTCTGATCCTAGTATGAAACTTCATCAGGATTGAAGGCTGTTTGATCTAGCAAGTCCTGAGGTGGCTAAAGGCTGAGGCTCAAGTCTAACCTCCTGTGTAGACGAGGAAGCTGCCTTGCTGCTGGGCTGCTCTCAGGCAGACATCTTCCTGTAGGCTTTCTCTAATAGGAGCTGTTGCCCTTTTGCATGCTGCGGCGTTTTAATTCCTGAGAGCTGTGGTGGGTGCAGTGGGCACTTTTGGGGCTTGGAGAAGAGCCATGAAGTACTTGGACCGTTTGTCAAGTCCTTTTTTCATTCTAGAAATCTGAAATACTACAGAGGTGTGTATGGGCAACCTGCTGTAGTTGAAGATGTGCCTGCTCACTGCAGGGGGCTGGACTCGACCATCCTTAAAGGTCCCTTCTTAACCCAGTGCATTCTGTGATTCTAAAAGAAATACAGATCGCTTTCTGATGTGTACTGGGAATAGACTGGCAGTGCTGTGATACAGATGTGACCGTGAATCAACCCTTTTCTTGACAATCTGTCAAGAAACTTCCTCTCAATAACGTAGGTCTTCCTAAAGCAAAGGTGGTGGGAAAAGTGCAGCTGAGGACAATGGGGCTGTACATTAGAAAATGGACTGTTTGCTCTCTCTCTCCACTTTTTCCTATTCTTCACAGTCATTGTTCACAGCAGAGGGAAGATCAAAGCAAATTCTGAATATATTCTTTAGAACGAGTGAGCAGTTCGCAGCTTTCATGGACTGTTTCAGGTGTTCTTTGTCACCTGCCTTAGTCATACATCGCTCTGTTCTGGCATTGTCAGCTCTGCATTCAGCAGGAATAATAACTCTGCTCTATAGTGCCTTGAGTATTTAAGGACTTTTTCATGTTTGATTAAGGTTTCATATAGAAACTTGTGCTCAATGAAGACACATTATATTGAAGAGCTTCCAGTTGTAGGTTCCACCCAGTGCCACAGAAGCTATTGTGTTGGTGAAGATGCTTTATTTGATCACTAGTTACACTATAAGTTTTGCAGGTTTTATGAATAGCAGGTTGCTTCTAACAAAGACTTTGGACAAGCAAACCAGATCATCACATAAGCAGCACAGAACAGATCAGCAGTCCAACACAGATCAATGAAAAGCTGCTAGAGAAATAACCTTTTCAAATTACATTTTCAATGGTGTCACAGCAAAAAACCCCTCCAAAACCCCAATGTTTACTTATCACCCAAGTAAACATGAACTGCAGCTTAATGTTTCAGCAGTTGTGCTTGTACTGCTCTTCAAACCAAACCCTGCTCAGTGCTGCACAATGCTTTCAGCCCTTTGAACACGCCGTGAAAGCAGGTTCTTTCCCAGCTTTCTGTTGGAATGTGTTCTTGGGAGGAAGGTAAATCAGACACGTTAACCCACAGTGCTGAACTCCTGTGCTTTAATCTTCCCTTTAAATATTATGAACTTGTGGCTACTCCAAATACTTTTACTGGTGTTACAAGTAAATACGTTGGATACACTCAGATCTATTCTAAAGCAACTTAAAGTTCCCTTTTATTTCTTGCTGTTTCTCTTTTTTCCTTCTTTTTTTTTGGTGGGGGAAAGGAATGAGATTTAACTTTGTGCAGTGGTGTCAGCTGCAACAGGCTTGCTTATATACTCAGGTGATTATTGTCTGGCCATCAAACTAGTCGTAAAATCCCCTTTTCATGTACAAAACTTAATTTTTTAAGACAGAAAATATTTTGTCAAGGAAATGGTTCTCTTTGCCTCTAATTAGGAATGGTACTTAGGATCAAAACCAAATTTAGAGGGGGTGTGAGCACATTCCCAGGGCTGTTTTACTTAGAATTTTCTGTCTAAAGTCAACTCTTCTGGCTTTAGGGTGTGAAATTCCCACATGTCCTTTAGCAGGACTTCTCTGGTTAACTGAGAAATCCCAGTGACACATGAAGAGGCATCTGCATCCCTCCTGTCGGCAGCCAGCAAGGATGCGCTTTAATAGAGAACAAAAGTCAACTGTGAGACCTTCTGAGAGGGAAGAACCCAAAGGCCAGGAAAAAAAAGAATAAAAACTGTTCACTAGCTTATTAGGGAGAGCAGTGAATTCTTAAGGAATTAAGCACAGCAACAACTCTTGCAAACATTTGGAATCTGACAAGCAAGGATGCTCTCCCTGCTTTGCAGGGCAGCACCAGCAGTGAGGATCTCCAGTGGTTACCTCAGAGATTGGTTTCTCTCACTTTTTCAGACCTCTGTGTAGGAAATCAGGTTTGCTCCTGCTGTCATTGCATCAGCAGGAGGCTCTGCCGCCAGCCAAATAGAATTTGTCTACATGATAAACCAGACAGTAACTTTCTGTTAAATCCAGCTTCTCTGTCCTAGTCAGGACTTGTCATTGGAGTTGGCTGCAGGTTCAGTGTTATCTTTTGTTTTACTCTGCAGGGTTTAGTTATGAAACGAGAAGTTCAGTTCATTCCAAGCAGCTTCCACTGGTTTATTAGAGACTTGAATTTTTCATTAATACCAAGCCGCTGTTGGTGTTTTAAGAGGGTAGCACTGGGTGCAGAGTGAATCCCAAGTGTATGTGGGTGCTGAGTAGACTCCTATGAATTAGTAGGGAGATGGAGCTTTCACTGGAGTGTTATGGAGCTGGGATCTCTGGCAAGGCAAAAAGCAAGTTGCACCCTTCAGAATCTTTGTAAAAATAAATTCCTGTTGTCACTGGATTACGCTGGTTCCCTTCTCACTCCCTGATTTGCTTGCTGTAAAACTCTTAGTTGTTAAATCTTTGCTTTAAGATGCTAAACAAAATGTAGTCTTGCCTTGATAAATGTTTGATGGCTCTGTAATGTCTGTGCTCTCTATTGTTCTTCAACATTGGAGATCAAATCGCTCCAAAAGGATGGGTATTTAATTTCATCAAAGCGAGAACCACCCCACTTTCTCTTTTAATGGCTCTAAATGTTGGTCTAAATGTCTTGAGGTGACTCTGGTTTTTCTCACAATCATGATTTATATTTTATTGGATTTTATAACATTTTTGAAGTGGGACAGAAAAAACCCCTTTCTTTTTGGTATCAAACACAGAAGCTATAAACTTAACCTTTGGATCAGCGTTTTCAGTGCAAAATCTAACTATTTTTCCTAATAGAAGCCCAGACAAGTCTATAAACCTTTTATAACTTAATGAATGGTTCACACCAGATGCTGATTCCCTAGGTAAGCCAATCTAGAGTTAGCGGGACACAATCTTTTCTCGTGATTTAAGTTTGCTGAAATCAGATTGAGACTTTCCAGACTCGAGAGCAGTCACATTTTTCATAGCTTAACTGTAAATCATCTTTCACTTAGAAGATTTAGAGACAGACTGAGGAGCTAAATCTTTTCGTTTGCCTTCCTTAACTAGTGGAAGCCATTAGATGAGCCTCATTATGGTGTTTCCTAAAGGATTAGATAAAACAGTTTGGTAATGTTCAAAGTAGGACAAATACCATTCCAAGTATAACAACTTTATCCTTCTAATGATTTAGGTGCAGAATTAGGTGTGGTTACAAGACACTTGGAAATTGCTTAGGCTGACAGTGCTGATAATCAAAACCTTTCAGCTATGAAATTAATCGCGATAAATGACGCTGCCAGTAATCAGGTGTAAAATGTGGAAATAGTGAACTCAACTCCTTTTATTCTGATACCAATCAGCAGCCAAAAAGTGCAGTTCTTAGTGTCAACGCTGGCCCTCGAAGGACTCTGCTTGTGTGAGTAGTCCTGGAGGTGCTGATGAGCCTTCTCACACAGGGAGGGTTTGAAAAAGTAGCCTTTAGCAGTTTTTGATAACATTTGACTGCTTAAGATACACAAATGAGGAGTGGGAGCTTTCAGTGTGCAACAGGAATTTGATTGCTGTTAAGTAGTGATAACATTATTGCTATTACGTTGTGGTGGTGTTAGGTCATAGGCTGCACTTGATGGTCTTAGAGGTCCCAATAATTCTGTGATTCTGTAATAATGAGAATAACAAGTTATTGGCTTTTTTTTTTAATGGATTTGCTTCATTTCAGGGGGTGTTTTGACTCCTTTCATTCTTTTTGAAATACTCACATTCAAAAGATGTCACTGAGGCATCTTTATTGTATATCCAGGTTTGGGTGGTTTGTTTTGTCATTTAAATAGTGCAGTACCGCCCCCTGAAAATGCTCTCTATTTCTGTGTATTGATGATTCATCTGCTTTTAACACTCTGCTTGTATTTTTAATAGTGTTAAACCATTTAATGCAAGTTCTTGGTTAAGGAAATGCAGAGTAAATATCACAGATCTTTCCCAAACCTGGAACCTGTAATACAGCCGTAGATGCTATATTAACCCTTTAAAAGCAGAACCAAGAGTTTCCAGAATTTTTTTTCTTTGGAAAGGGAACTTAATGAAAACGATTTGTTCTTTTCTTCATATAAAACAGAGCTGAAAGTAAGGGGTAAGGGGACACTGCCCACTGACCTTTAAACAGAACGCTCTAAGTTAAATCTGTAAGTGAGGAACGGGCCACTATGCCAACATCTCATTAGAATTGTGTTGTGCTGCATTTTTTCCCCTCTACAGTCCCTGAGATAAAGCAATGACTACACAGTGCTGGTGTTATCTCAGCAGAGCACAGGGGTATTAGTGAGTTAGCCTTGTCTCCCTGGTACCTTCCTTGATATAACATTATCCTTCTATTTTTTTTTGGTAGGACAGATCTTCTCTAGTGCCTTTCTACCTAACTCTATTGTTTAAGACAAAAAGTGCTGCTTTATGTGAACCATATAGTGGGATCTGGCTGCAAATTTAGCACTCGGAGGAAAAGACTCGGGGAATGTTGATTTACTGTTCCAGTTATGGGTGCTTGTGCTGGAAAACAGCAACTGAAAGATAATTCTGCGACGCGTGCTGTGGATTTCCCCCTCTGTAAAATGGTAGTGTAATTTATTTGAAAGCTGCTTTTGTTTTATTTTTGATAGTATAGGGAAGCTCTTAGCATTATGAGCTTTGTCTGATTAAGTGCGCAAAATGACAAACAAGGTTGTCCTGCGCTCATCTTCTTCCTTCTTTAGGCAGATAATCACCTTTAGAAGCCTGGATCCTATTCAGCTACTCTGTCAGTCAGCAATACCAAGACCCTCGTAAGCCGCATTTATCAAACTAAACACTTGATCTGTATCGGCACATCAGCTGGTGGCGAAGCCTAAGACACAAGATGAAAGTTGCAATTAGGATTTAGGAGGACATTTTATTATCTGAGATTTGAAATAGGTTTTCGTAGTTAATCCAAACATCTTTCCACTCCGATATGTTGACAGAGCCCTTCTGTACATGTACTTACTTCAGCTTAAGTGGGAACTGCAGTGGATGTTGCCAAGATTTAATACCTCTAAAAGGAGAATACTTGTCAAGGGCAGGACTCGGCAGGTGGAGTTAGAACACTGCCTGTGCTCTCAGGGGTTGCTGTCTCTTACTTCACATGGTATTTGAAAGCCAAACAGTAAGTTCTGAAGAAAAATTTTACTGTCCATCTTTCCCTGAAAAATAAAACCTATTTCTTAATGAAGGACAATTAGTGGCTTAAACAAGATTAGACTGTACCCCAGCAGATTTATAGCTCTGTAGCCCATACCAGCCCAAAGACTGTATGAGCTCTGTATGCGCAACGCTCAGATGACACAAAGAGGGTGGATTTCCCAAGGAATGAAACTCTAAACCTTTCTTGTGCTCTGTAAGAGTGTCTCCTTACTTAAACAACACAACAGGCTCGTTCTTATTGATGCTTAGGGTCCTAGCTTAGATTCTTCTCCTTTGTATGTCGGGGACTGGTGCGTGTATCCAGCGGTACTCAGTCAGCAGTGACTTATCTGGCTGATTCACAGTGTTCTTGTGCTGTTCAAGCTGCCCTGTGGTGTTGGAGCCAGCCTTGCTGGGCAGTTGCCAATGTCTCCAGATTTTTGCAGTTTTTGTGGTTTGATTTGCCGTTTTCCTAGAAGACAGAGGGCTGTTTCTGTAGAGAAGGAACTCTGAAGATTTTACCTTTCAGTGTGCAGCTCACCAGTCTATATCTGCCGTATCTTTGGTGCTTTTGTATCCCCGGTGTTATCTGTGAGATTCTTTTTATCCCACTCTTTTCAAGATGAAAAGAAAATATAAACAAACCCCAGTTTCATTGTCAGTCTACAAATTTAAGCTGGTGAATTGAAATACTGGGTATTGAAAATTTCACATCCATCTACATTTATAAATGATAGAAAGCTGAAAGAAACCCTCTTACAAAAGTCCTGAGGTTGTTCTGCTAAATGAAAGAGTTGTTCTGATTTCAGTGTGACTGTACAGGTGGAGTAATTTCTAAAGACAAGGTACATTTGTTCATCTCCGCTGTTGACTAGAGAGAATACTCTGAGCATTCAGCTGCACTGTGCACTGTGCTGCCTGGACAGCAGAGGTCCTCCAGACCTAGCGGTTCATGTCCCAGTGGAAATGTTTCCGCATTTCTATTCCGTTAGTCATTTTATAAAACAACTGTGCTCGAGGATTTGGTCGTGCACTTGAACCCGATGGTCATCTTTGTTTTCCTTGAGTATTTTTTTCATTACCATGAAGTATTAGCGATTCCTCCTTTCGCAGGGCTGTTTCAGAAGCACACGTGGATGGTTTGAGTGCTCCTCCATAAAGCCTTTGGAAGAAACATGCAGCAAAATAGTTCCTGTGCCTAGTTTGTCATTAAATGTCTAGAAGCAGAACTTCTGAATTCTTATTAGAAACCAGACAGGCATCTGAAGTGTTACGGTAACTCTGCTCTCCAGACACTATCAGCTCGTGCTCAGTGATGGCTCTAGCTCATTTCTACCTTGTTGTAGAGTTGCTAAGTCCAATGATTTGAACGTGTGCAGTGAGTGAAGAGTTGGCATGGTTAATTGACTTCATGGGCTTGGACTACACTTAAGTAGTCATGTGCTAATACAGGTAACTTCATTAGCAGCCTCTCATTTATAGAAATATCTTACCAAAGACTGGAATGGCCATGAAACGATAAATGTTGAGAGTATTTTTTTCTTCTGCGTAGTCTACTGGCTGAAGACCTTAACTAGCCCTGTCTGGCCTGAAAGCCCTTCCAGCTTTGTTGCTGGGAACTTGCCTGTAACCTGGACAACTGAGCTTTGAGTAGAAAGCAAGAAAATAAGTAAAAGTAGCTGCAGTTTATTTTCAAATATTTTCCATGATTAACACATTTTTAATGGCAGGAAACACTCAGATTTTGGCTCCATCATTCAATGTGCTGCTAGTTTTGTGTCTCCACTCACAATTATTTCCAAATTGTTACACTGCTCACCCATACTACCAGTATGAGCTGGGTTGGTGATTCACAGGCTTTCAGAAGGCCAGAAAAAACCCAACCAGTTTACTTCAAGCCGGTTCACTACTGTCTTTAACCTGTCGTGTTCTCTGGACAATCTCATGATAGTGGCCTTTTGTAAAAGCTCTCTGAATGATGGATTAAGATCTGTCTTGGATTTTACATGGATTAAGTTTTAAATTAACATAAAAGAATAACAATGTGAATCAATTTGATCAAAGAAAAAGTGTCACTAATTATTTAAACAGGACACTTACTACAGAGGTTTAAAGGCAAAGAAGCGGATTTCCCTTGCATGTGGATCAAATCAGAAGTATCCCATAATTGACTCTTTACAAGACCTTGCTGCAGCGTAATGGACTAGATATTAAAGCCTTAAGTATTTAAAGCTAGTTTCCGTCTTTCTCTAAATGGAGGTCTACCACTAAGAGCTATTTTACAAGTCTGACACATTAGCTGCATCACTGTGAAATACTCTGGGCTCTGGCTTCTCTGGTCCGGAATTTGAAGAGCTTTCAATAGTTAAATGGTGTGAAATGGGTAGCGTTGAACCTGTGAGAAGGAATGAGCATCCTAAAAATAAATCCCAGACGGGGATGTCTGTTGGAAAGAAGCAGAGATAGTGGATGTTCTTTCTTTTAACATAAGCATTTAATTCATCTTATTTTTGCCCCCTCTTCATTTTGTTGGTGCCTCTTGGGAAACTCATTCTCCAGTAATAAAGGTTCTGAAGGGACTTTAGCCTTTTTTCTTTCTGGGTTCTGAGATGTCTTTTGCATTTATTGCTGTTTAAATCTGGATGAGGTGGATGCTGTTACAAACAAGATACTGGTTTATACAGGAAGGAGTATTATATTTCTCATCTAAGGAGCACATACTGGTTTTCTTTCAGAGGAGTCGCAGTAAAGTCATCTAAAAAAAAGAGATTGCTATCTTCTTGTCCAGTCTTCCTTGTTTGCACAAGGAGTAATCCATGTCTTACACTGTCAAAATATTAGAGATGGTATTCCTAGAGCAGCTAAAGGTAGTACAGTTTATCCAGTGTTGTAAAACCAAATGCTGATAAGACAGGAACACGTGAAAATGTTGTAGATTCTCCCATTAAAGATCTTACAGGATTGAACCAATCCTTTTTTCCTTTTTTTTTTAAATGATTACCCCATATGAAACGGTCTGTGTTATATTAGTAAGATTTCTCTCGGTATAAACTTGTCTTTGGGTTGCTCTGCCTTTCAGTTGTTGTTATGCTTTGTGTTAGACTCGGTGCACGACCTTCATGCCCTTCATTTTCCAGTCCTCTATGCTCCAAGTAGTTCCTCTCACCACCTACCCCACCCTTTACCCCAGGCTTTGCCTTTCCAGACAGCCCCATGTATGTGATACAGCCTGATACGAGAAGCTATGTGCTGTACTTCTTAATCAGTTTCTTTGTATATGGAAATAATTAATATATAAATATTGCTTCACTGTAGTGGTTTGTACTATATAGACTCATAGGTTAACATTACTTGGCAAGCAAAATAATCCTTAATCTGATCCAGAATTTACTTTTAGCCAATTTCTGTTCCTTTAACGCCAGGTAGAAATCAAATCATCCCCAAATCAACTGGAGATCAGTCAGAGAATGAACCCTGTGTGAAGGAAGAAATTTTGTCCCTTAGGCACGATTGAAAATTCCAAGAGATGTGAAAAATTTTAATATCTTAACTTCATTTGTAACATCTGTGGCTTCAAACCAGACATAAACAAGACCGAGTGAATGACATTTCTTGTGTTTCCTCAAAATAACGTTGTAAATATTAAAGCCGCAAATTACACTTTGCGACTGGACATTGACTCTGATCACCCTGAAGGATGAAGGATTTCATACGCAGAGATCAAAGGATGCTGCTTCACTGTTTCAAAGGAGAAATAAGTTGTAAAAGTTAGTCAGAAACTTATGGATTTAACTGTTCCTCTCTGTGTAGGTGAAGAAAGAGAGCCAAGTTTTCAAGCATTTATTTTAACAATTATTCCTAGGCTTGTCATCTTCTCTGAGGAAAGGACCTCCCGTGTTTTGGTTAAGCCCTGTGTTCATTGTGGGAATGTTGGGGTTTCTTCCTTCAGCTGCAGTCAAGGTTTGAGCAGCTAATAACAAGTGGCTTAACAAAACCTCATTTTTAATGTTTGGCAGGTTGACATTGTCTGCCCAGCAAGGCAGCGGCTGGGCTTAGCGTTAATGTTTTCAGTGAGCATGGCCTCTGCAAAGGGATTTGGGTTTTGTGCAGTCCAGCCCTATAGATGAGCCAATGTACCCAGCTGACCACATCCTCTGCAGCCCTGGCAGCGAGCGACAGACCCCATCTTTTCGTAGTCTAGACAGAGCCTAAGAAACACATTTATCTTTGTCTCGGTGGTTTTAGGACTTCTCCTCAGTCCAAACTGGCTCTGTATGTGGACCCAGGTTCTCTGTCTCTCTGCAACACCCAGGTAAATGGAGTCCACGCAGCGGGGTTGGGTGGCCAGTTTGGGTAGCCGCTGACAAAAGGATCTCCAGAATTCCCAGTGCAGACACAACAGCCTCCCCTCCCCTTGCTCAGGGTTGCATCTGTACTCATGGCTTGCATCCCTAGATTTTCCCCTGATGATTTCAAAATGGAACAAAATGGAGTTCCTGTGGCACACATTTCCTTCCAACTTTCCACATCCTGTTTCCATGCCATAGTGGAAATATTGTAGCTCCTCTGCTGTTGGACTGGATGGGTCTGAGTTGTTAAACCTCCTACATCTCAATGGTGAACATTGCATTTCTTGCTTTAAGTCTAACATTTTAGCAGTTAATACTATTCAAGAAAAACCTCTTGACTTGAATCTTCTCAGAGAGAGATACCTAAATCCGCAAGGATTGGGAGCATCACTGTACCATAAGGCTTTAATAGTACTCAGAAAGGGTTTAGTAGTTCTGTTGCTTCCAAAGAAAGTCAAACCAAGCAAACCCTTAACTCTTAACTTGGTTTTAAAATCTTTCCCAGTCTAGTTTTCCAGTCATGAGATTTCTGCCCCTAGTACTTTTCTTGGGCTATCTTTGTTTTACACCAAAACAAATATTTTTAAAAATCCATTTTCCATTGATTTTCTTACTCAGAAAAGCAGCTAAGAGCTAATAAAAGGAGGAAGGCTGGTCCAAGGAAAGCACTGTGGCTGTTGGTGATTTGCAGAGCTGGTCTGGGGAACAAGAGCTGCTGTCAATCTCCTTCGTTTTCCTCATTTGCAAGACACAGCTGGAGAAGACCTGGGCACTGTACCCACCACACTGGGGCTCCATTCCAATAGCATCCAAATAGAGATTAAACTAACAGAGACATTAATTTCTATTTTAAAATTAGCTCAAATAACCAGCAAGAAACATATGAGACTAATCATAAAGAGAAGACGGGCCTCCACATAAAGAAAAATAAACTCTCTTGCCAAAGACTCTTTCTCCAGACACACTGATACTTCCTTCAGCTCACCAGGTTGCATCAGAACTGATTTTTTAAAAATATATTTTACAAATGAATGTTAATTTTTAACTCTGTGTGTGTATAGGCTTCGAGCAGCCAAAAAGCTTACTGAAGTTAGATTACTATAGGCACCACTTGGTCAGAAAGATCTGGAATGAGGCCAGATCTTCTCTTTCTGTTGACAGATCTTTGTCTGTCATTAACAGAGTATTATCTCCATCATTAAGAGAATAGTCTCTTCATCAATAGTAGAATATTGTCTCCATCATTAACAGAATATTGTCTCCATTAATATTAAATATTAACAATATTAACAATATTTAATATGCCCTCACCTGTCTTTTGTCTATCTACAGACATAAAAAGACCCACTAAAATAATCAACTTCAAGGTACCTTCCAGCAATGTGGACATCTACTGTCTATACAGGTGTAGCTTTGTTAAGTTTCATTGCTACCTTTCCATTCTTGCCTTGTATTCAACTTTTTATTCTGCTCTATAGTGTGTCAGTCCTCTCTTAAGTCATTTAAGGCAGCATTTTGTTGTTACAGGAAGTTCTGTGGGGAACCACAGAGGTTTCCAAATCTGAGACCAGCAGCCTGCTTGTGATCTGAAGCAAAACAATGGGCTTCTTTTTAGCTTTGATTTAGTTTCTAGGCATTCTGTAAATGCCCTTAGAATCTACTCAACTAAGCTGATGTAAAGTTATGGATAATATTCTCAAGGTGCAAGTAAAATTTTCTTCTATCTAAGCTGTTGGACTCTCATAAGGACTGCAGACAGTGAGTATGCCCCAGGCTCTGCTTCCCTCCACCCAGCAAACCCTTCAGAGCATCAATTTAATTGCGTTAAATTTCCTAGGGGTGTTAATTGAAGACGTTGGAAGTGAAGGTACGAATGCTGGTTCATAGTCATAAATGTTGTATTTCATCTCCCATAAGATTATTGTTAAATAATGTCTAATTTGGTTTTCATTTCCTCTCCACTTCTTTTTTAAAAGAAAAAGCTCTCTGCGGAATTATTTGCTGTTGCGGTTACTCGGTGCAGTAAGAGTAACGCAAGTTCAGAGCTTGCAGGCTACTTGGAAAGTTTACTCCATCATCCTCTGCTTTTTTGTTAGCTGTTTAGATTTCATTCACTTTGAATCACAACCCTTTCTCTCCACCTTGTGTGTGAACTAGGAAGTGAGCCCAAGATGCAGATCTAAGTGCGTGTGTGCATGTCTCAGCTCCCATTCTGGCAGTCAAAGCTTCAATCATTTCTTTCTTGGTTCTCCTGTAGAACATCAAGATGCAAATCTTGATGGCTCGGGGTGGGAGAAGCATCCATAACCCCTCTAAACTACATTTGGAAATCCTAGGTTCAATATATTCCACGTAGAGAGATGATGTATGGGGCCGCTGCATGACATTGCTTTGAACACAGTCACTTGTAATTTGAAATTTGCAGATATTTCAGAGCAGCTAAAAACTATCAAACCCTCCACTTCTGAGCTGTGGGCTTCAGGGAGGAGTACATGTGGTCTATTCACATCGCAGCCCCAATGAATGACTGGAAAGATGGACAGAAACTGGAGCTCCTCGCAGCCAAAACCTGTAACTCAAGTACCGTTTAGAAAATGAATGATGAAAAGGGGCGATCCCTAAGCTGATCCCTGGCCTTACTGTACAATTAGGAAAAGTGATAATCTTGGTTTGTAAAACAAGAGGGAAAACTGGCAGCTGTGGAAAAATTAAAGGAAGTAGTTCAGTTAAATATTCGACTTATGAAAAAGTTGGCCATAAAAGCTGTTCCGAGGCTGGCCAGGGCAGAGCTTCAGAAATGTCTAGGGAAACGTCTTCAATCAGTTCAGGAAATGTGAAGACATGAAGCTGAAAGTGCTGAGCTCCAAAGGAATGAGGATAAAGCTTATAGCTTTTCTCTAGATTTGGTCAGTTTACTTTCTGAATGTGTATTAAGATCTGTAAAATGAAGGGAATAAAGTGCCCTTCCTCAGACTGGAATTATTGGACTAGGTGGACTGAAAAAGAGTAACTGGGTCTCGAGCAGGGAGAGCGACTGCTGGCAATTGTAAGGCATCAAAAGGTGGGAAAATTGATTTTGAAAATTCCTCCTCTGAGCAAGAAATGTAACTAAAATGATGGATAAGCTATGGAAGGATTTGGATTTCATTATGGTTAGCAATAGAGTAATGCCTGCTGGAAATATTGTCTTACAAATTCGATCTCCAGACATTTTCTTTAATTATGTGTCCCAGGTGAAGCACAGTGTTTGTAGATGAATTATTTGTGTGAGCAGATTTTCCTGCTGCAGCAGCGACCCAGCGCAGCAGCTACTTCTTGCAGCATTTTTTTACCCGAGTAAAGGCAGAGTGATAGAAATCCTATTCTCAGGGCCAAGCCCTTGCAGAGACCCTCACTGCTGGAGTGAAAGGAGAGGATAATGTTCTCTTGTGTGGAGAAGTTGAAAGCTGTTCTATTTCAAATTCAGAGCTGCAGCACATTCTCTTGTGACTTCCTAGCAGCATACGGTGCTGTAGCTGTACTGCGTGTCCTATGTAACTGCACGATGCAGCTGTACTTGCTCTTCTAGCCTTAACCCAGCTAGCACAGCTGACTGTAACTGTGAAAACACAGTAACTCAGAGATCAATACAAGTCCCAAAGGTCCACTAACTATCTCCATGCTACAAGGAGCTCGTGAGCCCCAACTAGAAGTTGGAGTCACCATCGCTGATCGCGCTAGTGTGAGCAGGATAAAGCACCGCGGCTGTGCCGCAGTCACCGTTTCCATGTCCTAGTCAGATTCCCTACAAGTGTTTTTCAGTTACAAATCAGTTCTCTGGATCAAGTAAATATCCAGCCTGAGCACAGTGGTCTACCACAGACTGATCCGAGGGAAACCAAGCCATTACACTGCACCTCCCTATTTAGCAACAGCAAAGCGGTAAGGAGCACTACTGGGCATCAAGGAAATGAACTGGGATGGGATAAGTGAGCTTTCAGCAATTTTTGGACCTCGCTCACAATGCTGATTAAAGTCAAATGGTGGCCTGAGCAGATTCTACAGAGCCAAGGAACAGGGAAAGGGGGAGGGAGCAGCTGTAAGAGCAGGACAAGGCCTACAGCAACTTAAAAGGATGTTTCTGGCTCGGCACCTGCTGCGTTTTAGGGGATGGGGTGAAGGTATGGTACAGGCTGCCTGTTTCAGATTATCTCTAGGTGATATCTTGGAATGAAGTAAAACACTGGAGCAGGAACTGATGTATTCACAAATGGTCTGTGCTAACGTTGGATGTCATCAACCTGAAATCAAATCCAAAGCCAAGCGAATCAGCGCGAGAAGTAATTAATTAGGAGTCCACTGGAAGGGAATTAAATGCCTTCCAGGGGAAGGATTTTTCACAGACAAAAAGAAAACGGAGAAGGGACGGTCCTGACTTGCTCTTCAGATGATGGCAGTCAGGTCAAGGTTTGTGGATGTTTTTTGAGGATTATTGCTGCTGCTCCCTCAGGCTGTTATTTGTGGCTTTGTTAAGACCTTACAACCACCGCGTGAGTTTCGGGAGGCGGGAGCTGTTTCGGTGGCCAGCCTAGTGTCATCAAACATTTTCAGTTTCTCAGAAAGCTCTTGTAACCGCTCCCACATTACCTTCCCCACGTCTCAAACACCTTTTGGGCTGGACACAGATGCTCACGCGAACGCTCTAGGGGCAGCACTGACAGAGGAAATCAAAGGACGTGAGAGGACGGTGGCTCCTGACAGCAAAAAGTTTATGTTCTCAGGAGAGAAATTCATACTCTGCTCAAAGCACATCTGACAGTGGTTAAATCTATAGAACATTTTAGCTGCCGTTTCTTTGGGAAGGGGATCTATGGTTTGGACAAGTCCTCAGCAGGCTGCAGGGACTTCGAAAGGTGCATTGCACTTCCATAGTGTGAAACAGGCTTGAGCAGAGGTTTGTCTAGAGGTTGGGAAACCCAGTGCCCAGTTGTCAAACTGGCTCTCCTGAAAATCCGTGTTCCTTCAGGACAGGGGCTTGGAGTGGTGGGTGAAGATCATTGTCTCCTGTACCAGGATTCCTGCTGTGTGCAGAATGACAGACTTTGTTTTGTAGACAAGCATAAGTCTGCTGAAGAAACACACGGCTCTACGGTCCATTAGTTCCTCCCGACATAAGGATGCTGCAATACATTGAATTTTATTATTGTGTTAGTGTCCAAGGAGATGTGCTGCTACTAAATTCTTCATCTCTTCTGCTAAGTGAAACAAAGAAAGGCTGTCCCTTAGCGAAGGACTGATACAGCACCCCATGGCTGGACTATACGTGTTTTTATTCCTGTCCATCTATACAGTATCACGATGATTTCTGGGGTCTGTATGTGAACTAAGTAACAGGCTGATCATTTTCTTGCTACGTTAAACCAAATGCTCTGAAATTGTGAGGAGTTTTGCTGTATAGCAGAGATTCAGCTTTAAAGTTTTTATATCTAAAGCCTAAAAGTCTGATTTTTCTATACTTGAGCCATCATGGAGCCATCGTGTTCTGCTCCTAGTATCTCGCTGACGTGTGCAGCAACAGGGATGTTGGAGTTAGAGAAGCCAAGGGAAGTAAGTACATGGGGTTAAATACTTTAGAGTTACAGATACCTCAACTCCAGGACACCATGAGCAACTGAAAGGACAAAAGCTAGGAAAGCAGGTATTCGTGAATAATCTGACTGTAATGCATTTGTTTCATTTTAAAGCTAGTTGAAGCTTTCTTGAAGCAGTAGGAAGGATCAAACACTGGAAAAGCAGTTGGGTAAAGGTTTTCGTCACTTTGTAAAGGCTCTGTTGAATGATCTCGGGTGTAAATCAGGGGTACTGTGGGGTTCCTGCGGGTTATCCAGGAATACTGCCCTACATCAGCAGGGGTGCATTCCATGAAACGTGAAACAGGGATGTTTTTTATCACGTGTAAGCTGTTGATGTGTTTTTTATGCAGCATAAGTGCCAGGTACAGCTGAAAGCCAGGAGTGGGAAGGAGAGCATCAGGAAACTGGTTCTGAGGGCGGGAAGCCCTCCTGCAGAAACAAGCACTTTACCATTAAAGAGCAGACTCAGCTGTTATTTGTGCCTCATACTGGGGCCTCACAACCAGTGACCCCAGATATATGTGTACCTGGGAGGTGCTTAGGTTCTGGAGTAACGTGAGACATGAGCACCAGGGGCAGAATTCACAGGCATTTGTGCTTTCAAATTTGATGGAGAAGGAAAGTTTGAGGTTGCCTGATGGTTTGTGTGATCTGATCTCCAGTCTCATTTCACTGTTATTGTTCCTGCCTTGCTACTCGGTGTAACAGCTGCTCCTCAGAGTGCTGTGCCCTCTGGTGGGATCCTTGGGGTGGAATTGTTAGGACCCACATAAGCACATGGAGCTCACTCACGTACGTAACTCGTGGGCTCCATGTGGGATGCTGTGATGGGTGCTGTGCCCAGTGTCACATTTAGATGATTTCTTCTGGATCCCATTAAAGTCCATTAATCTTATGGAGGTGGAACTTTAGCAGCTAATGGTCCATTCCAGCAAAGTGCTGAGCTCCCTCAATTCAAAACACCTTGCAGAATGAGGCCAAAGCCCGTGAGTTAGGAAGAGGTGTGATTTCGGCTTTATTAGCATGGCACGTATTTAACGCAGAGGAAAGCCCACAAATTTTAGCAATTTTAAGTGTATTTCACACTTTTTTGACCATTTCAAATAACCACATTTGTAAAAAACCTCTTTTAATGAATAGAGCTCTTTCTGTACAAAGACAAACCTTTTTTTCCCCCAAGTACATTACTTTTAAAATACCCTCCTTTCGTAGGTCTGGCTGCTCCCATCGTCTGTTGATTACTGTTTGCTGCTGCACCAGCCTCAAGAACTGAACAGAGATAATACTTCATCGTAAAGGACTTTTCCCGATCCGTACCACGTATTCATCAGGGCTAACAAGACAGATAAGTAAAGGACGTTGTTATTTCATGGCAGCTCCGGTAACACTGTTCTTCTGCACAAGTGGAGACCAGCTTTGTATGTGAGTGATGGGGAGGAGTTACCTGGTTACAAATGCTGACCCCCCGATGTCAGTGGGGTTCTGCCATTTGACTCCAACAAAGCAGAGGCTTTGCCATATGTTTACAAGAAATATTTCACTGGGACTGTTGTCAGACTGCTGGTAAACATATCATTTCAAAATCTACCTTCCTTTTCACATTTGAACGTTTGTTTCCCTTACGATCACTCCAGAGGAATTTGATAGGAAAACTTGGCATCAATTTAATTTCATTTCAAGTTAGTTTTCCATTGGTTCTTGGGTTTTTTTAATGCTTTCTTGTGCATTTAGAGCCCCCACCTGGCGATGTCTGAGCTAAAACCATGGTGGGGGAACATTTGCATATTATTTATCGCTGAGATTTCTCCCCAATTAAAGAAGAGCCGAAATGAAAACATTTGCATTTGTTTATGCAATTAAATAAAGTCACAACAATCTGGACCTGAGCTAGAGAGAGTAACCCTTTAACCAGCACAAACCTTTGCCCTTTCATAACCGGACAGGTCTACTTATCATATCTACCGTATCAATGTCATTTTAGAGTATGTAAAATAGAACCCAAACGGCTCTATTTGTCTTGGGAAATATTGAAAACTTTTATAGGGAATTCGGAAAATATTTTCTGGCTCGCTTGAAAGGTAAAATCCTGCAGCACAAAGTGCAGACATGGGCACAGAGACTGAACAGACGGGCTGCTGTAAAACAACCATTTAATAAGGCATTAAAATGCCATCGACTTGGACACATAAAAAAAAAGCTATGAAAACAAATGCCTTTCAAATAATTAGGATCTTATGCTCGAGACCAGTGTTGATCTCTGTGTAGAGATTTTCCTGCTGAAATCAGACCAGTCTAAGTCTGATCGTCTAAGGAAGGAATTAGCAGGGTATAAATTGGCTGCTGCTTGAGATTTTTCGGTCTCTGCCTTACCTAGCCATTCACATAAATGATCACTTCAGCCTTTCTATCTCTTCCTTTCTGTTTCCTGCAGCATTTTGGAACACCTTCGATTTTAGCACGCCGGAATAATTCTTTAATCGAATCTCACATTTGTATCCTGACTGTGTGAAATGGTTGAATGAAGAGCTTTCACCCCCACTGTGCAAGTGAGGCTGAGCCAGGCTAAGAGGCACAGCCAGAAATAGCAGCAAAACCCATTTCTGGGCTTGAAAACAAAGTGTGACTTTGCTTTCACTTGAAGTCAGGTACTTGTCTCGATTTTAAGGTTTAATGGTAGTTTATAGTAGTAGCTGGTGTATATCGATCAAACTGTTGTATAAATTTGTCCTTTAATACAACACAAAATTCTTCAAGGATAGTTTTACCACCCATAAGGTCTAAAAATGCAAAGATTATTATTATAATTGACCATATTTGTCTGTGTCCTTAAGCCTGGGTCACTGCTGTCACGATATTCTTCAGCAGCACAGCTCCAAGAAGCTACAGTATTCCAACGGAACCTATCTGGGAAGATAAATATCTGAGATAACACAACGAACATGAGAAAACACAGTAACAGGGCTGTCGTCCAAGAGAAGAGCATCAACTTTAAGTTGTAAATCAATAGGTTTTTATTACAAAAGTAGTGTTGCCTAAATATTGTTTTCCTTATATAGTGAAATTACTGTCTTGATCTCCATTTTACCGAGTATTAACATCAATAACCTGAGAGACATTAATGTATGTCCTTTCTTGCTTCCTGTTTTGTCATCTCACAGTTATCCCTACGGCACTTATCCTGACACTTGTAACCCAGCCCCTGTCTTTCTTTTAGGTCTGTATTTTCAGATACTCTTTGGTTTTGTATTTTGAATACATAGAACTAGGTCCTCTGATAAGAGCCCTATGTGCAGCTTTCAGAACTACTAGAACTGGAGATCTTTTCTCTTGATATTCTGATTTTATCCATTAATCAGTTTTCTATGACTTTCCACCAGCCTGGTTTTTCAAGGTGTGAAAATTTGCACTGCAGAGTTATTTTATGGATCACAACCGTAATTTTGGAGTAAGATTCTGGGTAACTGATCTAGTAATAAAGCTTTGGGCAGAATGTTTAGGCTCCTGTGAATTGCTGTTAAATCTACATTGCCGTTTGGCTAGAAGTACATCCCAATTAGTGACCCTTCTATCTAGCAGTAGCAACATGTAAGTGATTCCTTTTTTCTTTCCAAGTCACTCGTAAATGATTAGTCCGAAAGAGTAGCATAAAACTTCGAACTAGTCCCCTGCAGGAGTCGGCTGGAGGAAATTAAAGGATCAACAACATAAGGGAAGCACTGAGGTAGGATTGTTCCAGGCTGCAGCCACAGGCTTTCACATGCACTCAGGAAATTGGCTTCATCAAAAGCTGAGGATGCAGGCGTGAGGATGAGGACGATAATGCAGATGATGATTCTAAATCATGGTTCAACACCACATCATTTTCACGGCAGAGGTTTCCTCCCCACCTCCTGAAAAGCAGTTTTTCTAGATAAGAATTAAATCTTTTTCTTTGAATTAATAAAAAGTTCAATAGAAATCTGAGCTATAAATCTAACATTATAAATAATGAAGTTCCCCAATGTAATATCGGTTGGACTTTTATTTCACGCAGGTAAAAGGAGTCCCTACACGCCTGTCCTGTCCATCCTAGTGTTCCTGCTCTGTGGCCTGTGTGTGTGAGGGCTATAAAACCAGTGACTGAGGAGTGCTGGGGACTGACAGCCAGGCAAGGCGTTTTCCTCAGCGTCCTAACTAAATTCACTCTGCAGAAATGTGGATCTTCTGAGCTGAAGCTGAACCCTTTCTGGTGGAACAGGAAAGAAGCACAAGAGGGGAAGTGCATAAATCTACATCTGGAGCCAAGTCTGGTGGGAAGGCATAAAGAGATGGGGTGGGGGGGACACGACAGGAGTGCCAGAGCAGGGCTCAGAGGGAGTGAAATTCCAAAGGGAAAAATGGAAAAAAGAAAGAGGAAAGTCCCAGGAATTCAGCTCTTCTGATGAAGGTTCAAAACTTTCATCAGAAGTAAAGCAAGGGAAGGCTATAATCCTGATAAGGAAATTAGAACAAAAATTAACAATATTCAGCTATTCAGATGTCAAAAGAAACAGCAGAGTTATTGGTGTTAGAGGTTAATGCCAGGAGGGAAAATCTCAGCATGGCCTGGGTAATTAAGCTTCACTGGAGAGCATGGATCCCTTCTCCAGGTAAGAACCGCTTTTATAACATGGCATCTTTCGCTCTTGTAATTAAACACCATGGGCTATTCGGCGTATGAAGTCTTAAACGCTTTAGTCCTTTATCATGGGATTTTACTGGCCAGGCATGTGTGTTCTTACGGCAAAAAAGCACTGACTGCTATAAAAATAGAAACCCAAACATTTCTTTTTATGACTCGACTCGCTGTATTTTTATATATATTGAGCCAAATCCATCCCTTGTGGAGCTCACTTGAAGCCAATAAGGAGAGATTTGGCCCGTGTCTGTATGAGGAAGGTGGTGACAATTAAAATATATTGTTTAATAATGAGAGCTATGGTAGCGAAGTGTCTTTGTGTCTATGAAATTATACACCGCGACACCGCGTTGCCAGTATAAAGTGAGACTAGCAAAACATACAAGGCCGGTTCCTGACGGTAAAGCTCTCAGACTTTTATGGTGATGATCAAATAGCACAAAGGCATTGGAACGAGGCTAATTTAGGTAACATCTCCAGGAGTTTCATTTCTAGTTTAGGTTTTTACCGCAGTGCCAGCCATTTAAGAATGTTTCTTCAATATTTTTATGTGTGGCTTTCAAGGACAGCATGACTGGCTGCTGTTAGCAGTAAGTACAAGAACAGTTTTGATTTCCTTTATACTTTAGTGGGTTTCAATATTACAAGAAGGAATTTACCCTATTAAACGACATGTGTGGACAGCCACTATTATCACTTTATATCTGCAATTCCCGGCTGTTCCCCTGTGTGAGGTGCTGCACCAACACCTGAAAGACATTGTTGATGCCCCGCAGGTCGTGCCTGTTCCAGCAGCGACAAACCCAAAGCTCGTTGCGCGGACAGCCAAGCCCAACACCAGAACAAACAGGTTTTGTTTGGCTCACTGTGCGTGGGGCCGTACAGCAGCTCTTCTTTCTATCGCTGTGGGTAAGTTATAGCGACTTTTATAAGTTGAAGCCTTTCTGTGCTGTCTACTTCCTCTTTACCTTCTACTGAAGGGGTTTGGGTAATGGCTCTTCATGGCCAGGAACCATATCCCTAATTCCAAGCACTCTGTACATGCTGCCAGGACGCCTGGTTCAGCTTTGCTCTCTGTCGTAACTGTCCTGAGTGTTTGGTCAAAGTCTTTACTGGGTGCTGGGTTGCCTTCTTGCCAAGAGGGAAGGTGGGAGGGAGAGAGCAACAACTGGAATGATTTCCTTTAGGGCTGGAGGGCTCAGCAAAAGTCCTTTACCCTGGGGGCCCCCTGCTCCTTCCCCTCTGCTCTGACCCTTCGCAGCTGCTGCTGGGCTACCTGTCATTATGCTTTAGGAACTGGGGGTGGGAAGGGTCAGAGTAATAAGAGGACAGATATTGTGTTGACCCAAGAACTGAACTGGCCTCCATGGCCCTGCCCAGGAGCACAAGGAAGTCAGCAATACCCAGCCTGCTCAGCTAATGGACTCCAGCAGAAAGGGTAACTCTGAAATGAGACGAAAGATATAAAATATTGCAGATACAATGGGTTGCTCAGTTCCTCTGATGTCACCAGTCTCCTAAGGAGTCTCAGACCCTCCGAAAATGAGGGGCAGAAAAAAGCACGGTACAACAAGAAAATATTTTTTGCTGTAGTCATTGCTCATTCTGAATATTTTTTATAGAAACCTGGCATTGAACTCAGATCATATTTTATTAGAAGAAAACATGATTCATCGACACGGTGCACTTCAGTATCTATGGAAAGGAAAACTGGGAAAGACACAAAAGAAGCCCAGCTGTGGAAAACCAATTCAAGGAACCATTGCCACACAAAGAAGTCTTAATCCGTGGTAAGAAACAACAGAAAGAAACAAAACATTTCCAAGGAAACATCTGAGCATGGTGCTGGAGCCAAGGAAGGAATTATTACTCTATTAGCTATCAGGCAAGGGTCATACAGTGTTTGTGGTAGGAGATTACCCTGTCGGTTTGGAATTAATAGGATTTTTTTTATTAGCATCAAAGTGATGCTCAGGACTGGCCCATACACCTGTAAAACTGAAACTTAACCGAAGAAGTAATAAGAGCTCCCAGGAGGAAGGGGATGTTTAGTCTGTCTTAAACAGGATAAAAGTTACTTTTCTCCTTTTTTGCACTTTTTCTGAGACCCACTTTTCCTATTCTGAGCAGGATGGCTGGCTTAGAACAGGTCTGCACGTCCTTACTGCTTCAGAATCAGCTGTGCAGGTACAGTCCCCGCTTCTCCTGGGTTGTCAGGCAGTGATTCTGTTTCGAGGTCTTTGATGCAATGTTGCTGCTGCTGCTCCCCCGTTTCTGTATCACACGAGGGTGAAGGGTCAGTGGATCCATCATTTTCCAACCGTCACTTGCCTCGCTGAGTTGAAGTACGAGGTTTGCCCTGCTGTGTTTTCAAGCACCCCAGCTCCAGCCTACTCACACCCACACCTTCCTCTGTGGAAGTTCTGGGGCTGCGTTTGCATAAAGAGTTAAAATTCCCCTTTTCCTTACACATTAGTGATGAAGAAATGTCGAAAAACTGCAGGTCATCCAAACATTTATGTAACAGGCATCAGCGCTCGGCTCAAACACCGAGTGTAAATCTAGTCCTTCTCTGTGATACTGGGCAGAAATCCCGGTGGAAGTTTTTCCTGCCTCTAACCTGTCTACTTGCCTTTATAATGATAAATGGTGGGAGGGAAAGGGAGAGGGAGTGGGGAAAGCTATCTAAGCTTTGAACTTCTTGTGTCTAAAGAAGGATGAGAAAGCAGAATGTGGATCCATTTTAAAGCAGGATTTCTGTATGACTAAAATCCTTGGTATTTTCCTCCGCTTGGTCACCTTTGTTGTTCTCATCAGGAAGTCCTAGACCAAGTCCTCACCCAAAGGTGCCCAGTCAGGTGAGACATTGTGGCTACTTTTATCTTCACCCCTAAACCGACTTGATTACCCATCCCCACTTCCATTTTTGTCCTGCGTGTGGCTGCTCAGTAGCCACCACCTTTGCTTTCTGTCTGCGTATCCATTGCACGCTGACTGGTTTATATTACTTCTGATGCACAGAGCGAGTTCACCACCTTGCCAGGATGTCTCATGATTGATTCCTCATGTCCAGGGCAATCTGCTCTAAAGTTTCAGACTTAAAATGAGCGCTTGGATTTAATGGGGATCATCAATGGTTTGTGTCTTACGTTTGGAGCTATCTGTTTGTGTATTAGATTCACAACTGGTATGAAATACAGTGCTGTCTGTTAGAGTCCAGATCGGATCATTTTCTCAATAGCTGCCCAGATGCACTGGGCACCAGGAAACTGTCATTTGCAGAGTGTGGCTGTGTCAGCCATCAAACTCAAAAACTGTCTCATACCTAAACCGCATTGCACAGCCCAGACCGCGGGCTGGGCGTGTTGAAAACATTAGAGGGCTGGTCTCGCTATACTGAAGCCTAGAGAAGTTTTCCTACTGACTTCAACAGTGATTTTGGCACAAAAGTAAGAAAATATTCTATTTCATCTCAGTTGAAGGCTGACCCGCAGCACACATTGCTGTCTGCCTTGCGTAAGACAGAGGCTGTTCAGGAGAATCGTCTTGCACGTATTGTTCTCTGCACATGTTGTTCTCTAGGAACTGCTTGTCGGACGATGCAGCCATCCCTGCTGGCAGTGGCTGAGGCTTCGTACATGAGTTTGGCCCCATTGCCTGCTATCAGTGCAAACCTCCCAACTAGAAGCTACATTTGTCAAATGTTGACTCTCAGGATCGTTAAGACTGTTGGTGTCCAAGTAGACTTTGTCGACATTCCACATCGTTATCGTTTTTTTTTATTATTAATTAAAAGAAACCCCAGGCTTCCTCCAGTTTGTAAATACAACCCCACTGGAAATATTCATCACAATTCTAACAATGTGTGACTGAAAGCCAAAAATTAGCATTTGATGATAACTAAGGAAAAGAGCAAGAAAAGAATCCAGATGAAGGATGTTGGCATTTGCAGAGCACTCATTCACACCTCCTAGCCTTCAGAGCTTTCTGTGGAACAAGAGCCTTTTGACCTGTTGTAGCAATCCTTCCTGTTTTCATTCCAGTGGGTTTTGCTTTTCCCTTTCTTAAATGAGTTTCTAATTAACAGATACCCAAACTATCCTGATGTTAATAGAACAGGCATTGTCAGCACTCTGCATTAATTAAGAGACTTTCTTACTTCCCTCTCTCTGCACCCAGTTTCCAGAGGTGGACTCAGGCTCGTGAAGGTAAATTCCAGCCCGAAGGCATCTTGCTTGCACACCCTGTGTAACCCCACCATGAGACTTGGGAAGTCAGTCTCAGCACCAGTCAGACAGGTACATCTGTTGGTATTGACAGGAATAAGGGTCTGACAGAAGAAGGACCACTGCTGCTCGCTGGCCAGCCATAACCACCCAGCACAGTTGCACAAGGCTCTATGGGTATTAACTTCCCTTGCTGTTGCCCAAGTTGTTTCTCAATGGGCTTGAGCAGCCCACGCCAAGTTTAATTTTAAACCTCATTTTAACTACAACACAGGCCAGTCTATACTGCCCAGCACCGGTGCAAGGAGCGGCTGTGAATCCTAGCGTGACGCTGCCATCTGAATGGGAGCGCCTACAGTGACTCTTTTATGGGCAGAACCCAAGGGGCACTTTCTCTTGTGACAGGCTTTTCACATTAAAACTCAGCTCGTGTTGGACAAGGCTTTTTGCTTTCCTTGTACCATTCCCAATATTTTCTTCTCTTTCATTTTTAATTTTGATCATGTACTTTGTGGGAAGGAAGTCTGTTCAAGACCTTATTCTCTCCATCAGCAAGTCATGAGCTCATGGTTTCTCTTATGACCTACTATCACAGCAATAAAACCCCTCGAATCGAATGGAGTTTAGGCTGTCTCTTGTCACAGTCAAGTGCCTGGCACCTCCTTGGAGCAGCTCCTTGCATTAAAATATTGTACCTTTTTTTGCTCTTCAAACACCGCTGCAGAAACGTGAGTGGCCAAGGAGAAAGGAGGGATTTTTTTTCCGCTCCTGCTGGATTTTTTTTTCTTCACTGTAACCATCCTCAGGGGACTTCTCATCTTCAAAAGAAACATTCTTCCTATACAAGCTGCAAAAGGAATTATTTAATGACATCATAAATTAGTTCGGAGCAGCACAAATTTTCCAAAATGTAAAAAAATAAAATCAGTGTTTGCCAAAAAACACCCCGGCTCTTGCAGACTTAGGTCTCTCTTGAGCCTGCGAGCTGCCAACGACACCAAATTGAATGGTGGGGCTTTTGGCAAGGCTGAAGTTTAGCTTGTTGAAATTTTGGCAAATATTCGTATTACTCACATACTCAGCAAGCTGATACAAATATTTGTTCTATTTAGAGGGAAGTCCAAGCTCAGAGCTGGCATAAGTGCTGCTGGACTCAGTGGAACTGAGCTTGCTTGTGCCAATATTAAACTTGGATAGCCACCTTCAAGAAAAACAGGAGGAAACACTTCCCCAGCCTTGCAGTGCAGACTAGAAGACATCAATGGAAAACGGACCTTGAGTGGGGCCAAGTTTTTCTCGCTCACTAATTTTTGCCTTAATCTGATGTGAAGTGGACTTAGTTTTTCTGCACTTGGACTGCCATTCGCTGCTACAGCACAACAAACCATCTAGCCAGAGCTGGAGCTGAACGAGCCTCCACACACGTGAAGTTCTCCGCATTCTTGAGAGGTAAAAGCTGTTCCAGCCATAGTAAATCAAACCCTGACACAGTAAGCGGACTTGATCTATTTTAGTGCTGTGCAGGTTGTTGGGATTTTTTGTTAATGATGTCCACAGTTTAGTGTTTCTGATTGGAAAAACAAATAGACCAGATCCTCCAGGCCGCTCAGATGTGGTTGTGCTCTGCGCTGGCGACTGCCCACAGCCGGGCAGGATGCAGTCAGGCGTGCGGCACCAGGAACGGGCACTGCATAACTGGGTGCTCAGCTGGGTGTCTCACGCTCAGCTGCCTCCAAACACACATGTGACATGCAGAAACAAACTGGAACCTGAGTGCCCACCTTGCCCGTGACCTCACTCTTAGGATCCAGTACAGGAACAGAAATTTTGCAATGAAAAAAGTAACTCAACCCCAAACTGGAAAAGACCAGCACATATAAAATAAATTGAATACCAGCAGAATGTGCTGTGGGAGGCGCTAGCTGTGGGTCTGTGCTGAGGTTTAATGTGGTTTATCAGCTGACCACTATTTCATGCTGTCTAACTGCTCTTATAAATGTCACGGAGAAGTGGGGATCCCACTGACTTTAGCTATTTAGAAATGGGAAATGTAGTCGAAGTGCCTGAGCTAGATTCCTCTCTGAGTGGAAAAAGATCATCACTAGAGAATGATTCATCCCATTCGAATCTGAATGTCTGATCTCTCTCCATTGACTATAAAAGGAGCCCAGATGACCAGATTAGCACATATCCACATCTTGCACATTTATGTGCTAACTCACCCTTCTACGGAGCAGGTCCGGTTCTATTTTTACAACTAAAAGCTTCTTATTTGCCCCAGAGTTTCCCAGGGCACTTGCTGAGCTCCAGTGGCTGGTTTGGAGTGAGTCTGGGCTGCGCCCTGAGCTCCTGAGTTAAAACTTTGATTAATTACGTGTTCGGTTCTTCTTTACATCCTTTGCATTAAAAGAAAGCTGCTGGACCAATTCATATAGGAGTTTCTTTTTAAGCTGCCTTAAATCAATAAATAGAGCATTGCTGAGCAGAAGGTATATGAGAAATGATAGAAAGTGGAAGCAATGATTATTCATGAGAAATGCCATTGTTATCCTGTTAATCGTATTTGTAAAACAGACAAGAGCTCCAGCCTGGCTTCTCACTTCACCTTTGGGCTGCTGACCCCATGAATTTTTAGGTTATGGTGGCAGCATTTGTCTCGGTTAGTGTTGATTCAGTGTCACTACGAGAAATGAACTGAGTGTTTCAAATGATGGGTAGTGACACCCTCAGACCTCTTCCCCCACCTCAACCTTTCATTCTTCACTATTGTCACCGTAAGTTCAGAAACATCCTTTTGGTGCTTGGCTTGTCAGGTCAGTGGCTGCTTTTAACTCACAGAAGCACAGAACATCAGGGTTTGGAAGGGACCTCAAAAGATCATCTAGTCCAACCCCCTTGTAGTGTTCACTGTGTTCAGATCAATTAATGTATTAAAAAAAGGAAAAGGAGATATCACAACCCAGCCTGATCCCCTGCCGTGAGCAGGTAGAGTCTGATGGTGTTAGTGTGAGAAAAGGGTCAAGTGTGCACTTGGGGAAGTGTGAGATTGATGTGCTTGGAAAAGCGGGAGAGAGAAGAGAGATGAAGCATCAGGTAGTTCAGCACAAACCAGTTTGATCCTCATCATTGGAATGCGCCCAGAGACAGCTTACAGTAGTAAATTGACTTTATGTTCCGATACGTAAAATGTCCATGCTATGCAACCAACATTTAACAGCTCCATCCCCACCTGGCTCTGATGTGGTTCCTGATAAAGGTTTATCTGTAGTATATATATGAGGGAGGGGTTTTTTTGAAATCTAATCAGTCCTTGGTTTTGACATCAAAGGTGTGTGATCAAAACACACCCAAAAAACCCTTAAATAGATGTCTTTCCACAACAACAAAAAAAATAGTCCTTGCAACATTCATTTTTATTAAGTATTTCATTTGTAAAAAGCAAAGCTGAATTGGACACGTGGCCTGCATTTGTGATATATATATATTTTTATATATATATATAATATAGATATGTATATAAATAGCTATTCAGCATGCAAAAACTGTAGTGACTGCCAAGATCTGATTACAAAATCCACACCGGTCACACACACATCATCTGCTGAACGAGCGGTGGAGATTGTCCTGGTGGAAACGTGACCTCAACTCTAGTGGCCTCCGGGTTGTCTCCCTGCAAGCAGCCACCCTGCCAGCACTGAAGGAGTCGGTTCAAGATACTTCCACAGTAAACAAGAGTAGCGACGTATAACTGGTTACAGAGCTTTTTAACCTGTTCTACACATGTTTGTACACTGCAAAGCCTGACGGGTGGTGGGAACTCTGCCCACCCCACAATCAAGAAAATATTCTTCGATGCCCCCTTTATGCTGAAAAACAAGTCTGGGTTAGCTGCAAAAGGGAAAAACACAACGAAACAGAGCGCAGAAGGCAGCTTTCAGCTGAATATGAAAGAAATCAAGGACCAGCAAATACAGAAACAGTTTCTGGAAAGTATTAGCAACTTTTAAGCTTAAACTTCATAAATATATTGCAAAAAGCAGATGTGATTCAATCAACGGATGGGAGTCCGAAGACACTAGGTCTGTTTCTAGCACTGCAGTTAATTTGCTCTTTGGCCTCGGGCGTAACGCTTGGCTTCTTCATTTCCCACAGCCACAAGCGATGGCGATGTGGGACGAAGAAGGGACATTTGTGCATCGGTGCCTTCTCTCCACGCCATGGCACGAACCCTGGGCTGCGCTTGGGAGGTACCGGAGCGGCCCTGCGGCTCCCTGACCCCACTGCTGAACCTCCCCGCTGGCCCCTGCGCTCCTACAGCTCCGTCACTTCCAGAGGAAGAAAGAATTCCTGCAGATATAAAGAGCTAAAGAAGTGCTGCTACAGCAGTCCTTGAGCTACACAACCGAACACATGTATTTTTCCTTGGAGTTTTGGGGTGCTGTGACTTCATGAAGCACATGTACTATAAAAGTGAAGCTCATCACTCTCCCGTGTGGCCAAAACTCGCTCGTGGATGTTTAATACTGCGAGCAAAAGAAAACCGCTAGCTGCTTCACCTGTTAGTCATGAAGATGGCTTCTACTGGATCAGTAATGAAGAAGTGAGAATGAATTTACTCAGGAGTCACTAAGAGACGGATGAATCCAGCCCACCGAGACAGGGGATGTCATTCACTATGTGACTGAAGGTACAAGCTCTTCACCCACACAGATCCCTCTGGAAACGCACATTTGTCTCACCGAAGTGCAAGTTACCCACAGGTATCAACACGGATTGACCACTGTCCTGGAGCAGGAATGTCGGCTGTGGCATCGCTTGGCCGTCAGAGTCACCCGTCAGTCCAGTTCTCCACAGTCCCTATCCCTGAATGATACTGCAGCGACGACTCCCTCGACAAGGAGAAGCTTTGTGAGTACAGGAACTCGTTCGCCGCGTTTAGGTGCGGGGAGGGGGGCTTCCTCTCGCACACAGACGGGTGCACCCGTTCCCTTGGGAAAGACGAAGGAGGGACTCGCTCCCGAACCTGAGACTGGGACAGCTGGTTGTAGACGCTGAAGTGGCTGTTCCCTGGTGGCTGCGAGCCTTGGCCTGTGATGGATGGGAGCCGCGGCATCATGGTGGTGGCGGTGAAATGAGCAGGGAAAGGCTGGTAAGGAACAGTTTCCATTGTCTGAACGCTGTAGCTGGTGTAAGGTGCGACAGAAGTCCACATATTGCAGCTCAAGGGGGGAGGTGGAGGCGGCAAGTCGTCAACCGTTGAGACACCAGCAATTTCAGCCCCCGAACTAGAGTACATGCACGCGTCCCTCGGAGTCACCTCGCTGCAGTAGGAAGGGCTCAGCATCTGCTGGTCGTACGGAGGCGGGGAGCGGAAATAGTGATCGTCTCCTACAGAAGAAGAAGCTTCCAGGTAGGAGCGTTTGCAGGGCAGGTCCAGGTGCCGAGCGCTTTCTGCGAATAAATAAAAACCACATTCAGAGCCGCTCCCAGAGCGATGGGGATCAACACAGCAACCCGCTAAGAGCATGGGTTGCTTTTGTGGAGTCCCCTTTGGCTAAAGAACTGCTGGTCTCTTTTTCAGATTAATCCAGTTGAACCGTTTTAGTTTGGAAAGACAATGGACAACATCAAAAAGACACTGCGCTGCAAATATCAGGCTAATCCCCTCAGCCTCAAAGCATTCTGGTGACATTTATCAGGCTAAGTGAGTGACTTGGGCTACTATTCTCACATCAGAGATTACTTCACGTTCATCCAGATAATAGGGGTCCCTGACACTCTCCCAGTGTTAACCCTGACAAATTCAAGAAGTCTCTTAGCAGGTCTTATCGCAGCCTGCCTTCCTGTCGTTACAAAAATGACCCTACATTTCCCAGATAGTCGTGTCAAAAGCTGCAGAAATATTTCCAGATAAAGAAGCCCTTTCCAAGTCATCAGTCCTTCCCCGCAGCTTTACACTGAGAGGCCGTAGCCCCTCTCCCACAGATTCCAAGGACCGGGGCTGAGCAGCTTTCTGTTAGTTGTTAGGGGTATTTCTGGCCGAATTAGTGAATTCATCTGCAACTTAAACATCTGCTAAAATTGCACATTTGCCTTGCAGTCCTCATTACTGGTGCTGTTAGAGTCTTCGTTTGCCCGTGATCACAGGATTCTCACAGCTTAAAGAAATTAGTGGCCAGTGAGACATGCAAATAGGATTTTTCTGCTCTGTGCAGAGTTTTTCCATTTAACTGAAAACATGCCATGATCTCATCCCAACCTCGGCCAACAGGAGGAGAACGTAGTTACAGCTCGCTTAGAGTTGAGGGCTATTGGCTAAGAAGAAAAGGGATCCTTACACCCAGCTACCGCTGCTGCATTACCACCGGTGGCAGCGTCAGAACACCTCTGGGTAGATAAGACCTCCTCCAAACGATTGTTAATTCAGGTGGCTCCAACAGTGGGTAATTTTCCAGCCAAGCCTCGTGTCTTTTGCTTTAATCATCCTGGTTCTTTTTTCCAGCTCTGACTCCAAGCCTGAATTTGCCTTCCATCGGACAAAACAGCCAATAACTGCCCCAAGCCCCGGTCACTGGGCACTGACCCTACCAAACACTTTTGATCACATCAGTATCTTTGAAGACCAAGGCCTAAGAGACCAATCCGAGACCAGTCCAAGACCAACCGGACTTCGCTGTGAGCTTTCAGTGCTGGTGCTCTTTAGCTTTGTTTGCTGTAGTGTTTTTTTGAGCTGGAAAATCAAGTTACCTCTTCTTTTTAGGCAATGGTAGAAGAGCCCTGAATCTCTCTGTGCTGTGAAGGTGTTGAGTGGCAGATCTTGAGCATCTGAAGCCGCAAACTGCATGTGAGCACCGTTCTCATACTGATAGTGTTGAAGGGTCTGGTGATTCCCATGAAGTGGGTTAACGTCTGGCTTTGCTGAAAGCTGACCATGACTGGACACCAACCTCTGCCTCATGATGCTTTTGGAAATGACTGGATATTCTTTGCTAAAGGAAGTAAGACAAGCCAGTTAGACAGCAACCAGCACGAACAGAAGGCTGAGATATTCGTTTGGCTTCCCTAGAGCATCTCCAGCCAATGATTTCACCACCCTTTTCCAAATGCAATGAACTCATCGCTTCTCTGGGTGTGGGCAAGTATCATGACAGCAGAGTGTGTCACTGAGTTACAGAAAGAGCTTTTCAGGGATGTGAATGGCATTAAGAGCCCTAATGCCCTCAAGCACAAGCAAATGTGATGCCCCGGAGGTGTAGGCACCTTTTAACTTCTTCTCCAAAGAGGTGCAGCCCATCAGCAGCAGAATGAGGATCAAAGCCCAGCTGTGAGGCATGGCTCTGAGGGGTTCCCAGCACCCACCCACACCCATGTGCACATCGAAGCTGCTCCCCAACCCCAACAAGCACCTCCCCTACACCACCCCTCTGCACACTGCTGGGCTGTACCTTTGCAGCCTGGCCACGCGCAGGTCACTGTCGTCACTGCCCCTGAATCCCTTGGCAAAGGGGTTGTTCTCGATTTTGAGCTGGGTTATCTGTGACAGGATGGAACCAAGGAGACAGGAGTTAAAAATCCATCAGAGCTGTAGGTGCAGCAACAGGACTGGGGCTGAAGGTTGCCCAGTGCCCTGGCCCATGCGACACCCCATGAAATGCAGTCCACGAGAGCTTCAGCTCTAGCGGTGTGCTGGCAGGGATGGTGTCTCTGCATTCAGCACTGAGAGGAACTGAGCTGTGAATTTGGACTTGCAGAAGCAGCTTTTAAAGCAAACAAATCTGCTGATTATGAATGAGGACAGGAATGCAAATGTTCTGAAGTCTGGGTCCTGTGTTCTTACTCTGGGCTGGTCTTAGTCTGGGCTGTTACTAGCAAAAACAGATTTATCTGATTTAGGAGAAGATTTGCTACATCTCCATGTCAGAGACCCCTGTTCCTTATGGAGGGGGTGTCCCAATTCCATAACAATGTTTGATATATTTACACAGCTTCTTCTTCTTCTGCCTTAGGATGATTTTGCATGAGTGCTGCTGTTATCTCCTGAGAACACAGGTGGCTGATATCTGTGATGAAGAAGGAAGGTGGTGTCATGAATTTAACCAGCCCCCAGGGCTCAATTTTCCTTCCTGCCCTCACAGCCCACAGTGGCTCCAGAGTAGTTCCTGATCAGCTGATGGACCACAAGAAGCCCGGAGCCCTTCCTAACCCACAGCAGGTTTGTACATCTTAATCTGTTATTTAGTGACTGTGGATTTTGTCTGAGAATAACAGAATCAGGGCTTCAGTCCCTCCTTGTTACCTTCCCCGGCTTCATCCAGCTCAGGAGGGACTATGGGGTGAACACCTTCACCTTCCCGACCAAGCTGTACTCAGGGGTAGCCTCCACCATCAGCTCTGTAACCAAGAATCTAATTTTTTGTCTAAAAGGTGATTCTCCACCAGCAGGGTAATTCCCAGCTCAAAAATAATTAAGTTGTTTGTTTTGTCTGGAAGATGCACGGGCTGGGGTTTTGTTCATCTTCCTTAGGGGAACCTGCTTTAGCAGAGGGGGTTGGAACTAGGTGATCTCCACTGGTCCCATCTAACCCTCCCATTTTATGATTCTATGAGTAAGTAAAACCATGCAGAAATTTCTCTGAGGTTGTGATTTTCTCGAGATCACAGTAAGATCATGCCCAGGCCTTTTGGCTCCCGTTCCTCTGCTGCTGAGGTCCTCCTTGCTGGGCACCATCCGACCCTCCCAGCCTGGGCAGCCCTGGGGCAACTATTTGTTGGATCTTCCCAAAAGAATTAGGGCTCATCTGGGGCATCTGCCCTAAATCTGTCAGGACTGCTCTGTGCTGCCACCCAGCTACCAGCCCACCCCCCTGGCAGTGGCTGCATGGCAGTGACAGTGGAAGTGTGAAGTTTATGAAGCACTTTGGGAACCTTAGGGATGAAAGGGACTATTGACATGCAGGATGGTTTAAGTAGGCATTAAATAAGCTCTTTCGAGCCTCTTTGGTTAACCATGTTTGGGCAACTGGTCATTTTACACCAACAGCTAAAGCTTTTCAAACACGATTCACTTCAGTGTCCTAATAGGGAGGCTTTGGGGTGGTTTTGTTTACCCCATCACATCCATGTTTCTGCTCTCTGAGGCTTTTAACTGGCTCCCTAATTGCAAAATCTTGCAAGGACTCTATGCTTCCAGAATCAAAGGGCTACAGGCATCCTGCTTGGGAGGAAAAGGTCTGGTCAGGTTATTGGGGAGGAAGAATTTCACATGGGTTCCTGTTCCTGTAGTGTTTTCCTCTGGATGTGTAGCGAAGGAGCTGATGCTGTAACACATGGCAGGTTTCATATTCAGCATGAGAGGAGGTTTCCAGCAGTGCTGCTTCACTCTGCACCTTTATCCATGAATCCTGATGTACTTTAAACACTCCATTTAATCCTCATACAGCCCTGCAGTTGCACTTCACCACTAGGAAAACTGCAGGGAAGCAGGAGCTTGTGCAAATCAGAAGCAGAACTGCACATGGAGCTTTGCCAAACCCTACTTGGCATCGTCTCCTCTCCCTGCCCTGGCAATGCTGCACCCACTGTCACAGCAGGGTGACAATTAACTGTCCCATTGCTGCCCACCCTGCCAGTAACCTGGGTTAGTAAAATCCTCGGGCAAAACATCACCGGCTGCTGCCACTACCAACTCGCTTAGAAAAGAGGAGCCATAGCTTAGAGAGCACGGGTGTCCGTGACACAACCCAAAGCTCAGAACCAAGCCCTTTGTATTTCATAGTCACCCCAAGTCCCCTCCCCTCCTCCATGTGCTAACCACAGAGCAGGCTTTTCACTGTGTTTTTATGGTTACATTCCTCGTGTGTCACACTAAACACACACACACACACGAATGACTTTTCACTGTAGATTTATGAGCAAGCTTTAGTAGCCGTTATTAGATTTGCTCGCTGTTTTGAACGGCATCGGAGCGTTTATGAGCACGGCGATTCATTAGTGTCCGAACTCACAGGGTTTGCCAAGATATTGTTACCCCGCCATGCTCATGCGGCTCCTCGGCTGCAGCCTTTGGCTCATCGCTTGTGCTTAAGGCTGGGGTGGAAACTTGTCTGTTAAAGGAGGATTTTGCTGCTGCACAATAGCAGCCTGACAGGCTGCTCCCCACCCCGGAGCAAACAGATCCTGCTCATCAAAATGATGCAGCGACGTCGCTCTGCTGCTGCCGCTTCCACGATGGTTTCGCAGTCAGCAGCAGCAGCAGAGAGCTACCAAGTTGCAGAAGTCCCCAGACAGAACCGAATCAGCTTTTAGCAGCAAAGCAGCCTACCTTGTGATTCTGGTAGGAGGTCACCGATATGAAGGAGGTCTCTGGAAAAACGTGGGTGCAGAAGGCTGTGTTCTTCGAGCCGAAAGCGTTGTTCTCATCCGCTTTGACAATATGCAGTCGTGGCTGGTATTTGTGCATCGAATTCAGAATGATCTGAAAAAACAATTGATGCTAAAGTGAGAAATCCAGCTGAAACCAGAAACGAACCCAGAAGACAGACAAGGCAGGCTTTGCTCGCCGGACACAAAAGCCCACTAGTGCTCAGCTCTAGCTTTGCTCCCCTGTCAGAGGGGAAAATCACATTTGCACGTGAACCAAGACGGAAAAGGTATCAGCTGCTTGCGTGAGCAGAACTGAGCTTAGACCTCTCCCGGTAACCCCCTCATTTTCTTATTGCTATTGGATAGAGTCGGTCTGGGTGGAAAAAAAGAAGCCATAAATTTTTTTCCCAGCTCATGCTGAAGCTGTACAATACATAACAGTCGCCAGCAGACTGGTCCATAAAGATCCCTAATAAATACTTTACTGAGCTGAAAAATACACAGTTTAGCAGAAGCAAGAAAAAAAGAGTGAGAGAATCACACAAACCACAGGGGGGAAAAAAAATCCATAAAGCAGGATATTTGTCTTTTATCTGCCGTTAAAAGAAAAAAACCCTACAAAAAAAGAGGCTGATTTGTTTTTCCCTCCTGTTTGCGCAGTGGCTCTGCATGGGTGGCAGGGTCTGGGCAACTCTCGAAGCCACCCTACAGCTGGCCCTGCTGCATCCATTTCCACAAAGAAGGGATGTGCCCAGATGCTACAGAAGAAAATGGGTTTAAGAAATGGAATTTCTTTTGAGAAATGGGATGGTTTTAAGAAAAGCCTTTATTCCTTTTACTGGGCAAAGAAGAAATACTGCTTCCTTCTTGGGTTCGTGGCATAACCCTTCCCAGTCTCTTCTTCCCTCTCCCAAGTTGCCTTGTTGAGCCCCATGTCTGGCTGCTCCTAGAAGCAAGGGGACCTCCCTTTACTGGGATGCCCAGAGCAGCTGGCAAGGACGTGTCTGTCCCCAGCAGAGACACAGGCAATGGATCAAGTAGGGAAGACTACAATGGGTGGTGTCTTTGGCTGGTGGCAGATAAATGAGTGGCTGGCTGGGTGGTTGGATGGAGACAATGGAGCAGAGCAGCAGCAGTGGCACTGCCTGTGGATTTAGCCAAGTTTGAAAGACAGTTATCAAGGAATAGAAGACATTTTCTCCACAGTCAGCTTTTGCATTGAGGAACCTTTTCTGTTCCATGGCTGCCCATGCTGAGTAGATCTCAGAGCAGCAGCTCTGCTCCGTGAGCTCCAGCCGGGACTGGAGGTAGCGGTGGGAGCCTGTGCTCTTTAAACTCCTCGTCTGGCTGCACGTAACTCTGCCCACAGTAGCTGGCTGCATGATGTACCACTTAAATGCAATTTTTATTGTTGACGTTTTCCAGACAACCCTCCCTGCTCCCCAAGAGAGAGAATGAGGAATTTTTGGCATTTTATCAGCTTTGTATCAAGTCTCTTAACCACTTTGCAGCTGTTGATGTGCAGGGTGTAGATCTAAGAGGGTCGGCTCAGGTTTTGGAGGTTGGAGCCATTTCTCCGCTTTCATGTATCAGCCACTCGTAAAACAAAGCCAAGATGAGCAACGCCAGAGGGACCGAAACTTTCAGAAGAAGGGACATTTTAATTTTCAATAATTAAGTGTTGAACCACGCTGACAAATAATGGATGTCTGGAGTGGAATCTCCTCACCGCCTGTCCCTGCCTGCCCAGGTCTGGCAAGGACGAGTGACTTGTCCCCAGAGTCAGAGCAAGTCAATGGCAGGATGAGAAAAAAATCCCAATCATCACCTCAAACTGAGATTTCCAAAGGGAAAGTTAGGAGCCCGAGTGTTTATTTGCTCTGGTTGAGTAGTCTGTGTTCCCCCTCCAAAGCAGCACCTACTGGGCTGTGATGACTCCCTTAAAATCCTTTTTTTTTAACCCATGGTGACCAAATGATTTCTAAAATGACCAGGACATCACTTCTTAGAGCCTGAGAGACACCTACAGGAGAGGATGTCTGACAGTTGCTCGAGGTCACAGTTGTGACTGCAAACCATCCTGGAGGTTCACTGTGAGCTCCTCGATAGCTGTGGGTTGTTCGGGGTGGGGAAGCCCTAAACAGTTTAGTGTAGCTGCTGTATTTACCAGGCCGGGCAGTTCTGTCTCTTTCGCTGATGTGACGATGTGCCCACGTGGAAAGCACTGAATTTCTTTGAGTGTGTGACCTGAGAGGTGCCAGATCAAAGCTGAGCAGCCATCGCTGAGCGCAAAACATGATTAACAGATGTGAGAACCATGAGGTTAACTTCACCGAGTCATGGTCTGTGGATGCAGAAGAGGAACAGCTCCAAGCAAAGCAAAGCCCCATAAAAATCCACCATTCTCATACAATGACAAAAAATCCCTTCAGCTATTTGGCAGAGCAGTCTGGGGATAACTGGGATATCCCCCATCATACTGGAGATAACAACGGGAAGTCCTGGTGCTGTTCTAGATGCCTCCCTGTGCTCCCCACTGGTGGCACAGGTGACTTCTCACTCCTTTTTCAGAGAGCAACTACTCTCTGACTACTCAGAACCAACATTTCCCGGCCTCAGAAACAAGAACTCATGCGCCAAGGCTGTGTCTGCACATGAACCCTCCTTACTCAAGTGTGGTGCAAGCCTTGTGCCCCCACAAACCCTACAGCTCACTCCACGCAGCGTCCTAACCCTTGGTGCCTGTGCAAATCTGAATGCCAACAATTCAGCCTAAATAGTTTTCAAGGTTGCTGCGGAAAACCAGTTGCTGGCTAAAAATACACAAACTAAATGTAAATTCCACTCCGATGATCACCAGCGGAAAGATTAACTTAAAGAATTCTGTCAAAAATGAGAAGCATTTTAACTGATGGGACAGAGCCTGGAAGCTGCTGGTTGGTGCTGGGCTGGCAGAGCAGCAGCAGCAGCCCTGAGCAGGACGCAAGGAGAGGCAGGTGCTCAAAGCTGATGCTGAACCAGTAGCTTTATGTTTTCCTGCACTGATTTTTTTTCATCACGAGGGCATGGCGAGATGAAACCAGTGTCAGACGCTGACAGGGACAATTTGAAATCATTTTCAGAGCTGATTGTTGGAAGTTTGCAATAGGATAGCTCCTAAAGAGGGAGGTTGTGTAGCCTCCTTATCTGGAGATGTTTAAAACCCACCTGGCCATGTTCCTGTGCAACGTGGTCTAGGTGATCCTGCTCTGGCAAGGGGGTTGGACTAGATGATCTTTCAAGGTCCCTTCCAGCCCCTAATCTGTGAAATGGTGTTTGTCTAGTTTTACCATGGAAGGTAGGGGTTAATGGTGATGGGGTTAACGGGGAATTTTAAAGTGATGAAGGATGAAGATACAAAACCAGCAAGGGAAACAGGAAGAGACTGCTGAAGGATGCTGCTTTAGTGATTTTGTCTATTTGCCTATGAAAGAGGCAGCTCAGTTTGCATGAAACAGCGTCTTTAGGAGTCTAAGAAATACATTTTTTTTCAACATTAGAAAAATACTGAGAGGAAGGAAGACAACAACAAAAGGTAAATAAAACAGATATCCCAACCACAATCCTCAAATGACACGGATTACCCCAAATTTGGGAGGTAGATATCTGTTCAACATCCCAACATGGGGATGGCGTCTCTCATCACCATTACCTTCCCCCTGACCCAAGCTCTCTCTTTTCTTGGAAAACACATGATTTTTTGGAAACAAAAAGGCAGCTTCAAAGTAGCCTTGTGGGTAACAGAAGCTCTTTAGGAACAGCAGTGGGGCAGGCACCAAAAGGCTGTAAGGAACCCTCCATGCTGCTGCAGGAACCCTCCTGGGGCTGCATCAGGCGAGACCCAGACAGCTCCTGTAACAGTTGAGACCCATTTTCCATATCTCAGAGGCAGTCGCTGCTCTGTGCAGCCTCCCCATGCCTGGGCACCCCCCTGCCATGTCGCCACGTAACCACCTACTCGTGGGCCAGTGAGGAGTGGGAGCGGATCTCGGGGGTGATGTCACTTCTACCCCCCTCGACATCGCACGTACAGCCCAGATTGTGAGCGAGACGCACTCCAAAGTCGAATGTGAGCTTACACAAACATCTGCCCCCCCTTCCTTTGTGCTGATCACACAGTTGGCAGCGGGAACTTAAGCCGTCATAGAGCTCAACCTCTTTATTTCGTGGCATTCCCCAGTGAGCAACAAATGTCAGGAAAAAAATAACGGTGTCATTTGCTCCTTCCATTTCATTTCACTTAGGAAAACACCCTCCTCTAGCATCTAATCCTACACACTGCTGAGTAATGTCGGCTCCTGGGCTTCACAACCTTTGCCAGTCTCTGCAGGATCAGGCCCAGGAGCTCAGCAGGGTAACGGCACCGCGTCGCTTGTCGCAGCACAAACTTGCCTTGAAATCACCAGTGGAGTGTATTTACTTTCATATGAAATTTGGGGAGTTGATTTCAGAGCCCTCCCTGTTTCGCCGAGGTATCGGATGTCTTGTGATGCAGAGGTTGTTATGGCAACTGCCCTTTTTACATCGAATAGTAAATGGTGACGAAAAAGCCCCATAATTTTATGGTCACTCCCAGGGGATCACCTAACTAGTATAAAACCTCTCATTTTAATGCATTTTCTGCTGCTTTCTTCCTTCCTTCTATTCTTTCAGAGTGAAAAAAAGCCTCTGAGCTGAGGCTGGCCCTTGTTCCACCTCGGGACACTGAGCTGGGGTGTGAAGACCCAGAACAGAGCCTTGATGGTTCAGGCTCCCATAAGGAAAACAGAGTGTGTTAATCCACAGGGCTCTCCAGAATCACAACTGCAGCAGCTGGCCGTCTCGATTAATATTCAGGCAGTAGAAGCCATCCCGACCCAAACATTTCTGGGTGAGTTAATGGTTCACAAGTGTCGCTCAGCACCCAAGCAGGAGTTGCCCCATCTGGGCTGCCCAACCCAGGATGAGCAGGACAACTCCAGGAGAGAGATGATGGCCTCAAAGTGAAAATCAGCTGTGAAAATCACAGAATCATCAAGGTTGGAAAAGATCTCCAAGATCATCGAGTCCAGGTGTCCACCCTACCATCCCTAACCCCTAGCCCAGCTCCTGAAACACCACGTCTGCCTGATTTTGGAACTGTGTCGGTTGGGAAAGACCCTGAAGATCATTGAGTTCAACCAACTACACCCTATTCGTACAACCTCTACAGCAGCAGACGTTTAAAACCCGCCTGGATATGTTCCTGTGCAACTTGGTCTAGGTGATCCTGCTCTGGCAGGGGGATTGGACTGGATGATCTTTGGAGGTCC
>JAOXOE010000827.1:6821300-6912630 GCA_028565055.1 Phoeniculus purpureus
CTGGTGGATCCCCAACATCACTTATTTATCCTGCCACTATTTCTGGTGCGTGTGTCTATGTAAATCCCTTATTTAATTGTATTATTATTTGTGCGTGAGCAGAGTCCCCCCTCCCCCCTTTCCCTCTCGGTGTCTGTCTCCCTCTCCTCTCTCTCTCTCTGTCTGTCTCTTTCTTTCTTGTCGGAGGCTGTGGGATAATGGCGTGTGGGTTGTGGCTGTGAGGATGAGTTCCTGCTTCGTGCCGAACGGGGCCAGCCTGGAGGATTGCCATTCCAACCTCTTCTGCCTGGTAAGTGTCGGCCACCGGCGCACACACACACAGGGCAGACAGAGAGGGAAAGAGAGAGGAGGAGGTTTGGGGGAGGGGACGAAGGGGTAGTGGAAGCAAAGCAGCCATTTTTAGCAGAGCTTCTCTTGGATGAGTCCTCAGAGTAGGCCCTGCCTGGAGCCAGCCAACTCTCCCATGCCCCTCTGGTTCCCCCTCCATCGCTTGTCTGTCTGGCCTTGCCCCTCCCTCCGCTTTCTTCCTGGGTAGTAGCCTCCCTACAACTCGCCTTTTCCTTCCCTTTCCCCGGCCTTGCAACTTTTTCCTCCTTTCTCTGTACCTTCCCATCTCTGCTTCTGAACGTGATATTTCCCGCAGGAGGAGGTAAGGAGATCCCACTGCTCCTTCTTCCAAACCCACATCTTAGGGAACTTTTCTCTTATTTTTCTCTGTCCACTCCTAGGCAAATCTGAGCTAAAACCTCCCTTCTCCTTTGCTTTTAAAGTGCTCCCTTCTGCTTGCTTGTTTTTCTTTTGGAGGGTAGAATCTGCTTTTGGTGATGCCCTCCTTGGGAAGCAGTGGTGTCTTGTGGTTGCTCATGCACCATTTTGTAGTCTTTTTTTAACCCCAGTATGAAATCTTTCAGACTGTTGATTTTAGTAGCTCCCAAAGTAAATTTGATTTAACTGCACTGTGATGCAATTTTTGGTGGCTGCGCTGAGCTGTTTCATCTGCTTTTTTAATGCAAATGAGCTGATCTTAGCTGACTGCCTGATATTTATTATTCTAAAAACCTGCACCAAGCTGTGGCACTAATAATTTTTGGAGTTTCGACAGCCTGAAGATGTCTGCAGCCTGTACCAGGCCTGCTGCTCCATCTTGGCGCTGCGTTTTTAAATCCTAAAGTCTTTTCTGAAGTATCAACTGTTGCAGACTCCTTACCTTTCTTCTAAATAGTTTCTCCTCCCAAAGGTAGGAAGGCTGCCATGTTAGGTTTACATGTTGCAGTAATCTTTTGTGTGTGTTGTCATATTGGGAAAGAAAAAAAAAACAACCCAGTGACTTATTTGCAAATGCCAGGCAGCCCTGTTCTCCCTTCCCAAAGAGAACCCAGGGGCAGTACTTCCTCTCCGTGCCTTAAAACTCAGACTTTGTTTGATGTTGCACTGTAGATAATCCAGGGATTGCCTGTTTCCCCACCATGTGTAGTAGTAAACTCCTTTATATTATCAAGTCAAATGAATTTTTGCCTAGAATAGGATCGAAACGAATGTGGATGCAAGTCAAATGTATAATTTAGTGAAAGAAATGGGATTTAAATTCCTAAACTGTGGTGTGAGAAGTGAAAAGTGTGATAGCTCTGGGAAACTAAGTGTACTTGAGGCTTCCTCTGAGAGACATGGAGAAGTTTTTACAGTGGAGCAACTTGTGAAATATTCCAGAGTAGAGGACGGCTGGAAGAATGCATGTGTGACTTAGATTTACTGCAGTACTTATTTCCTCAGAGTAATCTTGGATGGAAGAGGTAATGTGTGCATAAGTAAGCAAAAAGCAAGATACTCTTCACTAAAACAAGTGTTTAGTAGGTAGGACGGTGCAGTCTGCAAATACTATTGTATTGCTCACTTGTCTTTCACTATTTAAAGTTTAAATAAAACCTGATTTGTCTCCCGAGCTGTAAAGCTGCAGTGGAAATGAACAGCTCTTGCTTTACTGCAGTTATTAAAGGGGATTTTAAAATGGGGTGCCTGATTATTTCCAGTTATCTTAAAAGTATGGTTTCTGTTGAACTCTGCTGGATTAATCCTTCCGTTCTTCCGTCCACCCGCCCCTTCCTGTGCCATCATCATGTTACAGCAGGATGTTTCTGTTGGAGATGTACATGCCCATGTCTGACAGTTGTTCTTTTCCTTCCCATAGGCTGATCTAACTGGGATTAAATGGAAGCGATATGTATGGCAGGGTCCAACATCTGCCCCAATCCTCTTCCCGGTCACGGAAGAGGACCCTATTTTGAGCAGCTTCAGCCGCTGTCTGAAGGCGGATGTACTCAGTGTTTGGCGCCGAGACCAGAGACCTGGACGCAGGGAGCTGTGGATATTTTGGTGGGGTGATGACCCCAACTTTGCTGACCTTATTCATCATGATCTCGCAGGTAGGAGGAAATTAATAACTTCTCTTGGTCAGTGAAAAGATGCTGTTACTTAGGATTGGCTTGTGCCCACCCTCAGAAGATCTGTACTAGATGATTTGTTGCTTATAGATAAGATAAATTTATTGCTACAATCTACACCAAATGACTATGGCAGCCCAGCGATTAAACAGCTCCTGTCTGTTTTTAGGTACTCTTGGACTGCTAGATTTTCAAGAAATGAGTTTTTGCTCCCTACTTGTTTCTTTTGGGGAAAAACAAAACCACAAGCCTGTGAATTTTGGCAGCTTTTTCAGAAGAAAGCTGTGCCTGTGATTCGGAGGTGATGTCTTAGGAGTGTTTTGATAAGGTCCCCTTTGGTGGCCAATTAGAACTTTTCGAATTTGAATAGTAAAACCCCCGGTCTATTATGTAATAACAATTGTAGGGGTCTGGGCAACTCTTGAGCCACATGGAGTTGTTTTGATTGGCAGTCAGATCATCAGTGAAGAGCCCTCAAAAGAAGATATTGGAAACTATGTGGTTGTTTGAGTGCACAAATCTCTAAAACTTGTATTTTGGATGATTTCTCTCCCCCTTTTCCCATGCTCAAAGCTTTTGATTGACAATATTTATGTTTCTCAACGTACTTCAAATCTGGCACCTTGTTTTGCAACTGCTTACTTGTTGATCTCAGTTCCTCAAGTCCATGGCTTTGCAGTTGCTCATCATTAAGATGACGGAGTCAGGCTTTTACGCTGCGTGAGCGTGTGGGGTTAGTGGTGAGACTGTACTAAGTCTAGAACAAAAACACGTCGCGTCACTCCAATTTCCTCTCAAACAGTGCAGGGTGTTCAGATTTCTGAAGTGTAAAATCAAACCAAGGTTTCGTGACCTGGTAACCAGAAATTGTTAATGCTGTTGTGTTTGCGGATAAGCTGGTGAACAAATAGGAGTTTGAAGTGCCACTGAGGAAGTTGCTTTGAAACAATTGAGTAATGCGTGCAATTTTCATACAAAAATAATGTGATCTGAAAGAGAATTGACAGACTAAAATGGTGTTTATTTCTTTCAAATAATTGACTTCAAAGATTGGGATAGTGTTTGTATTCCTGTCTGTCCCCAGAACTGGAAACTTTGCATCTTAAATGACACTCGCATGGTATGTTGATATTTTAGTGCTTTTAAGTCTTGGTTATTTTGCCCTGAGAATAACCTCGGTCTTGACCTGTAGTGAACGTCCTATGTATGACTGAGATATAACTTAGACACAGTGTTGGGTTTGTCCTGGGCCTGCCCTGAGCAAAGACCAACACTTGTACGAACGGATCTTTGTCAGTTTTGTGTGCTGTTGGCTGGTGGGATTAGAGACAAATATTTTGCGTTATTTTTTTGAGTAGAAGATCAAATATAAGCTAAGCCTTTTGAAGAGTGAATTTCTGTGCTGCTTGGCCGTCAAAATTATTTGAGCAGCTTTCTTTTGTGTTCTCTCTTGAATCTATTTACTAATGATTTAGAGTAGAGGTGCCTTCTGAAAATAGGGATATTTTGTAGCAGAACTTTTAGGTTGGCCTGTGCTTATCCTTCTACGGAATTGCCCTTTTGCTCAGGTAGATAAGCAGGTATCATACTGGGTGCTTACCAACTTGTAGCCTCACTCAGAGTATAAGGGAGAGGATTAGAGTCTCCCAGCCATGTCTTTGCAATTATTCTGGTTATTTCCTTTGTTCAGGTCACCTGTGGGTGTCTGTGCTCCAGTAAATTCCACACACCTTGCTGATAGGTAGTTTTTCCAAAATGCTTATCACTCATGAGGCTATCTGTGTGTAGATGTATCTGCTGGCATCTTGAGTTTTGCAGGCATGTTTTTGCCTCCTTGTTAATTAAAGAAACATTATAATGTCTTGGAGTGAGTTGGTCTGCTTGACTGTTCTGACCAGAAGTTGATGAAGATATTAATCAGGTAGATTGTGGAGGAGATGGCTGGGGAGTGGCCACACCTGCATTTTTTTTATTCTTGCCTGTTACACAAAATCTTAATGTGAACCTCATACAAGAAAAAATTATGGCTGAACCCAAACAATGTTATCTGACCTTTGTCATAAACCTAATGGATTTTTTTCATTGGTGGACAGTTTCTCCTGGTAATTCACATTGCCCTGTTCTCCCAGTGACTTCTTGTTATGTTTTCAATGGGGAAGATAAATGACTTCCTAGTGGAGGCTTGTTACCTGCAAAATTGATTGGAAATTGTATGCTGCTGAAGGTTAAGGTGCTGCCTCATTTAGGACTTTCCTGCTCAGCAGGTCAAGAATTGTGCTGAAGAATGGGGCAAGGGGCAGGACAAGAGGGGCTAAGAGAGGTCTCTTGCTGCTTGTCTGTCCTTTATTGCTGACAGACAGACTTCTCTTGGGAGAGTAGGCCTTGAAAGAACTGTAGTTAGAAATATGCCAGAGCAATGTTAATGATGTCTGATTCTGGCCTCCTTTGCTATGAAACCGCCTGTTAAAGAGAGGTTGGGGATTTTGACTGGTTTTGACTTTTTTGGTGATTTGTAGTTTCAATGAACAATGGACGTTTAGTATCTGGAACGCATTTTGGTTGTCAACCCTCAGGGATTTGAAATATGGCAGCCTTCAAGAATCCTTTTGTCCCTTTCCCAAGAGCACTTCAAAGGGAATATATGGTTTTGTGGGTGAACATCTCTGCATATCAGATTTAAAAAAAAATTATCCTTCTCTCTTCAGCATGTACATTCTAGAAGTTGACTCTGCCCTGCAGATGGGTTCAAATGCCTGCTGCTGGCTGTATCTGAATTCATGTATCAAGCCTTGGATAACTGTCTTGTTGATGGTCAGGGATTGTTGTTGCCTGGGGGCATGTCAAAGGAGACTTGTTCAGAGATGCTGATTGATCAGTAATATTGACTTCACTCAATCATATTTTATTTTTTTCCCCTACAAAATGTAACACTAAAAAACCCCAGAAGTCTATTTCTAGCCCAACATAGCTAGAGGCAGACAGAAGTTGGCAAAATGTTATTTTATCCTCTGACAACCTCAAAGGTTGTTTTTGTTATGACAGTGAGGTTTGATTATAGTAATTCCTGCAACTAAAACCTTTAAGTAGGACATCTCTTCACATTTCAGAAGGCAACGGTCTCTCCCTGGTCTGAACAGCAGTTATTTTATCAGACAGGTTCATTCTTGTTTTAAAGTGGTTACCTAGACACTAGGATTTAACAATTTATTTTTTTTTTAAATTGGCATTAGATGGTTTCAGACCTGAGAATGGTTGGGTATGAATTATGTAGGAATTGTCCCAAGGAAATGGTTATGATGTGATTAATGCTTGGACAGGAGAATGCTTCTATAAGCCTTTGACCTTCAAATTGCATCTTCTAAATGGTGAGCTATAAGATGTGTCTTTTTTTTGTTCTGGTGTCTGTTAAATCTTGTTAATTTACTCTAATTTTTAAGAGAGTTTTCCTTATGCTTGTCATGTATGAAGTTAATAACGTGTGTTTGCTGAACAGTCTTTTTCATGCTCCTGCAAGGGGTAAAGCATGAAAATAACACCAGTCTTAGCTCCTTGCTGGGCCTGTAGAGAGCTTGAAAAAATAAAGTCTGTATCCTAATGCTTGGCTGTTGCTGTGGTAAAGCCAGCAACAGTCTGTGTGTTGTGTATTTCTCGATATATGTGCGTGTTATAGATCAAATCCATGTCCCCAAACAAATATGTGAATTGGTTGGTTTGTGCTGATGTCAGCACTGAGTGTCTCATTACTTTTAATACAATAGAAAACAGAGTATGAGCCAGTTCTTGGTTATCACACCCTGGGTTCTGTGGAAAATCCTGCCAGTTACAGGCAGTCAGCAAAGTGATCTTTGAAAACAGTTCAGCTGGTGGCTTGCATTTTGTTTTGTGATATCATTTGCTTCCTAAGACCATTTAAGTCCTACAAGAAAAGGATGTTTTCTAAAAAACGGTGTGTGTAATAAGGAGGATTTACAAATGTTCCTTGCTGTGTAGGGCATTGATGCCATAGTGTTTCTTCGGTCCTCCATGTTAGAGATGTGTCCACTCCAGCAAAACTGCTGACAAGTGTTGTGCAGGAATTCCTGGAGCAGTCTTTGTAAAGATTCTGTGACTTGGTGCAAGTGCCAGCTATTAAAATTCCCTTTTGTCATTTCTCCTGACCAACACGTATGTGGAGTATCTGTGAAGTAAGGTAAAAGGCCTTATTTGGCCCAGTAAAGGAGGATTTTTGCATCTTATTATGTTGGCTGTACATACAGGTACATTATGCATGCAACATTGTATAAATAACATCAGTTTCTCTGTGGCATTTAATAGAATAAGCAAAATATATCTGCACAGGTAATTTCTCAGACAGTGTGGAGGAGGATATGGGAACATTTAGCTTCAAAGTTTTTCAGCTTTTCTTTTGGCTGTGCAAACCAGAGCAGCAAAATTCATACCCAAAAAATGGTGAAAAGCTCTTATATTTATAAACACAAAGCTACACCCTTACTAATGACTGAATTTCCAAGTTTTAAATATTTAGGGAAAGCATTCTGTTGAAGTAGAGAAAGCATCATACCTAAATATGTCATAGCAGCAAAGCGCTGGTGCTACAAAACCTAGCTTGTAGCTGTGCTGAATGTTTTGAATTTGGTGTTTTGGACATTAGCTCCTGTTTTGGCTTTCTTCTTAATTGATGAAATCCTCCCACTAGTTTAGGTATTTAGAGTCTTGTATCTGGCTCTTTTATGTAGCAAACAAGATACTCTACTAGAAGCAAACTTTAGGTTGTCTTACTTGGATACTCAGTCTTCTAAAATTCTATTCAGTCCCTTTTTTTCACACCAAATCTGTTGTTTCTCTCTCACAAGCGATGTATGCCCTCAAAATTATTTATCAGTGGGTTAATTGGGTAATTCTTGCTTTGAGCAATTCTATACAAAGTATTTAAATTTTAAAATCTTTTTAAATTGAAAAGATTACTTGAAGTGTTTGTCATATCATTACAGCATTATATACAGCAGCAATTTCACAGTGCTTTGCTTATTACAGTCCCCTTTGTAATCTGAACCTTGCATCGGGGGTTTGATTGTATACAACAGTTTTGCATCACTCTGTTTCTATCGGTGCTGGGCTGTCAGATGCTGACAGAAAGGAAGCCCAGAAAGGTAAGCAATACTTCCAAAATACACATCTCGGTCATGATACTGAGAAAAGGATTTTTCCATTGTGTAACTGAAGTGAATTGGCTTGGGGGAAGAAGAGTAGTCCAGAGTGGTGCCTTGACTGGGATTTGTGTCTTGGCATCGTTTATTTTAGAGGTTCATTGAGCACTAGGAGGATGTTTTTAATGGCATGGTAAACATATTCAGCCTTTCAAAGCATTGATGCTTGCCGGTGTTTTTGCTGATGTGGCCATCTGTGTGTTAGAAGGAAGATGGGGAGGGAAAATCCAGAGTCTATAAAAGTGTTCTTTAAAATGTTGTTTTTAATACTGTATCTGTATCAATACAGAGTAAGAAATTGGAAATTAAGGAATTCAAAATAAGTTTTCTTGCAAAAAAATCTTACATGAAGCTAAGAACTCTTTATTTCTTGGCAATCCTTGGGTAAATTTGGCTAAAGATCTGTGGATAACAAATATAACTTAAACATTTTCATTTAATTCAATGTTTAAAAAATGCCGCTTCTCTACAATTCAGCTACAAATTGCAACACCTCTGTATTTGGAGCGTGCTCCCAAATTTCCTGCTCACAAGATTCTTTTCCAAGGGCACCAGAAAGGTAGAAGGGCATAATCAGTGAGCATGAACTTTACCGTTTGAGGTGAGCAGTATGAGGAATGTGAAGTAGAATACAAAAGCACTGAAAGCAAATACCCTCCTACGACTGTCTAGTTAAAAATGGATGTTGCTGCATCATAGAGGTGTTGACTGAGAAAGTTTGTTATTTATATATGTAGTATGAAAATCACTTTTTCCTGGCCATTGTTTCCATTAATTTGTCATTTCCTGATAATGTTTCGCTTCATTTAAGAAAAACTCTCCACCTAATATATGCTGTGAAGAGAGAAGGAGCTGAATTCATTGTAGTGAGATGATTTATGTCAATCCATTAAACAAGTTATGCTTATGTTGTAGAGGAGTCGAGTGGTTTGGACGACTAGGAGAGCCAATTGACAAAATATTTGTAACCATCAGGTTGCCCAGGTACTTGTGTGGATAACACTCTGCTAAAGTGAAATTGTGGCTTAACACCTTCTTAAAATGAGTCAGCAACTTATTTTGGTTTGTTATCAGTATCAGATTGAACGCTTCAAGTTACTGTGTTTAAGAAAGATTAGAAGACAAAAATCCTTCCTGTCCATCTCTTTGGGAAAATGCTTTACTTTCTACAATTTCTATCAGGTAGGATTTTTCTCCTGCCGAGTAACACTAGTTTGAATCCAAGAAGAAAAATAGCTGAGAGATGTGAGCAGATGTCCCATTTCCTTCCATCCACCACCCTAAAATAAAAGGGGGGGTGGGGGTTAGAATGACTAAATAGTGTTGAAAAAAACACAGAAAACTGCCTTTTTGTTTTTTTGCATGAATTTGAATAATGTTCTGAAATGAAGGTATCTCTGACTGTTGTCTTATTTAAGCCTCCCTTTCCACAGCAAGATACACTTCAGTTTGAACAGGTGGTCTGGTTTTGGGTACCAGCCGTCTCTCCAGCCATGTTTTTAATTGTTGTAACACCTTATACTTTCCCCACGTAATGTGCTTATCTCAGAGCTCTCTGAACTAAGACAGCCAAGAGATCTTGTAAGAATTACAATTTCGTGGCAAGTTCTCATGGGTAAACCTTAGTTCATCACCTGTTTGTCAGCACTACGATTAATGTTAAGTGAAATACAGCGCTTTGTAGTGTCTTCAGAAAACTGAAGCCTCTCCTTTATGTCTGTAGCATGACCATCAAAATACGAGGTTTCAATTACACCGTGGTATCTTTGCCATTTCAGCATCTTTCTGCTCAGGGACACGCTGATTTGTCAAAACAAAATTAGGCATAAAGGCTGGCAATAGCTCTATTTCCTCTTACAATAGGTAATTGGTGCAGGGGATGTTTTTAGAATGATTTTGTTTTTGTTTGTTGTATTAGGAGAGCCACATAAAACCCCAACTCTTTAACCTTTGAAATGGCTGGAGTTTATTGTGCAGTTAAAGTCCAATATCATTAAGCTTCGTAGTTAATGTTTGCTCTATTGAGCTGCTTGTTTGCCACCAGTTGAGCAGTCAGTGCCGAACAGCCGAGCTGCCAGTGGGACGGGGCTGCTCTTCGCTGTGTGTCCACAAAACTCTGTGCTGAGGGAAAATCTGTCCTCTTGGCACAAGTGTTTTATACCCTTTGACTTTGGACCTTCGTTACTTTCTGTTACAGGCTCCTCGTACAATGTTTTGTTACCGAGTTAGTGTTATTTTGTAGCTTTGTGGTTTCTTTTTTTTCCCTAAAACTATAAAGTTTTTTTGTTAGACTTGAAAACTGGAGTAATGTGGTGGAGTGGGAAACACTTACTTAGGAGAAGTGATTCCTTGCTTTTCCTTGTCTTTACCAGACAATTATTTCGTGTAGTGATTCATCTGTAATGATGCACACCTCATTTATAAATCATGTGTTTACTCTTATTCTGTCCCTCAGAGAAGGATACGGGGAGTAATTTTCTTTAACTCACAGCACTGATCTTCAGTAGAAAGAATCCCACTTGTGTGGGATCTAGCAATATACAAATGTGGCCACCATATTCTGGTTGCAATAGTATCTTGAAATTCCTGTCATCTTTGTCTTACGGATGATAACAACAAAAAGTTGTCTTTTCTAAATAAAACTGTTTAAGTATCTGGTTTTCTACATGCTCTCTAATTTAAGGATATTGAGCCTTTAGTTAATACTATTGCAACCTTTTAAGCTTGTAAGTGGCTTCCAGATAAAGGTGAAGGGGCTTATTTCAAAGGGGGATTTAAAATGCAAGGACTTGGCTGTATTACTGATTCTTTGTGACCATCAAGCAAACCAGTGGAAAGCTGTTTGAACCAAAATCCTCTGTGAAGGAAGAGGTGAGCAAACGGGTTGCTATCGTAAGACCTGTTTTACAGCACTAACCCTGAACCCAAGGCTGGCTTCTCAGAGGTGTGCAAAGAAGGGACAGCAAATAGGAGATGTGAGCAACCTGTTCTAACTTTGAACTCAGAGTGGGGGTTGGAGCAGACAAAACCTCCACAGGTCCCTTTCAACCTAAATTATTCCATGACTATCTGGAGACTGAGGTAAAAATATGTCTCCTTATCTATGTCAGACAGTCTTCTAGTCTCTGCTGCTACCTGGAGTATAAAAGCAATGGCATAAGAATAATTGCTAGGTTAGTCCAAGGAGACCAGTATCAGATCCATAGGGGGATGTATGTAAAACACGATACATGGGGAATTGTAGGCATAAAGATAGCACCTGATAGCCAGTAATTTAAGGACAAGATCTCAAGTTTTTTCTATTATCCTCCACATTCAATGTGTTGCTGGGAATGAATGACATCACATACGCTAAGAGGTGATGCAGCCATTCTTCAGATGTCCCTCGTTTTGCTTGCGTAATGGACGTGTAATGCCATTTTAATTCTTTGGACCCATGTGTATACCTCTAGGGTCTGTAAACCATGTTCAAACCCTGGTTATGAGCCAGAGTAGTTGAAGACATTACAGCTTCTTGTAATGACTCTTGCTGTCCTGTCTGGCAAGTCAACTTGGCTTGTGCGAGTTGGATTCCATGACTGTGTGTGATTTGTGGGGCACATAAGATACCAGTGTTTCGCTTCAGAATCCTGTCTGTATGAACTGGGTTTTGCCTTTCTGCTTGCTGTTTTTCTCTCTTCTTTTGTGTGTAGATCACAAAGCCTGCTTAAATATTTTTATTTTTTAAATTAAAAAGAAGCATTGCAGTTGTGAGGCTATTCTTGGTGAGAATTGCTTTGCTCTAACCAGTTTACCTAAACTGCGTGTCGTCTTTATCTCCTCCTCTGGCCAGTTGTTGAATTTGAGGGTCAGTTGATGGATGATATTCATGCTCAGCTTTCCTTGGTCCGTGGCAGCTGAAGACACGAGAGGTGTATTAGAAATTTCACTTTGGACAATTTAATTTTAAGCACAACTGTTAACTAACTCTTTAGGATGGACTGTCCAAAACATGAGCCACCTCGCAGACCACAGTGATCTTGCAGCCTGAAGTACACAAAGTACTGGTACCAGTAGTTTTCTTTTGTGGACAAGTAACTGTGGAATATTTTTATTTTCCTTTGTGGGCTATGAGATATTTTTATAGCCAATGCCTTTAAACAGTTATACTCTTATAAAGTGGCTAGAGTTATTATCCAAACGTTAGAGGCTTTTTTCGTGTGTATGTCTTAAAAGCTTGTCATATGAGCATGAAATAATAGGATGGGATTCAATGCTAATGAGTTTTTTTTCCTCCTTGTTTTACAGAAGAAGAAGATGGCGTTTGGGAGAATGGACTTTCTTACGAATGTCGCACTCTGCTTTTCAAAGCTGTTCACAACCTGTTGGAGAGGTGCTTAATGAACCGGAATTTTGTACGCATTGGGAAATGGTTTGTGAAGCCTTATGAGAAGGATGAAAAACCTATCAACAAAAGGTAGGACATTTTATTTTGCTTTATTAAAGAAGTTACAGGGTTTACTTAAGCTGTGTGCTAGAAGAAACATTTAAATAAGAGCACTCTGTTTAACAGTTTGTTTGGGATCCTGGATCTCTGATCTTGTTTGTCTTCCTTCTGAGAATTATTCAGAAGGTCCTTATGACAAAAAGGTAGTAGTAAGTGGTGCCCATTTAGAGACCACAGATAATAGGGATGTTGGAAAAGGAGCTAAGAGTCTTCTAGAAAGGAAGGAAAGGATAACCATGTGAAGAGGTACCTGTACTCGGACTTGCGAGTATAGGGACTGGGACTAACACTTGATTGTAAACAGTTAGACTCATTCTTTGAGAAGAAGGGATCTAGAGAGTGATTTACAAGGTACCACGTGAAGTCTGGATAAATTGCATCTTGCGGGAGATGTTGAGAAGGTCTTCTGTCTGGTCAGAACGAAGATTGTCTGGGAATACTGGTGTTATAAGAGTGCATGTGGCCTCCACACTGATTGGGGGGAAGGAGGGCAAGAGGAGAATTTCTTTATCTAAATTGGGAGGACTACTTCTCATGGTTCTAACGTGGTTTGACACGGTCTGTGTTGCCTAGCAATAAATAATGAAATGAATGAAAACTAGGTTAGCTGAAACAAGTTTAATCGCTGTTCCCAAATCAGCTTTTAAAATCCAAAGTAATTTAAAGCTTAGATGATGGGTTTTTCTCTGTGTGTGTGTCCTTTTTTTTTTTTGTGTATATATGTGTGTGTTAAATCTTGCAGGCAGGAAAATTTGAGATCAGTGGCTTTGCTTTTTGGGTGTGGAGTTTGCCATTGTTGGCAACTTCTGCAATAAATTTCAAGTTAAAAGAGAATTCGAGCTGTTCTGGAGCAAAAGAAGCAGAAGCACATGTTTGTGTATGTTTCTATTAGTAGTTGTGAACTGCTGCTTTTAATTTATGTATAAGCTTTAGTTAGAGGCATCTCTTTCTCCATCCTGGTTAGGGCAAATGTTTCCTCTCCAGGGTGTCCTTGTCCATCCATTTCTTCTATGTGGTGTTGCTATAAATCGGCAGTAAAGAGTTTACTTTTAACTATTTAGGCCAATATTGTCTTGGCGCAGTCTGGGCTTTCATCATTTAAGGAACTGGTTTTCCAGATTGCCGTTTGAAACTAGAATTAGTTATGGCATGGCATCTCTTGCAGTAATTCTATAAAGCGCTCTGCGGCAGCTGGGAAAGCTGATGAAAGCTTTTAAAATAAAATAGCAGTGTTTGTTTAATTTGGAGACTCTGATTTTCTTTTTTAAGAAGGTCAGAAGGTCAGCTTGCCTGATGGAAATAACTGAAGGAATTGTGTGCTTACCCACACAACAGCTTCATCACAAGTCACCCAGAAGTACTGAAGAAAAACACATAGAAAGATGAGACAGATCTGTGTGAGACTATTTAATGGTAGAGAGATCTCAGTGTTTCTTACCGGGTAGTTCAATACCACATGATATTCTGAATATTGGCTATTACAAAATGAAGCAAGGGGAATGGTTAACAGATGTGCATACTTGTGACATATTTGGCTCATCCTTTCTAGGAATATCTAGTGTTTGGACAATCTCTGCTCTCTGGAAAGTAAGGCTGTTCAGAGGTCCTGCAGCAGCTTCCCTTGGGAGAACCTCAAATGACTGAAATAGGTGTTTTGTGATGCCACCTCTGCAGCTACAAAGTGTGTCACTGTGTGATCAAGGAGGAAATGTCAAGTGGAAGGGTTCGAGTGGATTTTGGTCTCTTGTGTAAATTGGAATACTCTTCTAGTCAAAAGGGACCTTTCTCTCATATCAAATGTTAAGTGTGGCACTGCAGAAAACTCCATGTAAAAAGACTGCAGTCTGCCTAGAAAATGCTCTGAGTATTGCCCCTGGGCTGCTGGTACATTTCTTGCCAGACAGCTGGTTTAGAACCAGCAAAAACTAAACCTTAATACAACTTTTGCATATTTTTCATTCCTTAGAATCCATTTAATCAGCAAGGCTTGTACAAAGTTGATCTTTTTCTGTAGGTGTGGCTGACTTACTAAAATTCATAGTGGTACTACACTAATTAACACTGGATGTGCCTGCAGGCAGTCTTTAGCGTGCAAGACTTTGATTAGAGACTGAGCAGTTGGTGCTCTTGGTGGAGACAACTTCTTAACTTGTTGTTTGGAGGTATGGTCGAGCCACATGCAGGCCCTTCCTCCCCATTCTCCCCTTTCTTTGAAGGATGTATGAACAGAGCTGTTTGTTTCATTTGAAGTTGATCCCATATGGATTTCTCTGAGCTCTATATAAAGGCATGTGGTTCCAGAATGTGAAGTTATCTGGTCCCACAACAATCAAAGTTGGTAATGTTGCACTTTTCATAGGTGTGTGGAAGTGCAGCAGACATAAGGCTGTGATTTCTAATAGGTGTTTCGCTGTGATGACAGATCCTCAGGCAACCATGGGTTGCTGTCTGCTGCTCTGTTATTTTTCCATCCTGTGTAAGGTAATATTTAAAAAACAAATGGTCAGTTGCATCATTGTATTAAACACATTTTAATTTTAAACGAGAATGCTTAAATGCTTAACATTCACAAACTGATGCTGCCATAGCATGTGAATAGATGACCGGGGAGGGGGGGAAAGAATCCAGTAGTTTTAAATGTTCCCTGTTTAATTACATTTAATGATGAGACTCCTGAAAAAACAAATATATTAAAACTAACATCATATTGGTTTTTAATACCTCTTAAACATTTTGCTAAGGCAAAACCTCAGATGTTTGCATTGTGCCGTTATGTATGCGCCTCATGTTGACAAGGCTGCAAGGTAATAACCATGTCCTGCTCTTCCCTCCCCTTGCTTCTCCTGAGTCTAAAACCAGCATTGGGAAAAGTGAGACAGTAATGGATTTGGTGAAATTTGATCTGTTAGAACAAGTCACGGCTACTGTGCCTGAGGAAACCGTCTGAGGTTTTCAAGTATGCCAGTTCCCCTTCTGTTTATAGCTGGGGCAGGACTGGAGTGGTAAACTCCCCAAAGAGTGTATGTGTGGTGGGGTTTTGTTTTTGCTGGTCTGTAAGTAGGTGACTTTCAGTTTTTCAAGAATGGGTGGTAGGAACCAGCTGGAGAACAATTTTAGAATAAAAGACTAAGAAGAAGGTTTTGCTAATGGTCTTAGCTGTAACCAAACTGTGTGTGGGGAGAAATCATTGCTGTGGTATTTGTCACAACCTTTTTCAGTCACCTAAGCAAGGTAGATCACAGGAGCTCAATGATGTGGTTTATACGTCTGTAAATGAAACAACAAAGTTTGACAAATACAAATATCTTTATCTTTTCTCCCATTGTGGTGTTATTGCCACACAATGCCAAAGGTATGGTAGTGTGTGCTTTAATCAAAATTCCACCCTTTGCAATCTCTGTCTCATAGATGTAATCTGCTGCATCCAACTGTCCATCTGCCTTTTCTGGTTAGACAGCTCAAATAACAGCCTTTAGAGGAGACTTTTTCCTCTTGCCAGCTGGATGATACAGAGGTAGTGTATACCTGGAGTAAATGTGATGAGGAAACCCACCAGATTAAACCTTATTTTAGATACAGTTCCTTAATGAAGATTAAATCTGACATTCCTAATCAAACTGCAGCACGCCATGTTTACATGGAGGATATCTCCTGAAGTTGGGTAATAAGTACAACTTCCTAAACTTTAACACAATTGAAATACCAGTAAGCAAATTATTGAGTAATCCTGATTTTTCTGGGAGGATCTGGTATGCAACTGAAAATCTGGAGTGCTAAAAGCAGCTACATTAGCTGTATGGTTGCTTTTCCCACCCTTCCTTTCCTTGTAAATAGGAAATGCTGTAACCAGTTGCAGCGGGTGGCAAACCAGAACTTGTGTCTGATGAGTTCACTTAGGAAAACAAAATGCAAAAAAAACCCCACTGAAAAACCCCACCACCACCCACCCAAAACAAACAAACAACAAACCCCAAACCCAAAAACCCACTTGGAAAATCATAACCGATAAGCTTATCATAGCTTACAAAATGAAACTGGCTGCACAGGTTCCACAGGTAATGCTGTTTAACGTTGTTCTGGGTACGGGATCTTATAATGCCGGCCCACTGTTCTTTTATGTTTTCATGGAAATACTGTTTTATCTACCAGATGTAAATAATAAGCACGTGACTTCATGGGAAATGACTGCTGAAAAACACTGTAGTGTAACTATAGGTTTTTTAAAGCCTTTGTGCATGCAGTTATCTTGATTTGAAGGTGTGCTTATCAAAGTTCTACATATCTTTTTTTTTTTCACTCTATCTCCTCTTGCCAGGAAGACGAGGTAAAACTTTGCTGAACTGGGTGCAAGTGTGCTGGCAGGTCACCCTTTTCAGTTACCTTTTTCCCTGTTTCCCAGAGAATGGAGGGTAGTTTGCTTCTTGATCCCTCTATAATGATGCTGTGAATTATCATTAAGGAACAGAATGAAGAGATTTCTGGGTGCTGAAGCTCAAGATTGTCTTAATACTTGAGAGAGTTAACTACACTAGAATTATATGTTGCCACAGATTTTACATTTATTTCTGTGGATTTAATTTGAAGCCCCAATAGCTGAAACTGCAGGGCTCTTCCATGATAACACTGGAATATTTTCTGTTAAGTCTGCTTGACTCTTCTTCCCATATAAATTTCCTTCCAATGTTAATCTTTAAATCAAACAATGTCAACATTTTTTTTTTTTTTTTCCCCACAACAGCTCTAATGAGGCTGTTCTGGCATCGTGTACTAGCAGGAGAACAGGTGATGTTTTTCCTTTTACTGTAGACAGCTGGAATTGAGAGCTGCTGTAAGTAGGACAGTGCAGGATAAACAGCAGGAGCTGAGAGCATTGATCACATGATTGTCTCTTTGGAATATTGGGTTGCTACAGAGACTACAAGCAGACAAATTTAGCACTTTACATCACAAAGCAGTTTCTCTTATTTAGTTTAAGTTACAGTGGGAGTTGGTTCATCAGGAAAAAAAAAGATAGGGCTCTTGGTTTTTAGCTTCCGACAGCGCATCTGTGCTGCTCTTGTTCACTGAACAATAAGAGAATGCAGCATGCAGATACTTCAGATTTTGTTAAATGAGAATTTTATAATGCAGATCAGTTTTGAACTTTGAAGAAATCTGGCATAACAAGATGTTTGTACACGTTTTGGAATGGGAAAGACTGTAGTGAACTTTTCACTGTAGTGAAAGCTGTTATGCCGTCTCTGAAATAATGTCTAGTTGTTATCTGTTTTCCAAATACGTTCTGGATTCTTATCCTTTATAGTGCATGGATAATTCACTGTGAAAGCGCCAGTTCAGGTAACAGAGATTTGCATCCTCAGTAATTGAAGGATGCTAAAATACAAACCCAACAGGTTTATTAGTCTGAAATGCAGGAACATGAACAAATTATTTTTGCAGTATTGCTTAGCATTGTTGTGTGTGGAGAAATACATACTTTAAAAAATACATATGTGTGTATATATACTCTTGTGGTTGCATCCTGAAAGAATCAGTTTGGCTTCTTTGTAAGACGTGATGCTGCAACCTTAGAGTACAATAATAAAATCATTCCTTGTTTCAAGCTTGTTTTGGATAATGTTGATCTTGTTAAGAATGAAGTTAATTAAAACGTGCAAGTTTTTAAGGTGAATGTGACTTGTTCTGGTGTACAAGTCACTTGCCACATTTGTAGTTGTTTTAGTAATGGGACAAATAAATATTTTTAACTCATAGGTCTATCTCAAATCAAAACAGGCTCAGCTAAGTGAAAAATATTTTGGAGAGCCACTTGACAGTATCATTAATGATGTGCTTTGAACCGGAAGGGGCTTTTTTTCTACTTTGCTATTAGCTATGGTTTTGGCTTTCTGTTATCGTCAAAATCTGCCTTCTGCTATATTTACCTTCATGACCATAGGGAGTTACTGGGAGATGCTTAAAAGTCCGCGCTTCCATCTTTTTGTCAGTAGTTAGAGGAGCAGCTGTATTTTGGGATCTTATTACTTACATCTTCTGTATCTTAACATGAACTTGCTAGAAACTGCAGATGTGTGTTGGTTGAGATTTCACGCTAAGGATATTAATGCCACCGTGTCTGCTTGAAGTGCAGATGTTGTGATGGGGCTGATACAAACTCTGATGTTTAGAGGGAACTTGTAGCCAAGGGCAAGAGATGCACGTCTGTGAATCGATTAATGATGATTCAAACGCTTATCATAAGAAGTACTGGTGCAGTGTAATGAGTGTGTGTGATAGCATGTTCTTCCTCGACAACTAGGAACTAATCTCTCTTATCCTCTTTGCCTCAGCCCCCAGTGCTTAAAAAACAAAACACACCCCCAAATAACTGAAAAACAAAGTAAGCTCAAGAAGTATTTAATAATTGAAACAGTTGATGTATTTGCCTTGGTTTGGGTTTGTTTGATTGGTTCCTTGTAGGCTTTTTTCTTTCTCTTTCATTTCTTAAGTCAAGAAAACTCAGGTGGTGGTCTGGCAATTACTGTTGGTGCTCTGCTAATACAGTAATCGCTTTTCTTTGGTATTGTACATATTTCTTATTTTGACTATTACAGCAAATGCATACTTAATTCAGACTAGAAAGAAGGTGATTGAGATTTGGGTTTTGTAACTCAGGATTATGGCTACTGAGTGGAAATTGAAGATGCAGTGGAAGCAGCAGTAGTGTAAAGGTGGCTACATGGAAAGCTGCTCTTCATTAGTGTGTTGCAGCGTTATGGCTATACCTGGAAGATGTATGTAGTTACAGAGAATGATTCTGAACAAGCACTTACAAAGAAAAGGTGGTAGATGGGTTGTCTTGAGGGAGTTGCTTCTGCTTTTCTTCTGTTAGCTCAGAAAGCCTCAAGTGGCTTGGCAGCTTTGCTCTTTCTTCTCCATGCTGAAAAGCCCTGGAGGGTTGCCTGACAAAGAACAAAGCATATGGTGTAATGTATCGTAGAACAGTGGATGGTGCAGTGTGTGTTGAACATGTGGTCAGGTATGTAATTCCCCAAGACTCATTCTTGGCAGTTATGTTTTGTTTTCTAGCCCATGCTGGTTGCTATAGTGTTGTCTCTCAACCTGGTTAACTGAAAATGGGAAAAGAAAACAACCCAACACAGTAACTGAATATGTAGAGTCTTGGGGCTTCATGGTGTGTATTGCTATAAAACTTCTGCTGTTTGTGTTTGTATTTCTAAAAGAACCTATTTAATTATTAGTCTGTATTCTCCACCCCAAGAATTTGCTATAGAAGGCAACTGTCACCTTTTAAAAAGGAAGTTCTTTGATACTTGAAATGTATTTTTAAGTGCCGTACCGAAATAGTCTGCAGTGGAGAATAACTATTTGGAGAGGCTTCTATTTGAGCTGCTATGATGCATCAGTTGGGAACTCTCAGCTGTATTGCTGCTGCTAATTGTTGTCAGCCAGTCATGATTTATTGATTGTTGGTCAAAATGCCCTCAGGGGTCCTGGGTGCTGGCCAATATGTACCAATTTTTGGCAAATATTTTAGAACGGTCTGAAGTAACAATGTGTATTAATTAGACGCTTAAAACAGTGGCTGATGCGTTTTTGCTTCTAAACAAGGTGTGCTCTACCCCATTGATCAAGAAATGGTAGGATCCTAATTGTGACAGCTGTTAGTTCTAGGACAGTGATTTTGCTTTGCAGCGTCCGTTTTGCTCATCTAGGAAATGGCAGTGGGAAGGACATAATTTTTAAGGCTCTGCTAAATATTTTGGTAGGCTTAGCAGTGCTTTGACTTGGTAAGCCACTCTTGGTTCAACTCGGAAGCTATTTATAAAGATAGGAAACTACAAGATTGTAATTATAGTTAAATAAAACCCAAACCAACCAACCACTGAGTTTTAGCATTTGGACACTCTTTTTTTAATTCACAGTTAAATGTGCTGTAGGGTTTTTGAGTTGGAGGTGTCCTTGTTGCTTCTGCTGCTACTGTCACTTTGCCTTTCAGTCCTAGTGTGGGGCTGATCTGAAGTATGCAATCTAGTAAGGTGTGGATTAGTGAGGTTCTAATGCAGCTAATGTTTGTGAAGCACTTTGAAGATCTAAAGCTCTCTAAGTACTAATGTGGAGAAAAAAACAGACCTAATTACATTTTTATCAAGAAGGTATTTTCAGTTTTGCTGATGGAGATGTAGAAACCTCAAGTATATGTAAATTATAGTGTGTCCTACCCCTCTGTTTTTCTTACACAGGTTGAACTAGAAATTCTATTGAAATTGTGCACATTGGTTTGTTTCTTCTCAAGGAATCATAATCCTTTGTCTCCAGAGGAAAACCTCTTTGTTTTCGCAGAATCACAAAACATTAGGGATTGGGTTTTGTGTACTTAGAGTGAAGAGAGAGTGTGAGGGAATGAAAAATGGCCTTTTTTAGTGGGATATAGGTAAGGACCGAAGGATGCTTAAAATAACATCAGTTCCAAAGGCTGTATCTTGATTTTATTTAATTTGAATCTTGAAGTTGCTTTCATTCTAGCTGAACTCTGATGTGCTGAGATCAAAATTCATAAAGAAGGAATGTTCCAGTGTCACTTCTTAACATCTGTATTGAGAGATAACACTGGAGTTCCGTGATTAGGACTACTGAAATTAATTAGAAATATTACAGATATCAACAGAGAAATTTCATAATCGGGGTCGGGCGAGAAAATGTGATTTTTGTGAGGACTAGGATTTTGTTTTCAGAATTTCCTGTTAAAATTCTGCCCTCTGCTCATATGCATGTGCAGTAATACATTACTGTAAATGTATTAGACAGAGGAGGGTCATCAATACAGCAGCTTGCCTTAAAGCTGGTATTTCTGCTGTGTCTGCACCTGAAAAACTTAACTTTTGTCCTGCCTGCAGAGTGATGAGTCTGAGGTATAGTTTGGTTTTTAAAAAATATATTTCAGTCATGAGATGCTCTGCAAAATTACCTAGTGATCTTCTGAGCTACTTAACATTTCTGCAAATAAAAGTCTAGGATGAACTCGGTGTCCTCAGGCAGCAAACCACCAGCTTTTTCTGTTACTGTGTCCCTGACTGAATTGTAAAGGTAATCTGCTTGTTTACCCTCAGTGCAATAAGTAGGTAATTTTTTTGCTTGGCTAGGATTTTTGACTGGGAGGTGAATTATTGACAATAGGAGGGAATGACTTGGAGAAACAGTGGAGATTATTTTTAAATTTATTATTTAAATAGGTTATGGTAAAGATTGAGAAGCTTCTCCCTCCGCTGGGGCTGAGGTGACTTTGTGTACAAGCAGTCTCTGAATTTGTAAGAAATTGGAGAATGTACAAAAGTGTTAATGAAAACTACTCCAATGATTCAAAGTCCAACATGCACATTGACATGAGTTTCTTGATAAATCAATAAAATGGTGGGTATGTGTGAATCCAGTAACGCAGAGCTCTGCTGCTTTTGTTTTCCTTCCTACTTTTTCTCACTCCCCTGCAAAGAGCTTCATTCCACTTTTGATTTTTTTAAAATTTTGATTCTTCATTGTATTTCTCACGATTATTTCCCATGCTTTGATATTTCCTAAAGGTTTGTAACCTGGCAGGAATTGTAACTTTAAATGAGAAGAAAGAGTTTCTGAGCACTACTCAGAAGAAACTGAAAGTTTGTTGATACAAAACGTGTTAGTTTAGACTTCTATGTTACTCTTCCCTGCAAAAGAACTGGTGTTTTCAGGAGATGTAGCCTATAGAAGTCGTTTCCCTCAACACTCGCTGTTACTACATATTTTCTACTATGATACACTATCCTCTTGTGCATAGAATAACTTTGTTCGCACCTCTGAAAGCTCTGGAACAATCACCCGAGGTGTGATGTGCATCACTTTGGTGTTTAATACTTGAGTTTATAACCAGAATCAGCGAAAGATTTATCATGTTTGGGTTTTGTAGGGTGAATTGTAGCCCAGCAGATCTGCTCTCTCTGCCTAACTAGCAGCGCTGGCAGCTCCCAACCAAAGCTGTTTGAATGATCTCAATGACAACAATGGCCACTCTCTTACTTGATTATTTTGTTGGAAACTTCTCCCCTGCTGAGTAGGAGGAGAAAAGAATTCTCATTCTGGGGGGGTTTTGGTTAGCTTTTTTGGGTTTGGCTTTTGCATGATGACCTTGAATTTTCCTTGCTGCCTCTTAGGGACTAGTTTTGCAGTGTAATGACCTGAAATGCTTCTGTTATCATGCTGATGCTTCTCTTTGTCTTGGTTTATTTGAATTCCACCAGATTATGCTACAATTGTCTGCCCTTTATCTGTGTAATAATGCCGTGTTTACTAGAGCCACAGCTTAATTGCATTTAAAGTGTATTTAAAGAATATGTGCTTTTATTTTTAAGCTTTGCCTCACTTACACTAAGCCTCTAAATCGAAATTTGTCACTCAGAACCGAGAGTACTCTCTCCTCTTTCACCATAAACCTTCCCACATGATTTTAAAAATAAAATTTGAAAATCAGTCTTCAGCTATTTGCATTGAGGATTAAAGTTTAATCAGGTTTTTATATAGGAATTTAGTGGTGTTTGCTAACCACTGTTACTTCACTTACACTTGACATAATCAACAAGATGTTTAGTTACATCATTACAACAGTTTGGAAACAACTTTTTGTTGCTGATCTGCATGTTATTTCATCTGAAGGGAATATTCTGGCCAGAGTTGGATTACTGAAGCAGTTGTGCCACGTAGTGATCAATGAATAGTGATAATTCACTGACACGTCTGTGTCTTGGCTCTTTCTGTTCCTAAAAGCACAATTCAAATTCAGCAGTGGGCTAACATGTTGCTGCAGGCTTGATGCACCTTGAAAACTGTTAAGCTTTGGTTTGGGCCAGATGCTCAGAGCAGTTCCTCATACAGTTCATCTCATGGTCTGCTTTAACATACTGTCATAAAAAATGTGCTGCGTTTCCTGTTCCTTCTTGAACGGTTTGTGGGTTCTCTCATCCTTGAAGTGTCTTAGGCCCCTAATTTGAAATCTGCCAGTCGGTAAAGCCATGTATTTAACTTTGTAGAGACAACCCAGGTGGCTGCTCTTTGAGTCTTTGGGGTCAGACTTGGTGAACCGATAATTTCCGTTTTCATAGACTGAGCAGTCTGTGCCAATTCCTGAAATATTTTTTCCCCTCACTGTTTCCTCTCCCACCGTACCTGCTGACGGAAGCAGAAATGGCTTGGAAAGATATACCTAGTACCTATCTCCATGGAGACTGTATTTTAGTGGGATAGCTCATATGCTTGGGGTCTGTCAGCTCTTCACACCCTGGAGCCCTGTGTCTGTGTCACAGAACTTGATTTGGTTTCTCATGCTGTAGGGTGAGGAGTGTGAGCAGCTCATAGATTAGAGCAATCCTGTCCATTACTTTATGTGGTCTGATTTTATTTGGGGGGAAGCAGTGGTGTTGAGTTCAACAGTCTTTTCAGGCTGTACAGTTCATGGAGTGTCTCTTCCGTTTGGCCTTGCAAAAAAAAAAAAAAAATCAACCTTGAGAATCTGCTGTTCTGACTTAAAGGAATCTTTCTCGTGTTTCTATTTTCTTTTTCTTTTTCTTTGGTGAGCCTGAGCAGGTGCTTGGTACTTCCCTCCTTACAGAGAATGATTTATTTTCTGTTGTGTAGTTTATGAAGTACTGTTCAGGTTCTCCTTAGCTTTCAGTCTTCAGTTACCGAGACAGTGGACCTAATTTAATGTCCAATGTGAATAACATCTTCCTGCTTTTAAACATCTGTTCTTTTCCTGTGGGAGTGTATTAGTCTGGCAGACCCTGGAGATAACTTGTAGTTAATACAACTAAAAATTGCTGTGCCTGTACATCTTCTTTAAAAAGAAAAAAGTATTATAAGATGGAACTGGCTATGAAGATGTACTGCTTCTGCAGCATCCTGCCAGGGATCTGCATTTTTTCTTACCTTCGTGCTCTGTTCCTGCCCTTCTAAATTGGTAAAATACATTTCACATAAACCACTGAATTGATTTGGACACAACATAAAATATTTTGATAGTTGCACTTGCGGGGGTTTATCTACATTCTCACAACAAAATAACAGCAGAGCTGCAAGTCTCTGAAGCGTGATCTTGGGAGGGAGAAGATTTTGTGGAGTTGCTAACTAGTAACTCTGTGCAGCACTGTGAAAGCAGCATTTAATTCAGTTACTTGAAGGAGATTTGTTTGTTGTTGGGGGGGTTGCTGTTTGTTTTTGTATTTCTGAACTCTCTAGGAGAGATGCTCTTGGTGAATCATCTGATATGAAGCATTGATTCTTGCTTTAATGACTTTAACAATAACTTAACCTTTGGGGTTGGGGGTTTTAAAATTGATTGTTTCGTGCCTTTTGTGTAGGGATGGGATTTCATTTTTTGTTAATTGATTGGCTTCAAGAACATGAAGATAAGATTCAATTTAATCAACAACAAACTAAACGCTTCACCAAGCTGTTGCCATTTCTCTTTCTGTTTTTAAATAAGTTGTTGGCTAATATTAAATATAAATGTTGGAATATAAATTCTCAGTGACAGGAGAACCTAAGTAATACCTCATTAAAATTAATGTGTTCAGAAACATTTTTATACATTTTAATACTTTTATGGCTAAGGTGTTTATGTAAGTTACGGGTTTTAAATCATGTTCTGAATTTCCCTGGACCTCAAAATAATAAGTGTCAATCTAAAGAGACTGAAAACTTAGTTTCTGTTGTTTTCCAACTGATTGATCTTTGATTTCATGTCTCACACGGGAATACTTTGTAAATGCTCTAAGGGAACATGCATTAACCATTTTTCTTGCTATTTAGATAGAATGCTTTTTTTGGTTACTTCATTAATTAACATTTTGGACCTTCAAACTAGGGGGAAAGCCATCACCATAAACTAAGTTCTACACTTAAGAATTGTTTTTTTCTTCTTTCCATTCCACCCACTGCACCCTCCCCATTTGTCTTTCCCCAGCGAGCACTTGTCCTGCTCATTCACCTTCTTCTTACATGGAGACAGCAATGTTTGCACCAGTGTGGAGATCAGTCAGCACCAGCCTGTGTACCTGCTCAGTGAAGAACATCTCACTCTTGCCCAACAGTCCAACAGCCCTTTTCAAGGTAGGTTTTGCCAGTCAGTAGTGACTATTGAAATGAATCAATCCTTCAGGTTGCTCAGAAGGAGGGATTCTGGCAAAGAGGAGAAGTGGGAGCAGAGACATTGCCTGTTTTGTATGGGTTAACTGTTCTCCCCATGTGTGCCCTCTTGACACATTCGGAAGCCAGCGGTTTGTCTTGGCTCTTTGGCAGGTGGACGACCTCCATGTTCGTCTCTTGACCTGTGGCCAAATAATTTGTCTCCAAGGCACAATCTTAATTTTCAAGTATTGGCCTGTCGATGTTTTCAATATTTTGCTTTTTTCAGTAAGCTTTGTAACCCCCACATGTCCTCATCGACCCATCTTTCAGAAATCCACTTCTGACTTGAAGTATTTAACCTTATTTACTCTCCCTACTCCTTTTTGTTTGGCACTTCTTTGCCTGTAAATTCCTTTGGTTCTACCAGCAGATGTAGGTTTTGGTCACGAAGACAAAGGAGCTGTGGGGCCTGAGTCTGGTCAGTGGGCTGTTTGATCATTCCTTGTCCTCGACACACTGGTGCTGGCTGTTCAGATCAGTTCTCCTGCATGACCACACACTGCTCTCGTTTATTAATGCTCAGTGTCCAAACCTGCTTTTTTTTTTTTTTAATGCAATTTAACAGCAGCCGAGCTTTCCTAATACAGACAAGGCTAAATATGGAACAGATACTTCTCTGCTTATACATTGTTGTTGCTGTAACTGTACCAAACAGAATGAAAGGATAAAGAAACACCTTAACTCTGCCAGAATTGAAAAGTGTGTTTCTTTATCCCACCTGTGTCTTAGAGACTCTTCGCTAGCCAAGATGAAAACGTGCTTGTTGCTTGTTTAAATAGATTAATTCAGAACTGTTGTGGTAGTTGGATTTTGCCAGTACACAAATGTTGAACAACATGTACCTGTTGCAAACAACCTCAGCAGTTTAGTAAAAGGGGATTAGGGTGCACCCTGACTTACTGGTCGTAAGTTGTTTATTTGGTGTGGCTGAAATATAACTGATGCTGTTTCAGTGAGCAGGAGTGAATTTTGGTTAGAAATGCTCTCCAGTGTGGCTTTATTTCTCTTGCAGTTATTCTGAGTCCCTTTGGATTAAATGGCACGCTCACAGGGCAGTCGTTCAAGCTTTCTGATTCATCAACTAAAAAGCTTATTGGTGAATGGAAACAATTCTATCCTGTCACATCGAACTTGAAGGAGGGGTCTGAGGAAAAACAAGAAGAAATGGATTGGGAGGATGATTCTTTAGCTGCTGTTGAAGTTCTTGTTGGTGAGTGTTCTCACTACCTTTTAATTGCTGAAATAAATTGGCTGGTTAGTTCTACAAAATTCTGAATGCAAAATTACTTTTTTCAGCTGCTGTCATCTTTTGTTTTCATGTTTAATGCTCAGCTCTATTTGAAATGAGTTGCTGCTTCAAGTGGGTATTGCAGACCTGTTAGTAGGAGAAGAAAGATTATTTTCTAAATAAATAAAAAAAAAAAGAAAACCCCTAGACTATCACTGCTGACATCTGAGATGCATCAAAAGCTTGTTGTGCTGTTACAGATTTTGTGCAAAATCAAACAGAACAGGCGTGCCTTTCAGGTTTGCCTTCAAAACCACAATCCCGGAGAACTTAATGTACTCAGGCACTGCATTTATCTGCTGTTGTTCCTAAAATTGAAGCCCCTGGGATGCGGTAGTTTGTTCCTCTGCTGTCGGCTATTGACCTTTGATTTGCTAACTAATGTAATCATTTCTCCGTAATGAGCATTACCAGCTTCTATTGCAGTGAGAGCTGGAGACCCTGATGACGATGGGAGGGGGAGTGATACAGGATACTAAAAAATATCTTATCTGTTTTATTTATAAAACAGAATAATAGAGTAAGTAGTAGCACGTAGGTGCCAGGGTTGTCTTTGCCTGTATATACAAACCACTTCTTACTCATTCATTCACCCAAATCTTCTGTATAAAGCAGATTGTTATCCTTATTGTGACTTTATAAACTCTTGTCCAAGGATAATGCTTTGGTAGGTAGAAGGGGCAGGTAAACTTAGGACTGACCAGTAAAATGATCAGTTTGTTGATGATTTTACATATAGTGTTTTGGTGCACAGCTGTAAGATGGACATGCTCTCTTTTCCAGCCGGTGTGCGAATGGTGTACCCAGCGTGCTTCGTTTTAGTTCCTCAGACAGACATCCCTGCTCCTAGCACTGTAGGGGCGTCTCACTGTTCAACTACTTGCTTGGGTGTCCACCAAGTGCCTGCTTCCACAAGAGATCCTGCCATGTCTTCAGTAACTCTGACTCCGCCAACATCCCCAGAGGAAGTTCAAACAGGTACAACATTTAGCTTCAGCACAGGGGAAATAGTTTTGCTGATGTCTCCTTTTAAATCAGGCACTGATCAGAAAGGATTCAGATGTTCTCTGTACAGTTGACCTAAAATCATGTTTCTTTACTCTTAAAATCTTTGTTGTAGCAAAACCGATTTTCACTGTTTAGTTGTGGACAAAATTGACTTCAATACTTGTCTTGTGTGAGTCACTGAAAGCAGGATGGTTTCTGTGCCTGATGTTACTATCAGATACTTGAAATTTCTGTGGTCAAGTTTGGGAATTTTCGATGCTGTTTTCCCCCTCTGTATGTGTGCGTGTATCCGCTCCGGTATAACTTTATAAACCTTACGGTACATCTGCCATTAGTGAATGTTTTCAACTTGTTCTGCAGCCCAAGGAAGATTCTTTGTAGTTAGGTTTCCAGTGAGGTTGCTTGCCCTCTGAACTGGGGTGAGTGGTGGTTATGGTAAACCGCTTTAAGTCCAGGCCAGATGCCTTTATGTACAGCTCTCCTTGTGCAGAAGAGGTTTTGTTTGTTTTTCCCTCCCACGATCTTCTCTTACCTGACCCTTTTTATTTTTTTAATGATACTATTAAATTTGATAACAAGTAGCTTTGTTCAAGTTATTTGCTTTCCAGATGTATAGTTTCTTGGAAGATACATAAGCAGTTGTAAGCGTAGATGGGGCTTTTTTGGTTGGTTTTCTTTTTTATTCATTGTTTGTACTGTATCTACATTTTCTATTTGGTTTTATTTTCTAACATGAAGTTAAGATACTTTTCTTCATAAGATGTTCCTGTGGTGGCTTAGTTGGAGCAATAATGGTTGTGAGTTTATTGACTCGTTGTCTAAAACTCATTGTTTCCTCTGGTGCTGCTTTCCAGTTGATGCTCAATCTGCCCAGAAGTGGATGAAGTTTTCTTCAGTTTCTGATGGATTTATCTCTGACAGTACTAGCCATCATGGTGGCAAAATCCCTAGAAAGCTGGCTAATCAAGTGGTAGACAGAGTCTGGCAAGAATGCAATATGAACAGAGCACAGAACAAGTACGTACTCATTTTGTGTCGCTAGATCCCCCTCCCCGTATCCTGGTGGTAGAGGATATTTTATTAATAAAACATTTTAAAGAAACGAGCAGTTTGTCTAGGTTTGGGTTGAATATGTTAGTAAAACCCTATTTGTAGTTTCTTTGCGGAATTGTGAACCACAAAACTGCTCTTTGAGATCTGATACAAGATAAAGAAGAGAACATATGTTGATCCTAAATAACTCTGCTGGTATTGAATCACAGGAGGAAGTATTCTGCTACATCAAATGGCTTGTGTGATGAGGAGACAGCTGACAAGGTAGCATCCTGGGATTTTGTTGAAGCCACACAGAGGACAAATTGTAATTGTTCAAGGTACAGTACTTGGCAAACCCGCAGTCCAATGCTGTACATCGAGATTGAAGTACTCAGGAGAGGGCTCGTGATGGCTCCTTTAGGAGTAATTAAGCAATAGCTGCTTGTAGGAAAGCTGTAACAAAATTTGTATCTTTTATCCTAAATGTCATTGTAGGTCTTGAAACTCTGCCCAGTAAGATAATGCAGAGTTTTTATTCAAGTGAATCATCTGAGTGGACCTACCGGCAGCTCAGTGGCTATTGCTGAGCTATGGATTAGAATTCCTGAGGTTTGTATGTGAGTAGGAAGGATCTCAGCTGTCTCAGGCTGCAATGGAAAGGGAATCCCTATTGATTTGGGAATTAAGAACCTTTACTAGAGGGTTGTGGCATCAGCCTTGAAGGAGAAAGGGTCTGTTAACAGCAAGGTGATTGTAGTGCTGCATCTTGATGAATATGGAAAACAACCCCAAACCTGCTTTTTATTTTGGGAAACACGTCACTCCATCAGTGGTTGTATGTGAAACTGCTTTTCTGGGAGTTGATTGCCTCTGTATGGTTTTATATTAGCTAGAGGGGGAGAAAACAGATCAAAAGACAGTGTAGGAGAGTTTAAAGTAAAAATAGATTTGGATACCTCTTACCTTTTCACTCATACCTAATTCTGGGTTTTGATACAACTTGTGTGTCGCTTCACTTTCTGATTGGAAGAGCAGGAAGGAATTGCCAGGCACTAAGGATGTGCAGTGCAGTTCAATAACTACTTCATCCATGTTTTACTGTAGATGGAGGTGTCTCATTCTGTCAGATGATCTAGAAAGTTGACATATTGAACTTCAAGATTAAATGTTCATGTTCAGTTGCATTTATAGTGAGGAAAAGCAACTGTAGTAATGCTGTTGAGACACTGAGTTTTAATTTTTTTGCCATCCTAATTTTATGTGTAAAGAGCTACAAAAGAGCCAAAAGAGTTTTCGTGTGACTGATTTGTCTTCTAGACTCTTGGTGTTGCTTTTCCACTCCTTAACCTGTCTTGGCCAGCCCTATTGGTTAGTATTGATGCTTGAATTCCAGAAGTTGTTCACTAATTTGTGTGTAGTTTTAGTGATTCATTGGTGTTGGCAGAAGGTAAAAGTGACGATGTGAATGTTTCTCTTAAAAGCAGTGATAAAACACTGTCATCATCTATGAGGGTAATGTGTGAGCTTGGCTTCTAGGACAGCTTTTCCAGTTTTCCAAATGGTATCCTGAAACCTTTCAGTGCTCCTTGAGTCATTCAAATTAAGTTTGTCAGAGGCAGCTTCAGTTCAGAATGGTATCTGTTTCAACAGTCTGTATTGGCCATTTAATGTCTTAGAAGCAGTTTGTTATCTAGAGAAAATGAATGTGATAGACATATTTGAAAGATTAATGTGAAGTATTTTTCCCCCTATATTAATTCTGCAGGCACAAAAATCTTAAACCAAGAAATTCAGGTCAACAGGGGCAGGCACCACCTGTGGGCCAACAACAGCAAGCAGCTCCAAAGCACAAGACAAATGAGAAGCAAGACAAAGGGGATAAGCCACAGAAACGCCCTTTGACTCCTTTCCATCATCGCGTATCTATCAGTGATGATGTTGCCATGGAGGCAGATTCAGCAAGTCAGAGACTCGTGATGACTGCACCAGACAGTCAAGTGAGATTTTCAAATATCCGAACTAATGATGTAGCAAAGACTCCTCAGATGCATAATGCTGAAATGGCAAATTCACCTCAGCCACCACCGCTTAGTCCTCATCCATGTGACGGTGTTGACGAAGGGGTGGCTAAAGCTCCTTCTACACCTCAGAGTCAACATTTCTACCAGATGCCAACACCAGACCCCTTGGTTCCCACAAAAACAATGGAAGACAGACTCGATGGCTTGTCTCAGCCTTTTCCAGCTCCATTTCCTGAAGTTATAGAGCCTACGATGTATGTCGGTACTGCCGTGAATTTGGAGGAAGATGAAGCTGATAGTACTTGGAAGTATTATAAAGTTCCAAAGAAAAAGGATGTGGAATTCTTACCACCTCAGCTTCCAAATGATAAGTTGAGAGATGATCCAGTAATACCTGCTGGACAGGAAAATGTAACATCAATTACAGAGTAAGTAGCGCTTAAGACTGTAGTCATAACGTGAGAAAGTGTGGAAACCAAAAGGCCAAAGGCAGTAGTTTCTCAGTATGAGCAAACTTGTCACAGAAGCATAATGTTCTCAACTCGAGCAGTGGTGCTGAGCTTGTGAGTGCAGCTCTCAGTGCTGTCTGTATGTGAGAGGATAATACTTGTGTGGTGTGAGTATGAAGCACAGTCAAGTGTGTAGTGAGATTTCCAGCTTTTTCTCATTAGAATTCTGATTTAGCAGATGGCAGTGAGGTTTATTTTTCTACTGTAAAATGAATCTGTAGCCAAATGATGCCTATTTGGGACTTAAAATGTCCCCACGTCATTGTGTTCCACCTACTCTCCCCTCACCCTCCAAAACCCCCAAAACAAACCCCCAAACTTTCTGTTTTTATTACTTGCTTCATTATTTGAAGAAAATCTGGGTGGTCTCAGTTGCAGACCTAACCTATTAAAGAGAGTTTCTCCTACCTTGGTTCTGCTCTTGCCTTATTGAGGTGGGCTGGTATTTAAATGGGAACAAGGAGGAAACCAATCTGGTTTTCTAGAAGGTGTTAACTTTAATGTAGGCTGCACTACTTTCTAGTACCAAAAATTTCTGTTTGGGATAAGTGATAAACTGATGTTCCTGCATGTGGCACCTTCTCCCTGTGGTGGTGTTCAAAAGGCTTAGGCTAGTGGTGTCCAGCACCAGGTTTTAAATTGTTCTACTCTGCTGCTGTTTCAGGGATGATAAAGGAATTGGTCACTTTTTAAAACCTAAGCCTTAATAAATTATGGAGCTTAGAGGCAATGGAGGAAAAGAACAACACTAGTGGTTTTAGTGTTAAAACTTCCCCTTGTGCTCTGTTTTGCTGCAGAATGAATCAACATGGATTTTCTTTACCAATTAAAGCAAAAGCAAACTTACCAGAAAAGACCACCACAAAACCACCCCAATTCACTAGCAACTCACTACTAAACAAAAAAAAACACATTAAGGAAACCAGAGACAAACCCACTTGTTCCTCTGTGTTGTCTCTTTTGCTGCTGTCCTGCATAAGAAATATTTCGTGTCATCTACCTTTTCCAATGCTTCCTTGTGAGGAAAAGGGTGGTAAAAGAAAGCAACAGGTGCTGACAGGGCCGTTAACAGCAATCCGAACTGCATGTGACTGGGACCTGGGTACAGAGGTGACACACTTTGGTTTAGGGTGGGGATTGAGGGGTTAACACAGGCATCATAAATGTGCCCCGAGATGCCCTGATCAACTCACTTGCTCTTAATGATTTTTAGTCTGAATTTGGTCTTTTCCTGTGTTCAGGTGAAAGGAGACCGTTAATGTGACTGGTATCAAATCAGTGAGGTTTTCTGTTTTGTTGAGGGGTTAATGTACTTAATTTGTGGTAGGACAGCAGAAGCAGCAACTCACAAGACTGAAATGTGATGGTGATTTTCTGTTTCCTTACTGGCGGTGGACAGCCACTGATAACATTGGCTTTGCTGCATAGGAAAGCTGTGAGAAGTAAATAAGCTGTAGCTGTTTGGCTGTTCTCACACGTAGCTCCTTATCCATACCTTTTGCATTTTCAGCATTTAAGAGTTTACATTAACTAGTGCATGTCTCAGCTATTTGAAGAAGTGCATTTATAGGATTTTTTTAGAGCTTGCTTTATTCCTTGAATTCATTTTGGCCAGCCAGATAAAATGGGCTCAGCTTAAAAATCCTTTCTCTTCTTTTTATTCATTCAAGAAAAAGCTTTCCTTGTATGGATTCTAGTTTGATTCAACAACTTGCTGAACATACTTCTATTTTTTGGTTATTAAATTTTCTTCCTGTTTAGTGGTCAGTTTCTGGAAACTGCTGCTTGTTTTCCCTGTATATTTTTCCTGGCAGTTAATTTCTTGTTCCTAGAAAGTCATTCCTTTGCTTAAAATTTTTTTGGATGGTAATTTTTGCAGGATTTAGAACAGAGGAAGTCCTCAACTCCATGGAGTGCTACTCCAGACATAAATGGCTATGATGGTGCTTGACACAAAGCCACACCCCATGCAGCAGTGGTTTTTGGGGAGCCAGGCTTTGTGTACAGCAGCATTGGCTTGCTGGTTGTGTTGGACGCAGCCAGGTTCTGGGACACTCAGCACGCTTTCTACATTTACATTGATTAAATGTTGAGGAATTGGATTCTTAGAATATGAAAAACTCAGGTTTCTTCACCTCATTCTGATTATGTCACAGAATCACAAAATTATTGAGGCTGGAAAAGCCCTTTGAGCTCGCCCAGCCCAGGAGCGAACATCACCACAATCACCTAGAGCAGGGCACTAAGTGCCACAGCCAATCTGTCCCTTAAACACCTCCAGGGATGGGGACTCCACCACTGTCCTGGACAGTCCATTTCAGTGTCTGATCACCCTTTCTGTGAGGAAGGGCTTCCTAACATCCAACTTAACCCTTCTCTGGCAGCTTCAGGTCCTGCCCTCTTGTCCTGGCACTAGTTGCCTGGGTGAAGAGCCCAACCCTCACATGTCTACAGTTTTCCTCCAGGTAGTTATAGAGAGTGAAAAGGTCCTTCTCCAGGCTGAACACCCCCAGCTCCCTCAGCCTTTCCTCAACAAGTTTCCCTCCAGTCCCTTCCCATCCTCGTTGCTCCTCTGGACCCACTCCAGACCCTCAATCTCTTAGTCTCTTTCTTGAAGTGAGAGGTCCAACACTGCTCCCAGTACTCGAGGGGAGGCCTCTCAAGTGCCCAGTACAAGGGAAGAATTACATGTGTAGTCCTTCTAGCCACACTGTTTGTTTGGGTATGGATGAGGTGTGGCTGTGAGTAAATTTTTTTGTACCTGCTGAGTTTCTTTTAGCAGCTATAGATAGTTGAATTCATCTGTACTTTATAATAAATGACAGCTACGACCTGGGGTAAATTACTAATCTTTATCTGAATTGACAGTGCTTGAGGAGAGATGGGCAGGATGATTCACTCTGCTGTATCTGACGTGTTTAAGGAGGTTATACTAAATGAATAACGATTTAATCTTATTTCCAAAGAAACTTTTCTGAAGCTGAGGTCAAAAGGAAGACAGTGGGAAGGGAAGATGAAGTGGCTTTTGTAAAGCCACATAATAAATGATAAATAATATTCTCTGATGTTTAAAATTATATTTATTTTTCTTCTGTTCAGATTAATGGTGCAATGTAGGAAACCTTTAAAGGTTTCAGATGAAGTGGTGCAACGGTATCAGAGTAAAAACCAATACCTAGCAGCAGTAGCGACGGAAGTGGACCAGGAACCTGAAATCGATCCTTATGCCTTTGTTGATGGTGATGTGGAATTCTTATTTCCTGACAGTAAAAAAGATAGGCAGAATGTTGAGAGGGAAGCCGGGAAGAAACACAAGGTGAGTAAAGGAGTCTGGATACAAATCAATGGTGAGATTAAACCAAATTGCTGTAGTCACCAACTATAACTGAAGTCTTTCTCTGTGTGTTTGGAAGTATGCTTGAAAAGCAAAGAATTCCAGCAGAAACTCAATGCAGTTGTGTGACTAGCTCCACACCTAAGTGTGTTTTGGCATACGGGTGGCGCTGTGCTCTTGGGTTTCTGACTTGTACTGCTGGTTCAGAACAAAAGTCAGTCTGGCTCAGTAGATGCTGTAAAAATGAGGGATGGCAGGTGCTTGGGGAAGAACAAGGCAAGTGCTGTGTTCATGTGTGGAAAGGTTGATGGTAGGTGAGGTAAACTGACTAGTTGTTTGGGGAGGTAATCAAATTACTGTTTCTTCTTGTGCTTTAGCCACTATCAACATGTGAGGCTGCTACTGAAAACAAAAACGCACCCTCCAAAAAATGGATAAAACATAACTGAGTTGGGAACATGTGCATGAAGTAACACCCCATCCTACTAAGCAGATTTCTCTCTATGCACTCCTTGTATTGAGACTTCCATTCAGTGACTAGTATAACATTATAGCATTTGAGATCAAGTGTTAACCAATAAGGTGGTGCAGCAAGACTCTGTGGCTGGCTTTTCAAATTTATCCCCAGCACGAACCCTGTGATTTACAGTCATACCTGTGCTTGTCATCCCTGTGGTGCCAGCATGTTGTCTGTATTCCAAGCCTCCTTCTCCCTGAGCGCATAGTGCTAACCAGACCCCTAGACTATACTTTGCGGAGCACAAGTCTAATGAGAACCTGATACTTCTGATCTGTATGAGAATTCCCCCCGAGAGATAATCTCCCCACACCCCCAATTAATTTAAACAAACTTTTTCTACCTTTTCTCTTTTAATAGGCTGAGGATGGGACATCTAGTGTTACAGTTTTATCCCACGATGGAGAGGATGCTATGTCTCTGTTTAGTCCTTCTGTCAAGCAAGGTAAAGAAATCTCTTCTTTTTCTTCCTCTTAATGATCCTTTGAATAGCCCATCTATTATAATAGGCTACTCAGTTTTAACCTGATGTTTGTATCTCGATGTCCCTTCAGAATTTGAGATCTGCTTGGAACGTGTTCTCTTTGTATCTTGCAATTAAATAAATGTGGGGTATAAAATCCAAACGTTACACAATGGAAGGGAGCTCGTGTGAGATAGTGGAGTAGAACTGAGGCCATACTACTTCAGTTTTTTTTGTTTTTCTTCCTCAGCTGTGAAGATAATTTTTAAACTTCTGTATTAATGGACAGGTATTGCCAGTGTTTTCCTAATGTTTCATTTCCTTTATAGATGCCCAACGTATTGCTGCTCACGCTCGCACTGCATCAACCAGCCTGTTTCATGAAACAGACTTAGTGGTCTCTTACACTGACCTTGACAATCTCTTCAATTCTGATGAAGATGAACTAACAGTAAGTGATGTGCAAAAGCATTGGCAGCTACTAGACAGAAACGTGCAAGGAACAAGAATGTATTTGTGGGTTGGGTGGGTTTGATTGCTTGGCATTTGTACGAAAAGGTGGAAAACATGAATGCGAGGAAGGGCCACAGCTCCTCTATAGCAGATGTTCTGTTCTGGTTGACTCATGCAATAATTTTTTGATAGGAACAAGCTTTTGATCCTATGCCCTTATGATACAGACAGTATATGCTTTTTGAATATACCTTTAGCTATGATTTCATGGATTTGACAGTGGTACTAGTGCTATGTTCCTACATCTAGATTCTATTTAACTAGTCAATAAAGGTAATACTGGAAAGAAAACAACAACTGAAAGAGAAGAGGCATTTAAAAATGTGGACATTCTGCCAAATAAGCAGCTTCATTGCAGCAGCTATTATCTTGGAACGTTTCTCTTGCAGACTCTGATAGCTCTGAATCCATTATCCTTCTAGTTTCTATTTCAATACTGTTTGTAATCAGTTGTCTTTTCTGAACTGTACTTGGCTTTGCACTTAATCCTAAATCCCCTTACCCAGACAAAATGCCTATCAACTGTATTGGGAGCTGTAGTTGAGTAAAGGCTGAAGGATCTTAATAGCCATCAAAGGTCATCATTATATAAAGCAAATGATTTTGCTCTTAAACTTGAAGACTCTTATTTTTCTATAGACTTTAGTACTGTCTAAATAGAGTAAAATATCTCTTGCTCTTTTAATTTCAACAGCTTTTCTTCCCTATACCTCTTGTTCCAGGATTAGCGTTTATCTTTTCTGTTCCTGTTGATGTGGTAACATCAATAACGTTGGCATTTTCTGACAGGCTCTGGGCAGCCCTATTTCACTTCTTTCCTAATACATCTGCTAACGGGCTCAGAGTTACAAGTGATCTTTAGTTTTGGGGGTGTCATTACTCAATGGAAGAACATTCTCTTGAGTTACAAGTATGAAGGGAGGACTAGCGTGACCTCAGCTACTGGTGTTGGGCTTCTGGTTTATTTAAATTTTTCTAAATGCTACACAGAGTCTCAGCTTTGTATGTCCACTGCACAGGAAGTTTCCGGTTAGCAGGAAGTTGTGTTCATGTCTGAAGTGATTTTTATCACAATACTTCTTTCTTAGCCTGGATCTAAAAGAATGGTGAATGGCACTGATGACAAATCCAACTGCAAAGAGGCAAAAGCAGGAAATCTAGACCCGCTGTCATGCATAAGTAAGTGTTATTTGCTGTTTTTTCTAAATAAAATTCTAGCTCTAAACATTTCACTGGTAATATGTTCTGGGAATTCAGAAACACACGCTTCATTTGTCCTACTGAAATTTTAAGATGAAGGAAATACTTCAAAATGTTTTCATGCTCTAAAGCCTATTTCTAATCTGCAATTAGGCACTGCAGATCTCCATAAAATGTATCCTACTCCACCTTCACTGGAACAGCATATTATGGGATTTTCTCCAATGAACATGAACAATAAGGAATATGGCAGTATGGACACTACACTTGGAGGAACAGTACTTGAAGGGAATAGCTCTAGTGTGGGAGCTCAGTTCAGGATTGAAGTAGATGAGGGTTTCTGCAGCCCCAAACCTGCTGAAATAAAGGTAGGTAGTGCTGATAGTCCTGATAAATGTTTCTACTGATTATTGCTCAGTTTATCGCTTAATCTTGAATAGAAACTGTGGGAAATTAAATATGATTTATAGCTGATGTCTTGCATTATATGGGGGTAGGTAATGCATGTTCTGTTTAGTAGTATATAGTATTTTGGCACTTAAACTTGAAGAGCAATACATAATTAGCCATTAGTAAGCTGGAGGAATGCATTTCAGTAATTGCAGTTCAGTATATGTTTTGTGTTGCCTTTTGGAGAACCAGGGGTATGAATGATGTGATTATAAACCTACCTTTCTTTTCTGGCAGTTATATTGAGGTTTAATATTAAAGAAACCTCTGCCTGAACTTAGTCACCTCTTCTGAGAAATGTTTTAGTTGCTGAAGTGACCTAATATGGCATGTCTAACTTCTAGGATTATTCCTACGTTTATAAACCTGAGAATTGTCAAGCTTTAGTGGGGTGTTCCATGTTTGCACCACTGAAGACGCTTCCCAGCCAGTGTCTTCCTCCCATCAAGCTGCCAGAAGAATGCATTTATCGCCAGAGCTGGACTGTGGGAAAGCTGGATCTCCTTCCTCCGGGACCCACCATGCCATTCATCAAAGACGGGTATGACCTGCACCGCAAATGTTGAAGCTTTGTAAGGTGGTCGGTTATCTACCCTGTGGGAAGTCTAGTTTTATTGTTGTAAATATGAAGTGACAAATATCTGCAAACACATGTTGTGTTTATACAACTGACAAGAGCCTTTAAAACAATCCTGGTGGGTAAAGCCTTAGCATAAGAGACCATCTTCTCAAATAGCTTCTTTAACGGAGCATATGTTTTATTTGTTGCCTCATTTAAAGGTTTCTTGGGAAAGCTTAATGGTGCAAGTCCAGTTTTAATAAGTAATGAAGATGGTAACAATCAAGATAAATGTGAACTTGGGACTTTGTTTTTGCGGTGGTGTTGTAGGTTCTGGAAGGGCTTAGTAGGTGGTGCTTCTGTTTCTTGAATTACTTCTCTACCTAGTGGTAATCTCAGTCATAGTGGGACTGGGAAAACATCTCCTTTGACTGGAATCTGTGCCTGGTGTGCCACTGACTAGTAACAGCAGCATTGCAGTAAGCACTTCTGTAATCCACATCTGATAGTGATGCTGGCAGTTCTTAAAGAAAACACTTATTCCTTTTTCTCTTCTGCATTAGTAGCTGGCATAAATGGATTAGGCAACAGTAAGGCTACATATTTATTCATAAAATTATATGACTATCAAATCTTGGAGTAAATACTGATGTTACTTCTGTTAGGGTAATTCATTAGCAATATATTTCCAGATCCCATTAGCCTTACAGGCCTTTGGAGATACTCAGCTGCTTAGGAAAGAAAATGTTAAATGTTTCCAGGTGATACTTTCCTTGTTGTTCCAGCCGAATCTGATGTTGATAGATCTGGCATATTTTCTTAGCATGTGTCAATACAATGTGTAAATAAAAGGAGGACAAAAAAAACCTATGTCCTTTAGACTCCATACAACCACTGAATTTATCCTTTACTCTGACCACACTTGTTTCCTGAGAGCTTTATGCAAAGGAAAAAGTGGAAGGAGGCAGGGAAAGATTTAACAGTGCTGTCAGTGGGAGTCCTGCAGTCATTTAGAAAAAGCGCTTTTGAAGTTCCATAGGGAGTGAAAATCTTGCTGTGGATTATGAAAGACTAGTTTAAAAAAGCAAATATTAATTAGAAAGGTCTTTCTTTAGAAATTTGAACCTAAAACTTCAAAACCAGTCTGTTGTGTACTTAAAATATTTCCTTCTTGTGGCTGCTGTTAGTGATGGAAGCACTATGGATCAAGAATATGGCCCTGCGTACACACCACAGACTCATACTCCGTTTGGGATGCCACCAAGTAGTGCACCTCCCAGTAACAGTGGAGCTGGAATTCTCCCTTCTCCTTCCACCCCTCGTTTCCCAACTCCTAGAACACCAAGGACTCCTCGAACACCTCGTGGAGCTGGTGGACCTGCAAGTGCACAGGGTTCAGTCAAATATGAGAACTCTGATCTATACTCACCAGCTTCTACGCCATCGACATGTAGACCTCTTAATTCTGTTGAACCTGCAACCGTGCCTTCCATTCCAGAGGCACACAGTCTTTATGTGAATCTCATCCTCTCAGAGTCCGTAATGAATCTCTTCAAAGACTGTAACTTTGACAGCTGCTGCATATGTGTTTGCAATATGAACATCAAAGGTGCTGATGTTGGAGTTTACATTCCTGATCCAACACAAGAGGCCCAGTATAGGTGTACCTGTGGTTTCAGTGCTGTTATGAATCGAAAATTTGGCAACAGTTCTGGACTATTTCTCGAAGATGAATTGGATATTCTAGGACGTAACACGGAGTGCGGCAAAGAAGCAGAAAAACGCTTTGAAGCTCTCAGAGCTACTTCTCTTGAACATGGCAGTGGAGGACTGAAAGAACCTGAGAAACTGCCCGATGAGTTAATACTGCTGCTGCAGGATCAATGCACCAACTTATTCTCGCCATTTGGAGCAGCAGATCAAGATTCCATTCCCAAAGTTGGTGTGGTTAGCAACCTGGTACGTGTAGAAGAAAGGGATTGTTGCAATGACTGCTACTTAGCCTTGGAACATGGACGGCAGTTCATGGACAATATGTCAGGAGGGAAAGTTGATGAAGCACTTGTGAAAACTACTTGCTTGCACCACTGGTCAAAAAGAAACGGTAAGTATTGAAAACAGCTTGTTTGATACTTGTCCCTCTCTGAATTTTTTGTTAAAGATTCATTTTTTTGGGGGTTTTTTCTTTTGTGAATGTTGGATGCTTCAGGCTGTTTCTCCACCTGCTTGCTTGCATAAAACTGTGTTTAATGGGTTTCACAATAACTGTTGCTTTTACGTTCTGTGCTGGTGCCATGCATGGAGAGGAATGTAAGCCTTGGCTACCATCAATTGCACGTTACACTTCAAATGCATGTTTGGAATTTAAGACCACAGTAACTGTCCAAACTGTTTCACTAGGCTTATTCTTTTAAAGCAGCTTTCGGTAGCTGCGTCCACAGAGGCTCTGTGGAATGAGTGTACATAGGGGAAGTGTAGGTGGTTCAAATGGTGACTATTGTCAAGGCTACTGTGGTAGAATTAAACAAGATTTATGATTCACTTGGTTCCCCCCTCCCAACTTCTTTAAGGGGGGCGGTAGTTTAATGGCCTGTGTGGCAAATAAAGCGTCATTGTAGCCTTCTCTGTATGTTGGATCTGCCAGAGATCCTTGGATTTTTTTCTTCTAGGGCCTGACTAATGAAATACTGTCTCATGGAATACCCTTTATTGTGTGTATTTGCATGCTTCTCCTCCCAACAATAGTCTTTTCAAGTAGCAACTGCGGCAGGGTGAACAGTGGAATATGAAACTTTGAGAGCAGTTAGCTGCGACTCACAGTTGTTAGTGAGGGCAAGGAGCACTAACAGTAAAACAGCTACGTTTTTCTGAGTCAGTGGGGCATTAAGTTTAAAAGCCTGAGCTACAGATAAATCAATGTTTTCAGGCACCCGAGAGAAGACTCAGTGTTGCTGTGACTATGGTATTTAGGATAAAAATACAATTTTAAATGGAAGGCTATGAAATTATAGCCACACTAAAGCCAGTGTCAGCGTTTTATTCCTGAGTGCATTGAATGCCATAGTGTGGCTGGCTGATGAAATGGGCTGTCTGAGACTGCTCTCTACCTGTACCAAGTCAGCACTGCGTGGCAGTCTGCCTGACCCTCCTGTATTGAGGGGAAAATCACGTAGTTTTAAGGGTTGTGCAACCTGTATTTGGAGGGAAAATCCTGTAGTTTAAGGGTTGTGCAATTTATTTGCAGTTTTTTGTAATGGTAATTTCCCCCCTCCATTTAAAAACAGACCACAGCAAGGCTTTCAAGGGAAGGAACTCTACAAAAACAAAATAAAAGATCCATCCATGTTGTGTGGTGGTTTTTTTTTTTTTTAATAAGTCATTGAGAAAGGAGACGGGAGAAGTCTCTGCCTGATGAATATTTTATGTATCATGGCTTTTGGGTGGCCTGCATGTGTGTTTCAGAACGGTGTGACTTTGTTTAAAATCAAGGTGGTTTAGGATTCCGTGTTGTTTGTGGAAGGCTTTATTGTATCCTGTTATTGCAGCAGACCCTGACCATGTTTTGTCCTTTCAGTTGTGGATGTGAGCATGCAGTGCTCCCAGGACATCCTTCGTATGCTCCTCTCGCTCCAGCCAGTTCTTCAGGATGCAATTCAGAAAAAGCGAACGGTCCGGTCCTGGGGTGTGCAAGGGCCCCTCACGTGGCAACAGTTTCACAAAATGGCTGGCAGAGGCTCTTACGGTAAACTGCTGGATACTCTCCTGGCTGCTAATCTCTTCTTGATCCGGCCACCAAACCTCGGTGTTTGGATGCTGTTCAGATTGCAATTCTCAACACCTTTTGACCTTTCTTTAAACTGACAAGAGCTAGTAGATGGGAGAATTTATCTCTTTAGAAAACCAGAAAATCTTATAGTCCTTAAAGCAGTAAATGAATTAAAGATGTGTGTGGTTAAATTGGACCACTTTGGGCATGCTGTTTGTGTGCACCTGACGCCTCTCCAAGCAAGGGTTGCAGAGACCGATGTAATGTTAGACCTGGTGATTGGTCTGTTTTTTACTCAAAGGATCGCTTCACTTTAAGTAAAAAATAGAGTAGCTAAAAAATATGAGCTTTGAAATACTTGAAAAAAACCTGTGCTTGATTGCTCAGTGGTTTCAGAACTATATTGAAGATCTCAAGTTATCCAGTGTGTTGTCTATGATAAATGTTTGGAGTGGCCAACACATGATGCAGGTTTACAGACAGAAGGTAGATTTTGTGCACTCAAGATTTACACTGACTTTGTTAGCATTTGAGATTGATTTACCACTGTGTAGAAGAGTGACCTTTCACCAGCAGATCTTTTGTAGCTATAATTAGAACATGGTAACTCTATGTTTAGGGTCCATGTAAATGTGTGTTTTTAAGACCGGGTGTGGTTTGTTTCTGTGTGCTCCTTTATCAGCTTTGACTCATTTACACTTCTTCCCTCTTTGTGGGGAAAGGGTTGCTGGACAGACAAGATCTGTTTCTGATTGTCTGTGTACAGATAGACATACTAAACAACTGTGGAAAAAGCTTCTTGAGGCCATGAAATATGTCCAAAACAATTAGCTGGTGCTGTTTCTGTGGAGGGTTGGATCATACATGCAGGTTTTTCAGTTGTATCTGTTGAAGTGAGAGCTATTCCATTTATAATCAGTGCTATTTCCTGTTAGATGCTGGGAACACCAGTGTGTTGTTTTTTCTGTTCGTGTTTCCTAGAAGCAGGGTGTTAATTTTAACCTTTCTGCTTAATATATTGGAAAATGTGTCTTGCTTTTCCAGGAACTGATGAGTCCCCGGAACCACTGCCAATCCCAACATTTTTGTTGGGATACGATTATGATTTTCTGGTGCTGTCTCCGTTTGCATTGCCCTATTGGGAGAGGCTGATGTTGGAACCTTACGGATCTCAGAGAGATGTTGCTTACGTTGTGGTGTGCCCTGAGAACGAGGCTCTGCTGAATGGAGCAAAAAGCTTCTTTAGGGATCTGACTGCAATATACGAGGTATGTTCTTTATGGCAGTTTGCAGTGAAATGGAGTTTTGGAAGACACTCTCCAATATATCCTCGTAACTGCTTACCAGGCGTGGTTCATGCTTGCACGGAATGCTATCTCACAAAGCTGCTAGAAAGGTTTTTTAGGAATGGGCACTGGAAGATAAGGGTTGTTCCTGCTGCTCACCATTTCTTTTCTAGAGCTGTTCTGAGAGTCTTTCTCTGATAAACGCCACACAGTGGTAAAACCCTGTATCGGCACTTCGATTCTTTTAGCTCCGCTTAATTAATTAAAGGCACATTTTACTTGGACTGAGATGAAGATGAGAGTACATTATGTATCAACCAGATATCAGGTTTTCCTAAATGCAAGTAAAATAAACCATACAGTCACTATAATGTTTCATTCTGGTGTCTGAAATACTACTGGTGTAGTATTCTAGAATGAAATTGGTACTTCAGAATATCAGCACTAAATGGGGCGAGTTCTCTGTCACTATGTAAAACATTGTTATCTAGATACGTGTGCTCCTTTGTACGGTTTTTAACAGCTTTTAACTTAGAGTTTCCTTATCTTACATGTTCTGTTTTATTTTCTTTGCAGTCATGCAGGCTTGGTCAGCACAGACCTATCTGTAAGTTACTGCCCGATGGGATCATGAGAGTTGGCCCTACCGCTTCAAAGAAACTTTCTGAGAAGCTGGTCACAGAATGGTTCTCACAGACAGCTAATGCCAACAACGAAGCATTTTCCAAACTCAAACTCTATGCCCAAGTCTGCCGATATGAGCTGGGTATGAAAGTTTTTGAGTGTTTCTTATTGCTTAGAATTAGCACCACATACTGCATTTTAGCAAAGAAAAGAAATGATTGCCTTTATTGCTTGAGCCTTATTGTTTGTTGCACTTTTCTGGTTTGAATCTTCGGGGTCTGTGTGCTGAAATGAGTTTTTATCATCCAGCAATGACAGCATCACTGCCTGATGGGAACTTTGGTTGTCTTTTTGTATTGGGGACTTAGATTCTGAAGCAGATCTTTCCAGCAGTTCAACATGGCTGAAAAGCATTGTTTTAAAAATAGATTCTGGATGTTTCTGAGACAGCTAGAATACTTGAACGTTTAGTACAGGTATTTTAGTTTGAGACACGAAATGTATGGTAAGGGCTTGCTCTTCCTTCTGTTAAAGCTTCAGACTTAGTGGTTGAAGCGCACTTCAAACCAGCTGCAATATACAACTTACCCTTTTTTTCTGGTTTTAGGTCCTTACCTGGCTTCTCAGCCTTTGGACAACTCTTTACTTTCCCAAACAAACCTGGTTCCTCCCTCTAGTCAGCCAGCCTCTGCTCTGCCCCCAGCAACAGCAAATGCTGGAAATCCAAACACTCCATCGTCTGCTCCTGCAGCTGCCCCCAGCACTACTATTGCAGTGACATCAAACAGTGCCATGTCTTCTGCAGCTACTACAGCAAATTCAACGTTGACTACCACTGCCCCGTCATCCTCTTCTGCCAATATAGGCAGTGGGATCCCCACAAGCAAGCCTTCTTCATTCCCACCTTTTACCAGTATGAACAATACCACTTCTGCCTCCCTGCCCACTCAGGCTGCAACAGTCCAGAATGGGCAAACGGGAGGACAGCAGCAACAGCCAACACTGCAGACAGCAGCGATGTCTGGAGATACCACTTCAGCACCTGCACAGCCCCATCCAGAGGTTTCTGAAAGGTAATGAACTGTAGAGTCAAACCTCCTTCAGCCTAAAACTCCCTCAGTTCAATTAATGTGAACCAGTTAATGCTGTTCTCGTATCCCCAGTAAAAACCCTGCGTTTGCTTTCTAATCACCAAGCTGCTTTCTAGGGAGAACGAGAGCTTATTCATAGCAGAGCTGAACTTTTTGGCTGCACTCTTAGCTGGAGATCTAATTGCATCTCATTGTCTGCTGTGGTGCAAAAATAAACTCTTCTTTCTTTAAAAGGGCAAAAGTCACCAAACTACTGATTTCTGTATTTTAAAGGGGGGGGCAGGGAACTGATAGCTGGGACCCTCCTGATTTTTCTCTTTCCTGTTGTCAGAGGTATAAGAAAACCAGCTCTGACTGAGAGACTAACCTTGCAGGTAGTCCTGTTCCTCAGCTGAAGCAACACAGAACTAAGTGCTGTTGAGCTTCTGAAATAAAGATTAAAGGAAAGACAAGTGATGATTGAGTTGCTGATAAGCCTGCATACAAACATGCTGTTTCTTACTGCACTGTTGGCTCAAAACTTTTTCAGATAAATGCTTAACAATTTGATTTTATTTTGAAGTAAAAACAATAAATTACTATAATATACAGCTTTTTGTAACTGTTTTGAAAATTTCTCTTCCAGCACTATGGATCGTGATAAAGTGGGAGTCCCTACGGATGGAGATTCACATGCTATCACCTATCCACCTGCAATCGTAGTTTACATAATTGATCCTTTTACATATGAAAAAAAGGATGAGAACAACAGCTCATCCAGTTTGTGGACACTTGGACTTCTGCGCTGCTTTTTGGAGATGGTTCAGGTTCTTCCTCCTAACATCAAGAACATAATATCTGTGCAGGTGAGCCGACATGTACTGAAACTTGCTGAACAAAGTAGCTTTTGGTTGTGGCTGTGCTCTGCAGGCGATAATGGCCTAGAGGTGGAAGTTTCATTTGTTTTGTAAACATTGCTTACAGTTCTAGAGCTGCTAAATCGGTAAGATTAGAGTTTTTATAACAGTTTAGGTTTTATTAACCAAGCCAAAAATCCTGTAGTAGATTCTAAACTCATCAGTCTTATCTCAGAGGAACTGTGAATAATAGCCATTCGTTGGAATGATGAAACAGTAATTATTGCTTTTCCCTCTCTGTAATCTCTTCTAGATTGTCCCATGTCAGTACCTTCTCCAGCCTGTGAAACATGAAGACCGGCAGATTTACACTCAGCATTTAAAATCTTTGGCATTTTCAGCTTTTACTCAGTGTCGGAGACCTCTTCCAACTTCCACCAACGTAAAAACACTGACTGGCTTTGGCCCAGGTTTAGCCATGGAAACTGCTCTTAAGAGCCCCGATGTGAGTATTGTTAAGGTGATTGTGTAAATATGCAGATCACAGAAATGTCCCTGTTGATTAAATCACTGGCGCCTTTCACAGTAACAGACTCGAGTTCTTAGCAATAATTGCTTCCTAAAACCTCATTGTCTGTTCTGTCATCTATTTATAGAGGCCTGAGTGCATTCGGCTGTACACCCCTCCTTTTATACTGGCTCCTGTAAAGGACAAGCAAACAGAACTGGGAGAAACCTTTGGAGAAGCCGGCCAGAAGTATAACGTCCTTTTTGTAGGCTACTGTTTGTCTCATGATCAAAGGTGGCTTCTGGCGTCCTGTACAGATCTCTATGGGGAACAGTTAGAAACTTGCATAATTAATATCGATGTACCAAACAGGTAAGAATGAAGCTCTTGCATTAATTTTTAGCGTGTGTATCCTCTGTTGTTCCACTGAAGAATTAGTTTCCTAGTGATGCTGTAAGAATAATTCTGGCTGCCGTAGACTTGCTGTGTTGCACAGCTAGCTAAAGCTGAGGGCTGTTTTCTGTATTCTGTGTGTATGTTGAGTTGTCTCTAGAGGAACATTATTTGATTTCATGTGATTCCAAAGTGTGTTTTGGATGCATGGTAATACTTCCAATTGTGGCAATAAGAACTGATTGCAGACGTGTTCTAGTTTTGTTTTCCTGTCTTTCTTAATTCTAGAGCTCGCAGGAAAAAGGGCTCTGCCCGCAGGCTCGGTCTTCAGAAACTCTGGGAGTGGTGCTTGGGACTTGTGCAGATGAGCTCTCTGCCATGGAGAGTTGTGATAGGCCGTTTAGGAAGAATAGGACACGGGGAATTAAAAGGTAACGTTTGCTTTTTTGAGTCTAAATTTAAACTGCAGTTGTAATTTTACAATATATCAAGTGCCTGTTTCTAGAAGGAAAATCTAAATAATTCTAGAGTTGTTATGTGCATTAAAAACTGAACACATGTGCAGCAAGCACTGGCCTTCTAGACAAACCTGTGTTCTTTATCTCCTCAGACTGGAGTTGTTTGTTGAGTCGCCGAAACCTTCAGTCCCTCAGTAAGAGACTAAAAGACATGTGCAGGATGTGTGGGATCTCTGCTGCGGACTCTCCCAGCATTCTCAGTGCTTGTTTGGTGGCAATGGAACCACAGGGGTCCTTCATTATTATGCCAGGTACTTGATAAACTCACTTTTTTTTTTTTTTGGCGAGGCAGCCGATCACTGGGGTTTAGCGAAACTAAGGAAATATTCCGGTTTCTCTTCCAAAGATTCTGTATCAACTGGCTCCGTATTTGGGCGCAGCACCACTTTAAACATGCAGACGTCTCAGCTGAATACCCCGCAGGACACGTCGTGCACTCACATACTTGTGTTTCCCACATCTGCATCTGTGCAAGTAGCATCATCAACTTATACCACTGAGAACTTGGATCTGGCCTTTAACACAAACAACGGTTAGTCGATGGAATTTGTTCTTGTTTCGAAAACAAACCAACCAACCAAAGCTCCTTGTCATTCCCCCTATAATAATAACACAGTTATTCTAACGAACCACAAGATCTGCATGGAGCATCCATTGATGTCAGACTGTGGTGTCATGTCCCGTATGCAGGGAGGTGACAGAAATTCACTGTCTTGTTCTTTCTTTAAGATGGAGCAGATGGAATGGGAATCTTTGACTTGTTAGACACTGGAGATGATCTTGATCCCGATATCATAAATATTCTTCCTGCATCCCCGACTGGATCCCCTGTACATTCTCCAGGGTCCCACTACCCCCATGGAGGTGATATGGGCAAGGTAAGTCTTAGAGTAAATACAGACTTCTGTCAGCGTGGGCTTGGGATGGATTCTCTCCGGCTGCGTTTCCTGTTGTAAATGAAAACTTTATGTGCAATGTTTGAAGTCAGTTGCATCTCAGATGGTCTTTGTGAGATCCATGTAATGTTTGGATATTTCAGATTGCTTTTGAGAGCTGCAGATACTTTCTGTTAAGTTTGTGGTCTCCTAATGTTAAACCAGTGCCTGTTGTTTTACAGGGTCAAGGTACAGATCGGTTGCTTTCAACAGAATCTCACGATGAAGTAACAAACATACTGCAGCAGCCATTGGCCCTGGGTTATTTTGTGTCAACTGCCAAAGCAGGTCCGTTGCCTGACTGGTTTTGGTCAGCGTGTCCTCAAGCACAAAATCAGTGTCCCTTGTTTCTTAAGGTACTGTAACTCCTCCTTAAGGCAGTGTGCAGCCCTACTGGGGCCAGTCAGTCAGGGGAAGGTTGTGCAGGGATCTGAATTAGGAGAAAAGTAGTGTTTAAATCAAAGCCTGTGTGTGTCCCCTAGAATACATCTGCCTTTCAGTTGAGAGGTCAGGCTTTAAATTTTTAAGCTTTGGCCTTTTGTATTCCCTTTCTTTAAAGGACAACAAGTTATTAGTGGAAGTAGCAAATGTTCCGAGGAGTTCTGCTCTTCTGATGGTTTCTTTGCAGTTAGTCTGGACTCAGTTCTGTTTCTGGCTTTGTGCTACAGGAGTTTGTAAGAATAGGTTGAGTTTCTAGACAGATCTCTGGTCAGTGTTTGACTCTCCTGAGGACTGGTGGTAGAGAGGAGAGTACTCAAGTGTAATGTAATATGTCTCTTACATTGGGTAAAAAAGAAATGATAAAAAAATCTCTTTATGCATTGCACAAAGCATAAAAACTGGGTTTTCCACGTTGGCTGTTGCCGAGTGACAGCCATTGTATCATCTGTCTGGATATTGTCTGATCCCCTTATCTTTTTGTGGCACAATCAAGACACACTTGGCACATTTAAGGCTATATGTTAGTACACAGAGAAACTTTCTGTGTGAACCGTAGTCGCTTCTGACTTAAATTAGCATTTCTTATACCAGGCTTTATTTTCTAATGATACGGATGTATCTTCTGCTGCGTTACTTGAGTCGAGATTAGCGGTTCCTCTTGGCCTAAGTTCAGCTGTGGCTTTGATATAAGACATTTTTTGCAAAGAGGATTTGTTATTTACCATAAGCAGCTCTATAGATGGAGTATAAACAGAGCAGTCTTACGGAAAGTACCCAAACCTCTGAGTCTGTGTATTACTAGACATCTTGGGCCACTTGAGTTGCTGTTGAAATAATCACCTAATATAGCAAAGGGATTTTAAAAAATCCTAAAATATATTGTAGTACTGGCACTGTCCTTTCAGGAGAGATCTGCATGAATTTCCTTTATATTCTGATAATTCCTGAGCTTATTGATGGCCCTGAGGATAAGATTTGTTTTGCTTTCTGTGTCAGAGAGTAGAAGGTGACTGCAAGGTACAGATGAACAATACAGAGGGAAGGGGATATGCTAGGGTCAAATCAGGCAGTAACTGCTGGCTTCTTGCTTCTTTCCTTAGGCCTCTTTGCACCTCCACGTGCCTTCAGTGCAATCAGACGAGCTACTCCACAGTAAACACTCCCATCCACTTGATTCTAATCAAACTTCTGACGTGCTCAGGTATTTATGATTGATCACTCACAAAATACTGTGCATTTAATTGGCAGTACTACTGCAGGGAAGCCACATAGTTGCTTATTTTTCTTGCTGTTGGTTTTCTCTTTGTGCTGCTAGTACCTTTAATGCACCAGAGACGACAAACTGCTTTATTTTGGGTGATTAAAAGATGGCTTTATCACAGAACAGCGCAATGAAAACCCAACATCTCTAAGCTTTGAGTTTGAGGTGTTGCACATAAGATGTATGAATGAGTGGAAGATAATGGCACTTAAGCCAGAGTCGTGGAGAGATACTGAAATGCTGAAGTACAAGAGTGTAGAAGGACTTGTGTAAACATAGGGCACTTGTTATGAAAACATCAGATTTTGTTCTTTTGTGCTTGAGGTTTTCTTTGCTCTTTTTTCTTTAACACATGAACCTCCCTGACACTAAGCAGAGACGATTAAAATGCCAGTTTTCTAGTGAAAGAAAGTTTTTCAGCTTAGAACTGCTTGTAATAATTCTGAAGGCATGTTATTTCAGAACGTTGGCAAGCATACGATATGTTTCTAGTGCCAAAAAAACTGGATTATAGTAAATGAGGACTGTGAAGTACTGGTGAGAAAATGTGTTGGCTTGATGGAAGCTTGTTTGCTTTTCAGGTTTGTTCTGGAACAGTACAATGCACTCTCCTGGCTAACCTGTGATCCTGCAACCCAGGACCGGCGGTCGTGTCTCCCAATTCATTTTGTGGTGCTGAATCAGTTGTATAACTTTATCATGAATATGCTGTGATCTTCATCTGAATTTGGCAAGAGGAAAACAAAATGAGGAAAAGGGATTTTTCACTGCAGGACTAAGTTATAATTCTTCTCAGTGCAAGTTGTTTGTGATGGGGTATGAATCTTGTTACTTCCAGCAAATACTTGTTTTGACTTGCGAGAGGGGCACCCATGGCCCTGCTGTCTGAGTCACTGACTATGGGGGACGCTTTAGAATGATGATCAGAACGTGTATTATAACATTTTTTAGTAGCAAAATTAACCATTTTTCCCCAGCCACAGTATTTGTGAAGAGTAATGAGCCATAGTACCCAGTCATGGTTAATGATTATTAAAAGCATGGTGATGAGAAGAAACACACGAGGAACAATGTTTCAACCTATGGCTTCGGAACATCAAGATGTTCTTGTATTGGATTATAGTATCTAGTATTCAAAAATGCCTGCATCTCTTATTTATTGTAAGTTTTTAAATGTATAAATTGTCTTATATTTCTTAACCTCTTTTATAAAAATTTTCCTAGAAGGTTTATACTGCCTTCTTGCTTTAAAGCAATTGGTCTAAAATATATGTAATCGTCTTAATTAAAAGTTGCAGTAGGTTGCTTTTAGAGTATTATTTTTTTGTAAGGGGGCGGGTGGGGACAGTAAATTTGTATTGTCTTGATGTACAGTTTAATGGGGATAGAGGGGGTTAATGTCCATACCATTGTGTGTGGGAGATTTACAGCTAAGCTGTAGTTGCAGAGTACATGTACAGTAATGAAGTTCACTGTGTTTATATAAATTGAAAAGGTACCGGGTCTTACAGCATTTTATATCACACCTTTACAGAGTAACAATGGCAATATATAAGTGATATTGTAGGTGGTTTAACTTGTAGTGAGAATAAAACAAATAAACTCTTCTTCAAATGAAGTTTGTGTTATGGTTCAGGGCTGGGGCTAGATTCTCAGAGCTGTTTTCCAGCACATGAGTTTGAGCATTAACAAGAATATCTACTATGCGTTGTTGTTACCTGGATATTCTTGGCACTGTGGTGACTGTGCTGTGCTGTTCCACGTTCGTGGTAAAACGTGAATCTGAGGTGGAACGCGTGGAAAACTCTGATCTTATCCAAAGTATCCTGAAAGGCTGAAATTTAGCCCAGCTCTAACCATTTCACAAATGCAAAAATAGTCAATCTTGACTTTAAGATTGGTGTGTGTTCAACTAAAAATGTGGTGTATATAGGTCCTCAGTGAATTCTGGTATTCAGATTTTATTCCACTAGTAAAAAAACCCCAAACAACCAAATGGAAACAAAACAGCACGAAACCCTGAACACTTCCCTTTTTCAAGTCTTTTTGGCACTGTGGTGAAGGTCCCAAGTATCAGTGTGGATGGCCTTCCCCATATCCCCTTTTCGGGCTCTGGCTGGTGCATGTGCCAAGGAGGCTTTGCCCTCCCTGAGGAAGGGACTGACAAATCACAAGGCTTTTGTAACCATCTCCCTCTATCTACAGGCACCATTTTTTCTCAGTACTTTCCTTCCTTTCTCCTAGCACATGCCAAATGTCTGATGCTGCTCTAAAATAGCCCCTACGGGTGCTGACGAGCAACTGCAAATGCTTTTCTGGGTTCCTCATCTGACTGCCAGATTAAAAACTGAACTCGGGCAGCGCTCACTTGAGCCTGTTGTGATGACCCGCGTCCTGGGTCTTAACACTGTCGGTCTCACTAGTTTAAACCTTTTAAAGGAGCAAAGTTTTAAGATCCATTTGCGCACCTGCTGTGAATCCTCTACAAGGAAGAACTCGCTTGCATTTACAAACCTTACTGTGCTAGTGAAAAATCATGTTTTCGTAAACACAGAGATTCCTGCCTGAGAGAAGTTTTTCATAGAAACAGTCTCCTTCAATCGTGTATATACAGTATCAGCGACTTTTTTGGTTTTGTATAAAGAAGTTGTACAATTGGTGATGAAAATTTTCAGTCATTTCTTCAGAACAACATGTGTGCAATCAGAAGTCAGCATATTTTGATAAATAGAGTTAAAAACCGGGTCTGTCCATTACTTTTATCTTGGTAACGCTAATGCACCACAGACTGAACAGCGTGTTGTTGTCTTACAGGAGGTTTCTCTTCTCGTTTGGCTGAGATTTTTGAAGTGGGAGAGTGCTCCTAAAACTGGAATTTTCAAAGTGTATGTCCTACTTCTTAAAAAATTAAGCCCTGTTGCTAAGTGGTTGTTTTTAACCCTGGCTCAGTTAGCCAAGTTCCAAGGGCTGGGTGTCTGTGTGGCTTTCTTTGTGTTAAGCCTGTCCTATGTTCTTAAAGGTAAGTGAATCCACTGCCTTGACTGTTGTTATAACTGTATTCCATCACCTGGACCACAGTCTCACCTGTGAAACTCTGACTGTGAAAGCTGCCAGTTTCCTACTCCCCTCCACCCCAGAAATGCAGTTGAAGTCAATTACAACATTGGAACCACTAGAAAAAATGAGAAGGGCTGTTTCTGGAGCGACAGTCACAGCCAGCGCTGCCAGCACCAAGGAGCCAGTAAACTTTTTTGTTAGCTGCTCTTTCCTTTACCTGTTCTGAGTGGAGGCAATAGCTGATTTATAAACAAAACTGTCCCAGTCTGATAATTTGGATTCTTTGGCAAGTTCAGGCTTAAATATTTGAAACTTTCAGCTTTAGCTTTTTAAAGTGATCTTGCAAGAAACAAAGCAACTTACTGTTCCTGGCAGTGCTCTGTGATGGAGCTTTGGAGGTTTTACCTCCTCTTAACTATTCAATGAATGAAGAATCTGAGATCCTTCCATTTTGATTAAAAATCTACATTTTTACCTAACTGTTACTGTATTTCAGCCACCTCGAATTCACCACTCCTGAGTCAGGTCACCCACCGATTGTACTTGCAAACCAACCCCGTATGTTTTTAAAGTAGCTGTAACATTTAAACCTTTCTAACATTTCCTGAAATAATTAAAGACAAATTAATTTATATTTAAATCCTCAGCTATGTCCGTACTTAGCTGAAGTTATGGCGCAGATTATTGTACGTCTATATTTACCTCTGATGGTAATTTTAACTTCATGTGTTGCTACGAAGACTCACAGATGTCTTTCAATCGAGCACTACTTGTTAATACTGTAATATCAACAAATACTATGTTGCATTATTTTAAAGCTTTCAAAAATGAAGACTAAAACGTTTTAAAAACAGATGATCACTGCTATCGCACCGTGCAGTTTGCTGCGCAACAGGATCACCCAGCACATTGGTCTGTTGGGAGAGCAATGCTGTGCAAACCATGGCTTGAACTGGGTTCCTTGCGAGAATTCAGTTGTTAGGTGACCTTGTGCGGCATTTACTGTCCAGACACCCTCCAACGGGGAAGGTTTGGGGTGTCTTTTATTTAGTAAAGGACCCAGGAATACGCCTCACACTTTTTTTAAATTATTGTTTGTGGGTGAAATTTTATTTACAGCGAAGCTTAATTTACAGTCAAAACTGGATTTGGGAACTACCACAATCCTCAGGGTCACTTTTTCAGGATGATGCTAATCAAGCTTTAGGGTTGTTGTGTTGTGGTTTGTTTTTTCTCCCCAAGTAAACTGGATGTGAGGACCTTGCAGAGCTCTGGGGTGGGGATGCTGCAGCCCACGGACCCTCCCCGCCCAGCGAGGCCACACCGAGGGAGCTCTTCTGCCTTCCCACAGCCACCACGGGACCTGCCATGGGCCAACGTCGTCGTATTTATCGTGACAAAACAAAACCAACCAGATTTAAGGAACAGAAAACACTATTTGCTGCCGCCGAATGCCATAAACACTGAGTTGTACAAATTGTGATTGAGGAAAAGGAGACAGACAAAAAAAAAAGGCAAAAAAAAAAGTTTATACTTTTTAAAAAAAAAAAGAATTTCAAACGGAATAAATTATTCATGAAGCCTTGATTGCTGTGTGGCCTTATTTAATGGAGAGTCACACAGGGCCCGGGGCCAGGCAAGGCGGGGCGGAGGCCCCGCAGCCTTCCCGCCCTCTCTCCTCCCCTCTCGCAGCCTTCCCGCCCTCAGCGCTGCCGACGCGTCACTTCCGGCGCCTCCTCAGCCGCCATGGCCGAGTGCTCGGCCCTGCAGTTCGTGAGCCCTTTCGCCTTCGAGGCGATGCAGAAGGTGGATGTGGCCCGTCTGGCCGCCCTCAGCGACCCTGAGCTGCGGCTGCTGCTGCCCTGCCTGGTGCGGATGGCTCTGTGCGCCCCCGCCGACCAGAGCCAGAGCTGGGCGCAGGACAAGAAGCTGATCCTGCGGCTGCTGTCGGGGGTGGAGGCGGTGAACTCCATCGTGGCTCTGCTGTCCGTGGACTTCCACGCCCTGGAGCAGGACGCCAGCAAAGAGCAGCAGCTGCGGTAACGCTGAGAGCCGCGGAGGTCGTGGCACTTGATAGTCCCTGAGGAAATGTCCCTGCTCGCTGCAGGGGATTGGCCGGGGCTGGGTGACTGCTGGAGGTCCCTTCCCACCCAGCCCAGTCTGTGGTTCTCTGAAAGTCCCTGGGGTTGACAAAGCGGTTTGTTGTCTGTCCCGGGGATTTTACTCTTCCCCGGGCTGAGGGTGGGCGGATACTAGGAAAAAGTTCTTCATGGAAAGGGTCATCAGGATTGGAACAGGCTGCCCAGAGAAGGGGTTGACTCGCTGTCCCTGGTCGTGTAGGTCTAGAGCTTAGGGATGGGGTTTAGCGATGGCTTTGGGACAGTTGGGTTAACTCGGTGATTTTGAAGGTCTTTTCCAGCTTAATTTATTCTGTGAGGGGAAGGGGCAGTTCAGGTGGAAGCTTCTCCTATGCTGTTGGCCTCCTTGAACTTGTTATAATCTACTAAAGGTTTCATGATGTGCTGCAGTTCTTCTGGCTTTTATGATCACTGTCAGGAAATCCTTGCAGAGTTAGTCTTCCTTTAACTGACAGAATGCCTCTGTTTGCAGAAGCATTTAACAGTAGTTTTTAATTGCCCATTAGACACAAGCTGGGAGGAGGCAGTGGAGAAAGCATCTTGGTGTCACAGCTTCAGCATGGCCTGACGCTGGAGTTTGAACACAGCGACTCACCTCGTCGGCTTCGACTCGTACTTAGCGAGTTACTGGCAATTATGAATAAGGTAAGTGTTTCCCATATCCGAGTGAATTCTGTGTCACCAGAAACGCACTCTGGACAGGCTGATGTGCTGCCTGGTTCTGTTACTGCTGTCACTGCTCTCTTCCAGTTCTTCCCTGCTTCACTGAGCCTTAAAGTCTCGGTCTGATTGGGCAGTGACTTGCGGCTGTTTGATCACAACATTATGAAGCAGCTTCTGAGATGAAGCCGTTCTCCATCAGAACTAATGAGGGTCATCTTTGCTAATGCCATACTCTGTATATTCCCTATATGCTGTACTTGTGTGTAATGTTATTGTGTGATGCATCAGTGCAGGAATCATATTTGAAAGCAAAATCATGCCTTTACTCCATCTACTTCTGTTGCAATGTGCAATTAGTCACTGCAGGTCTTTTACTCCCATCCCCGTTCCCTGTTTGAACCTGTTCCATGTGTGAACTTGCCATTTGTTTAGAATTGTCAGTGAACTGTTTTTATTTCTTCTGTGAAGGAGCAGCGATACTAGCTTTACTGAAATATTTCCAATAGCAAACATTGCTCAATCTGAACACTTTGCTTGCCTGTTCTGTGCTTGTACCTCTATGTTTCGGACCATTTTCAGTGTATTCAACCTGCTGAATTTAAAGTCACAAAAGACTGATTAGATAAATCCCTTCGTAAAACCTGTGCAGTGATGGTGAGTAATGTCTTGTAGGTGTCAGAATCAAACGGAGAGTTTTTCCTCAAATCTTCTGAGCTCTTTGAGAGTCCTGTGTATCTGGAGGAGGCAGCAGATGTCCTCTGCATTTTGCAAGCAGGTGCAGTATTCACAGTGTCCTCTATCTTACAACTGTAACAGAGTAGCTTTTGGAGCTGTCGTGACTAAGGTTAATTGAGGGTGTCCAGCTCTTTGAAAGAGGAATAAATCATAGATCAATTGATGTTCATTGATAGTAAATGCATATTTAAAGGAAAGTTTTACCTGTCTCATGGTTAAAACACTGAATTTTAAACTCTCTTTATGCAGAGCTGCCATCACTGTTGCCCATAGTTGATGTAGCTGAAGCTCTGTTGCATGTTAAAAACGGAGCCTGGTTCCTCTGCCTTCTGGTGGCCAATGTTCCCGATAGCTTTAATGAGGGTGAGTTACAATTTGTTCTTCTCCAACTTTTCTAAAGGTTTGAAACTATTTCTAGCAAAAAAATTCTGGGCTAAACTGTGTGTCACAAATACTTAAACTGAAGAGTGTTTCACTCTTCTACCTAGATATACCGATGGGCTTCCCGTCTCATCGTGTTGATTCCCCTTGTTTACAGCCTACTTGCAGACTCACTCTGTGTGTGTGTATGTGTGTGTGTCACAGCTTTTCATCAACTGATCACCTTTACTAGGGATGACCTGGGTGGTGAGTGACTGGGATTCCAAGCCTGGTTCAGCCTCCAGCCTCGCTGATATTTCTTTTCCCTTAGCCTGAGCTATGTTAGGAGCTGAAATATTTGTATTGTTGGTGCCCGTGTAAATCCTTTACCTCTTAATAACATTTCAGTCTGCAGAGCTGCCAGCAGTGCAGGTTACAATAGACAGAGTATGAATAGTAATTGGATGATGAATGGAAAATGATAGATCTGTAATGAGCCAATAATTTCTCTGAGGAGAAGGACCATTTCCTTGCTCTGCCTGTTGTATAGTATAGATTGTGGGTTCTTGCCAAGACAAGGTGTATGTGGCTCAGCTAATAAATCACAGCAAGCTGAACAGAGTGGCTGGATTTTGCCTGTTTGTGTGGCTTCTTGATGAAAAGGACAGATCTACTTACACTTGCTCTTGGGTATCTAGTTTGTAGAGGTTTGATTAAGAATGGTGAACGGCAGGACGAGGAGAGCGTCGGAGGCCGTCGGAGAACAGAAGCACTTCGTCACCTCTGTAAAATGAACCCATCCCAAGCTCTGAGGGTCCGAGGCATGGTGGTGAGTCTGTTGTAAGAATCACAATTATGATCCTTACTGGTGCTTTGAAGTCAGAAAGATGACTGAGCCTGAACATTTTATCTAGGTGGAAGAGTGTCACCTGCCAGGCCTTGGTGTGGCTTTGACCTTGGACCACACCAAAAATGAGTCTGCGGATGATGGAGTGAGCGACCTGGTGTGTTTTGTGAGTGGTTTGCTGCTTGGAACAAACGCAAAGGTTCGCACTTGGTTTGGAACTTTTATCCGAAATGGCCAACAGGTATGAACATCTGTGAATATTCTGCTTTTAAAAAAAGCCCACTCTTACAGCTTGCTGTAACTGCTCAGGATGTGGGCACCTAGATTTATCTAATTCTTAGAAATCCTGCTGTTTGTTACAGACTGGCCTTTAGTTAACCTTTAGCTATGGGACCATTAGGTTTATGAATAGCCCTAACAGCAGTTTTTGGGTCCTTTTGAGGGCTTTTAAAGCATGGAAAGCAGGGTGTGGGAAGTTTGTAATGTTTCCCTGATAAATAGGTTCATCCTTACTTGATAAATAAGTTCCTCCTGTTCAACACAGGAGTAAATAAATAAAATACTGATTTATTTACTGAGTTAGTTAAAGCCTGTGTGTCGATGTAATAAGCTGTTGTGGTGCCATCACGTGCTGCTGTTGAGCTGGAACTGAAAATTGCATTAAAAAAAATTCCACGTGCTCCCTTTGGTTTTTTGTTTTTAATCTTTGACTTCATCATTGTGGAAGCTTTTATATAATGCATTGTGTGACGGGATGAATTTTACATTGTTGCTCTCATCTTTTAACCTCTTACACAGAGAAAAAGAGATAATATCAGTTCTGTGCTTTGGCAAATGAGGAGGCAGCTGCTCCTGGAGCTCATGGGAATCCTTCCCACGGTTCGCAGCACACACATTGTTGAAGAAGCAGATGTCGATATGGAGCCAAATGTGTCTGTGTATTCAGGACTGAAGGAAGAGCATGTCGTGAAAGCCAGCGCATTGTTACGTCTCTATTGCGCTTTGATGGGAATTGCTGGGCTGAAGTAATGAATGTTTCAATGCTCTATGGTTTTTATTCACTGTCTGTCCGTTTAAACAGGGGTTGAGAGCTCTGGGCACATTTAACATGAGCTGCCTCTTAATGCCATTGTGTCCTTGGAATGGTCCTGGCAGGAATCACCAGCTTTAGTTCTAGGGGAGCCCCTTCTCACGTGCTGAGGGCTGGAGTTGCCACTTGATGGACATTTCTTTATAGTGCAGAGAATAAGTCCTCTGTAACACTGCTATGATCTGTGTGGGTTTTACTTTCTGATACTGTTCTTGCAGAGTTTATTTTGTGATGGTAAAGATCCATTTATCAACTTGTCTGATACTTCACAATAACACAGAAACACGGTGCTGTCTCTAGCGCTGTAAAATCAGTCCTGCTTGTTAAGCCTAGGCCTAAGTGATTGGAGCAGTGTGTAGAAGAAAAAGCAGCTGAAAACTAGCAGTGGACACTACATGAATTTAGACCTTCTCTTTCTCTGCTTTTACATTTTACGGAGGGCTAATGTATCGTATTTATGCTTTGTTAGTTTTAATTTAGTTGTCTTGTACTAATAGGCAAGATTATATTCTGCAGATGTTTTCTCACTGTTCTAATCTGTTAACAGAGATTTTTTTAATCTCTTAAGTTTCTAAGTGAATTTCCAGTTAATCTGGATACTCATTTATCGATGGCAACTTGATAAACATATTAAGAAACAGAGAAAATGTAATCTTTAACCATTATGATGAGATTGGAAATCTCTTCAGTTCTAAGCGACCATTGTGAGTTTTCATAGAATCACAGAGTTCTTCTTCTTCCTGCGTCCTCTTCAGGCCAACTGATGAAGAAGCGGAGCAACTACTGCAGCTGATGACCAGTCGTCCTCCCGCAACTCCTGCTGGTGTTCGCTTTGTGTCTCTTTCCTTCTGTATGCTGCTGGCCTTCTCTACTCTTGTCAGGTACCCCTTAGTAAAGGAGGAGCTTTGTACTGTTGTGACAGTTTTAGCACTGTTAGGGCAATGACCTCACCAGAGCTGCAGTTTTCCTCTCCTAATTATACAAATCTCTGTGTGTTGCTTGAAGGGATTTGCCTCACACTGTAGTGAGTGATACTCCTCTTTGCTCTTCCTCTTGTTTACATCATACCTTTTGAGAGGGGAACATCAACATTAGATTAGTTTGGGATGGTTTGTGAAGACAGAACCTTTAGAGACTCTGTTCAAAAGAGGAACATACAGGTGTTTAGCGACTGTAGCTTTCTGCTGGGTGCATTCAAGACAGTAGATGGCTGACAGTTAACTGAAGTTTGTGCCAGGTATCAGTGTTTGTCAATTGTATAGTGCTGAAGTGACAGTCTCCTGGTATAAGACTTCTCAACTGCCGGCTTTTCTGCTATGATGTTTTAGTAAAATTAGTGGCAGTACCTGGGTAAAAAGGATCTGTTATGGTTGTTATTTGTGCAGCACCCCAGAGCAGGAGCAGCTCATGGTCATGTGGCTCAGCTGGATGATAAAGGAAGAAGCTTACTTTGAAAGGTGAGAAAAAGCTTCTTTTCTTAATATAACCTCACATACAAGAGGCAGTGGGTGTAAGCTGGAACATAGGAGATTCCACATCAGTCTGAGAAGGAACTTCTTCCCGGTGAGGGTGACAGAGCACTGAAACAGGCTGCCTAGGGGGGTTGCGGAGTCTCCTTCTCCGAAGACATTTAAAACTTGCCTGGACATGTTCCTGTGCGACTGGATCTAGGGGATCCTGCTGTGGCAGGGGATTGGACTAGATCTTTAGAGGTCCCTTCCAATCCCTAATGTTCTGTGGGTCTGTGATTTATTCATGTCCTATTGGAAATTAACTCTTTCTCTTTGTTATCATTAGCATTTCTGGTGTGTCAGCTTCTTTTGGAGAGATGCTTCTCTTGGTAGCCATGTATTTCCATAGTAATCAGCTCAGTGCTATCATTGATTTGGTCTGCTCCACCTTGGGAATGAAGGTGAGTCCTCAGCTGTTCCTAGCGCGTATGTTTCTTTGTCAGATTAACTTTTGGCTGTGTTTCTATACCCTTGTATTGACTTTAGTTTTGATATCAAGAACTTTGGGTTTGCTAATACACTTAAAGCAAATGTAAAGTAAAAGAATGGATAATTGTCTAAATGAGTTCCCAGTGAAGGGTATGTTTAAACAGCTTAAAAGTTAACAGTTTATAAAATAAATTCTCTGTATTTATAAGAAAGCTAGAACTTAAAATTACAAGTTCTCTGTTCTTTGTTTCAGATTGTCATTAAGCCCAGTTCACTCAGCAGAATGAAGACAATCTTCACACAGGAGATTTTCACTGAACAGGTAATTTAAGTCTATTTTCTTTTTTTAGGTTTTTTTTTTTGATTCTTCTGTTTTTCTTCTGTAATCGCTGTAGTTTGACTTACAAGAAGAATCCAAGTCCTGCTGGCACTGAAGAGCCTTGGCTCTTTCTTTAAGTGTTCCAATTATACTTTTCTGAACACTTGGCTTTTTTAAACAATGAGGAAGGAAAGAGCAAACAACTGTCTATTACAGTACATTTCCTGTAGCAGGAAATGGTGTGATAACTCAGATATTTGTGGTATTTGTCATGTTAATTTTACCTTTCCTTTAGGTTGTTACAGCACATGCAGTCCGTGTCCCTGTCACAGGCAATCTCAGTGCCAACATTACTGGGTTTTTACCTATCCACTGCATTTACCAGCTTCTGAAGAGTCGCTCATTCACCAAGCACAAAGTATCCATTAAGGTATCATCTTCATTTTTATTTCTCTTTGTAATTTTGAATGTTGAGTAGCTTTGCAGGCCAGTTTCTTTTGGCTGAATTATGGGAGCAGAAGTCCTGATGAATCTTCCAGCCTATCACCATGTAATTTAAAAAGGAACTGTGTATGAGGTTAGGGTACCCAGTTTCAGCTCTCTAATCCCGAGACTGTAAATTGATGAAGTTAAAAATTACACTTCAGCTTTGAAACTGAAATGTAACTGCATGTTCTCTCTTAGGACTGGATCTATCGGCAGCTCTGTGAAACCACCACTCCACTCCATCCTCAGCTACTTCCTCTCATTGATGTCTACATTAACTCCATTCTTACGCCTGCGTCTAAATCCAATCCAGAGGCCACAAATCAACCGGTTACAGAACAGGAGATCCTGAGTGTTTTTCAAGGGCTGTCTGGGGTAAGGGATTTGATTGCTTCTTTTGTGTAGTTTAATGGGAACGTGTGACTCAGTATTCTGTAGGATTTCCATGTGATTATTGTACTAACTTGATCTTGTTAGATAAAAATATTATTTAACTGAAGTACTCCAGCTGATTCTGAAAGAAGCATTTCATTGCTATAGAAGCATGAGAATGGTCACTGGGACACACGTGGAATGAGTAGAAAGCATTGACTTGCTTTAGAATCACAGCACATCAAGAATTGCAAGGGACCTTGAAAGACCATCCAGTCCAGTCTCTCTGCCAGGATCCCCTAGATCAGGTCTCACTGGAGGACTCCGTAACACCCCTGGGCAGCCCCTTCCAGTGCTCTGTCACCCTCACTGGGAAGAAGTTCTGTCTCATATTGATGCGGAACCTCCTATGTTCCCGCTCACACCTGTTGCCCCTTGTCCTATCATTGGATGACAAGGAGCAGAGCCTGGCTCCATCCTTCTGACATCCACCCTTTCCATATTTATCAACATTAATGAGGTCAGCCCTCAGTCTCCAAGCTGAAGAGACCCAGCTGCCTAAGCCCTTCCTCATCAGGGAGATGCTCCACTCCATCACCTTTGTGGCTCTGCGCTGGACCCTTTCCAGCAGTTCTGTGTCCTTCTTGAACTGAGGAATCCTGAAATCATTCCTTAGTAGTGTCCTAAGTTAGCAAAAATGCAAAAAAAAAAAGGAACAGAAGAGAATTCCCTGCAACTTTCAACTTTGACCCACTTCATATTTTCCTACAAGGCTGTACTGCCTTATCTTTCTTCACATTTGCAAGCAGATCCAAATGTTTATTGTCAAGAATCAGGAATGCAGTGTGACCTTTATATGTGGTTTTGTGTACAGGGAGAAAATACCCGTCTTACTCAGCGATACAGTATCACAACACAGTTGCTTGTCCTCTACTATGTCCTGTCATACGAAGAAGCACTTCTTGCCAGCACAAAGATACTAGGTATGTGTGATTGTGTTGGTGGAAAACAGATCAGTTGACAATTAGATGCAAAGAGAAGAAAACTTACCATAACCAATATTCAGGTTGCTGTTGGGTTGGAGCACAGCATGAAAGCACAGAATCTCAGAGTCATTGAGGCTGGAAAAGCCCTGTAAGATCATCAGGTCCAGCCCATGACCTGACATCACCACATTGGCCAGACCAGGGCACTAAGGGCCACAGCCAGGCTGGCCTTACACACCTCCAGGGATGGGGACTCCACCACTGCGTTGGGCAGTCCAGTCCAGGGTCTGATCACCTCTTCTGTGAGGAAAGGCTTCATAACATCCAACCTAACCCTCCCCCAGCAGCTCCAGGCCCTGCCCTCTCATCGTGGCGCTGGTTGCACAGGAGAAAAGCTTGGCCTCCGCCTCACTACAGCCTCCCTTCAGGTAGTTGTAGACAGGGAGAAGATGCCCCCTGAATCCCCTCTGGGCTAAACACCCTCAGCTCCCTCAGCCTCTCCTTATCAGCCTTTCTGTCTAGTCCCTTTCACAGCACTCACTCCTGCCCCTCAATCTCTTGAAGCAATGGGGCCAGAACTGCCTTCAGTACTCTAGGTGAGGCCTCCGCAGTTCCCAATACAGGGGGAGAATGGCATATGTAGTCCTGCTAGCCACACTATTGCCAATCCAAGCCAGGATGCCATTGGCCTTTCATGCCACCTCTGCACACTGCTGCGTCAGGCATTTAGATTCTTGTAATAAATTCAGCATTGCTTTAGAAATACATGAGATAAAGTTTCTGCTGCAGTTCCAGTTGAGTTGGAATTCCACTTAATAAGGTTTTTATTTTAAGAGTAAAGACCCTTGAGTACAGAAAGTGCAGACCTGAGCAATGAGCTCAAAGTCGGTTGGACTTGGTCAAGGATAAGGCAGAGATCTTGTGAACAAACCTGAGTTCCTGGAAAATCATAAAATGGAGACATTCACAAAAATGGTTTCCTGAAGAACTTTATTTAATACTTTAAGAGGAGCAAGGTGTTTTGGTTGGGATTTTCCTCTAATTTACCTGGGTAACAGAGATGATTGCTTTACTTTGTCTTTACTTGGAGAAATACTGTGGTTCATGTTTTCTTGTCCTGTTTCTTTATAGCTGCCATGCAGAAGAAGCCCAAGTCTTACTCGTCAGCATTAATGGATCAGATTCCAATCAAGTACCTCATACGGCAGGCACAAGGATTGCAGCAGGAGCTGGGAGGTAGATCTGTGTGTGAAAGTCTCAAGGCTGAGTGTGTTTCCAGCTTTGTGCCTATTGTCTCTTTCAGTGTTTTTCCTTCCTTTCTCTTCCTTTTAAAATCTGTCAGTAGTAACTATTGAGATTAGAGAGAGGTTTGAAAAGTAATGGTGAAAGTTTGAGAAAATCAATTCTGTTTAGAGCAGCCCTTGTCTACCTAGGGTAGTGGCTAGTAATTATTCCAGACTGAGTTTTAAGAGTTACAGTCACGTCCTCCCACCTTTACAAAAGGGAACTTTTCCTTTCTGTGGGATTTAGAATATCAAGCTACAAAGATGCAAACTGCTGAATGTGCTGGCAGTGATTCAGTGAAGTCCTGTTGTTGCAGTGATGGGTGCAGATAAGTTAAGATGTAGCTACTTGAATCTCAGATGTAACTTACTACCCTAAAGGCCTGCATTCTGCACTGCTTCGCCTTCTTGCGACTAACTACCCACACCTCTGCATTGTGGAGGACTGGATCTGTGAGGAACAGATCACTGGCACTGATGCCTTACTGAGGAGGATGCTTCTTACAAACATTGCCAAGAATCACTCTCCCAAACAGCTCCAAGAAGGTAAATCATTTCATTTGTAGTAAGTAGTGCTCTTCCCAAATGGTTGGAATATAGAAGTCCAGTTTTACCAAAATCCCATTGCCTTTGTTTTGTAGCATTTTCCATGCTGCCTGGAAACCACACCCAGCTGATGCAGATCTTAGAACACTTAACACTCCTCTCAGCTAGTGAACTGATCCCCTATGCAGAAGTCTTGACATCAAATATGAATTGCCTGCTGAATGCTGGAGTCCCTCGAAGGATTCTTCAGACTGTCAATAAACTTTGGATGGTTCTTAACACTGTGATGCCTAGAAGGTAGGTTAAAAATACAGGTAGTATTCAATGTCTTCTGTGGCAAATAACATGAACTCACTCTACTAAGAACACGTCTTTGCTTGAGGGGTCAGGTGCTGTATTGCAGCAAACCAGTGTGGTTGCTGTAATTCTACTGAACACAAGTTAAGTGAATTTTGGTTAACTTCACGGGCTGCAAATGAAGCTTTAGGGGGTCTTTGCTCCTAGAAAATTAACAGCTACCTGAGACCAGTGAGTGTGTGGGTGTTTTTGTGATCCCTTCTCTCATACAGATTGTCTATTTAAAAAATAATGAAAATATTATCATTTTAGGTTGTGGGTGATGACTGTCAATGCTCTGCAGCCTTCAGTTAAAGTAGTGCGACAGCAAAAGTACACTCAGAACGATCTGATGATTGATCCTTTGATTGTACTGAGGTGTGACCAGAGAGTCCATAGGTAAGTGTCTCCCTCCCTTAGCTTTTTCTGTTTTTTTGGCACTTATGTTGATACACAGTGAAAAGCTAGACATGAAAGCATCTTGTAAAAAACATCCAGAAGCTTTCAGTGCTCCCAAACATACTTTCAAACCAATGGTATAAGCTTGTAAGTTACATCTTTTCTGTGTTTATCTAGTTGCTCTGAGGACTGAGTGAGCCATACATGCTGTTTCAGTATGTGACACTGTCCAGCCAGGTGTGTTGTGGACACCTTAGCACCCACTTCTGCTTTGGAAATGTTGGGATTTAAACAGGGCTCATCCATTTTAGATTGTGATTTAGTTCTAAAGAGATATTGCAGCATGTTTAAAATGGCTGCTGCCACATAGGGGTGGCGTGGATGAGGTTGTAGCTGTCCCCTCCTTCCATCGCACACTGGTTTGGGCCATCCCTCATGGCCTGGAGGTGTTCCATCATTTTGGGTAGTGGTGGCTGCTTGACGGATAGGACAGAGGTAGATTTGCTTAATTTTCCAAGAAAGCCTTTTAGTAGTATGTGGAAATGATTTTGTAGAGGTGTCAGTGATGATTGAGGAGGATGTGTAATGCTGCTTTCTGGCTCTGATGCAAAAGAACGAGCTGAGAATTTAAGTAGTGAAAATTATCATAGCTGATAGCAATGGACCACCTTTTAGGGTGATTATGAAATAATGCAGACAAGGAGTCAGAATTTGTAAATTAGAACTTTGCTTTGTCCTAGTAATGAAGAAAATGACATCTGTTATTCTAAGAAGATATGATTAATCATTTAAAACGTACTGTAGCCCCTGGCTTTATTCCTTGTGTATTCTTTTCACGTTTTCTCTCAGTTGTGGTTTATTTTTCCCCTTTTATATTATCCTGTTGTTCATAGTAAATGACTGTCAGCTTGACTCGTTCTTCATGCTCCTATTTGTATGCAACCGTCTCTCCTTTTCGCAGATGAACCATGAATCCAATTTTCATTTGAGTTGCCAGAACTCTGCTAGACTTTAAGTTTCTGCTGATGACATCTTTAATGCCCAGCTTGTAGGTGAAATATTTGATTGTGTGTCCCTTCAGCCCTGGGTGAAAATTGAAAATCCTATGTTTCCGAAATCCTTAGGTTAGAAAACCACCATCTTAGTTCAGAGCTTTTCTGCTTTATTTTTCCTTACTTTGTGTACCACCGACCGTTTTGGGTTACCTTTGTTCATCAGAAATTGGTCTCTTCAGCAGTTCCTTGTTTTTGTGGAGTGTGCACATACATGTGTGTGCATGAGAGAAGTAGGGCTGATTGGGGGAAAAGGACTGTGGCCTTTAGTATTTTGCTGTGTTAGGGGAACAAGCTTTATTGTGAGCAGAGCTACAACCAAACGAACCTTTGAGAAGTGCTTTTAGTTTGTTCCTACTATTGTTCTCCCTACTGATAATGCCCTTTCTTTTGTCATGTGTCCCATACAGGAGCCCTCCTCTGATGGATATAACTTTGCACATGTTGAACGGGTATCTTCTTGCTTCAAAGGCGTATCTCAATTCTCACCTAAAAGAAACAGCGGAGCAGGACATCAGACCATCCCAAAACAATGCAATGGGTCCAGAGGCCCCAGAAGTTACAAGAGAAGAATTAAAAAATGCTTTGCTTGCTGCTCAGGTAAAGGGGAAGAAATGGATATTAAATGATGTGAAGAAAGACAATGACAAAACACAAACACAGAAGCAGGAAATTAAAAAGATATCTTTTTACTTCTTTTTCTGCTGATTTCTTTCATCTTGAAAAAGCACCTCCTGTTTTCTAGTCTGAAGCGTTCTGTTAATTAAAACAGATTAGTTTTTTTGCTTTCAAGCCCTTTTTCCTTGTTGCTTGTGTTATCAAGAGGCTCCTCCTATGCTTGAATTTGGAGTAGCAGAATGTGAACTAATGTGACAGACTTACGGACCTTTTATTCATGTTGCTTATTTGCTACACAGGACAGTGCTGCTGTGCAGATCCTGCTAGAGATCTGCTTACCTACAGAAGAAGAGAAAGCCCAGAGCAGTAATCCCCACAGTTTGCTAAAAAGTGTTCAAAGTGCCACAGGCCCTAAGAGTCCTGAAGTAGTAGAAGAAGAAGAAGATAGCTTGCTGTGTAATCTTCGAGAGGTCCAGTGTCTGATCTGCTGCTTGTTGCATCAGATGTACATAGCTGATCCCAACATCGTCAAACTAGTTCATTTCCAGGTTTGCTTCGCGTTATTTTAGTTCTTTCTCTGGTTAAGAGAGATCCGGGTGAAGCCAAAAGAAGTTAAATACTGTTGTTGTGTTGCTCAGAAATGAGAGTGGCTGACTTTTCTGCCTCCTGTGTGGCCAAATGTCTAGCACCTACATTTCTTCTACATTGTCGCATTAGATCTCTGTCTTATAGCGGAGAAGGGAGGAGCTAATCTGTGCTTGTCCCTCGTTATTAGACACACTTTGTGCCTCTGCCCTTTTTTACACAAAACTTGCCTGTTTTTAGCCAAAAAATCTGGTATAATCATAATGACTTGCTTCATGTCTTCTGTGGATAAGTTCTTCCTGGCTATGCTTTTAAATCAGTGTTTCCATTACTCAAAACTGCAGTTTGGCTTCAAATGTAAACACCTTCTTATCTTTCCTTTTTGTTAGGGCACAGTTTATCTCTTTAGAGTGAAAGGAGAAAGGTTTCCCCTCCCAAAGGAACTGCACACTTCAAAAAAATAAAAGGGGGAAAGATTAGCAAGTTTTTAAAGAAAAATGTGCTTTTGGTGGGCGTTAAATTGCTCTTTGTAAGATGGCTTTTGCTTTAAAAGGTGTTAATTTGCCTTGACCTGGAACAGATTAAGTGACTAGAAAGCCATAATGGTACCTTGGTGAAATAGGGGAGTTGGGGCCTTTGGTGAAGTTTGGAACACAGGGAAAGGACACAGAAGGAAAAGGTCACTGCAGCCTGGTTTATTTTGGGGAGCAGAGGGCTAGTTTCTATGCAAATAATACACTAAGTGTTGGGGGTAATGGACTGATTCATACATTGGGTTTGTCACACAGGCTGCTATGTGTTGCCTTGGGATACAGGTCCGTCGCTTAAAATTCTAAACAAAAGAGATTTACAAGCTTTGAAAAAAGCATTAGTGTGGATCTAATTTAGGATCATAGTAGAAGCAGCATTTTAGAACCTTTGGCTCATTGGCATATCTGTGTTCTTAATCACACAGGGTTATCCATGTGAACTTCTGGCACTGACAGTGGCTGGGATTCCATCGATGCACATCTGCCTGGATTTCATACCTGAGCTCATTGCTCAGCCTGAACTGGAAAAGCAGGTACTGTAGTCATCTGGTTTGGGGACTCACTGTTGCTAGTTAACCCTGATGAAGTATTGGTTAAGGGGAGAAAATAAAAGGATCGTTAACAAAAGTCCTGTTCTAACATGCCTGGGATATTAAGGTAATATCTGTAGCGTGTTCACCTTAAACTAAAGTCTAGACCTTTAAATCCCAGATTCATTTAATGTATCTGTGTATTTAGTGTTCTGTGTTCATCTCACATTTGGGGGAGATGATGTGTTTAACTTGTTGTGAGTAATTGGAATTGTAGGGCTAACAATTACTGGAGAAGAGGAGACTCAGTGGGTATCTTATCCCCCTCTACAACTACCTGAAGAGAAGCTGTAGACAGGTGGGGGTCTGGCTCTTCTCCCAGGCAACCAGTGCTAGGGTGAGAAGGCAGGGCCTGAAGCTGCCAGGGGAAGGTTAGGTTGGATGTTAGAAAGCACTTCCTCAAAGGAAAGGATGATCAGAGCCTGGAATGGACTGCCTAGGGCAGTGGTGGAGTCCCCATCCCTGGAGATGTTTGAAGTCTGACTGGCTGTGGCCCTTAGTGCCCAGATCTGGCCAATGTGGTGATGTTAGGTCATGGGCTGAGCTGAGTGAGCTCAGAGGTGTTTTCTAGCCTCAATAATTCTGTGATATCTGTATCAAGCCAAACTGTAGTTGCTCTTATTTAATCCCTTCTCAAATATTAAGTTACTACTGATGAGAGGACACCTGGCTGAAGTCAAGTCTAGAACACATAGGATCTTAAACAGCTTTTTATGAAGATGCTATTGTAAATTGTGTGTTGCTTTGTTGTTCATGGTTAATGGGACAAATTGTGTCTCTGGGGGAGATTCTATAACACCAACACTGGCACTTTGATTAATGTTAAATAAGCGTGGGAGCCTTTGTCGTAATGTAAGCAGAAAGAACTCACACTATTATTAGAGCTTGTGGGGCTTTCACTTCCTCATTGGTAAAACAGAGAATTTTTGCTAGCTCACAAATTACGTGAAGAGCTTTGGATAGACATTGCAAAGCAATCTGTAACTTTATTGCTTGTTTCTCTTCTGCCTTTCACCTACTTGACAGATATTTGCCATCCAGTTACTTTCATTTCTGTGTATCCAGTACGCGCTGCCTAAGTCTCTCAGCGTGGCTCGTTTAGCAATCAATGTGATGGGAACCCTCCTCACAGGTAAGAACTTCACCCACCCCTGAATGACATCAGAACTGCATCTAGGCTGGATGTAGTTTTGTCTAAATGTCAGTGTGTTAATTACAGTTGTAAAAGCAACAAGCATGTTTATATTTATTATAAAAAGAATAATAATTAATTTTAATGTAACCATTTCCTTCTCCTTGATAGTTTTAACCCAGTCGAAGCGCTATGTGTTTTTTATGCCGACGCTGCCTTGTTTGGTGTCGTTCTGTCAAGCGTTTCCTCCTTTGTATGAGGATATTATGTCTCTGCTGATACAAATAGGACAAGTTTGTGCCTCTGATGTTGCTACGCAGACAAGAGACTTTGACCCAATCATTACACGTAAGTAAGATACCTTCTATTTGAAAATTAATGCCTGTTCATGTGATACAAGGTTCCATGCTGCTGTCTGTGCTAGGATATCTGTGTTAAAAGACGGAAGGGGAATATAAAACACTCCAAAGGAGTCAGGCTGAGATAAATGCAGTGTTGTAGTGTCTCTAGAAATAATTTGTGGAATTAAGCTGATGCATGAAATAGTGGTGGCTCGAATTCGCAATGTCATAGCGTCCATGTTTGTCTTATGGCTGTAATAGAACAGCTTTTAAAAACTTACTGTTTAGATGTAACTTTGCTGCTTCTGCTTTATTTTCTAGGACTCCAGCAAATAAAGGAGAAACCGCACGAAGTATCAGCCCTTTGTAAAGATTCATCTAACAAAAGTTGTTCAGGGGACCTCACGAGCATGGACCCTGATGTTCAGTTATGCCAGTGCGTTGAAAATACTATCATTGAAATAATTAACATGAGTGTAAGTGGAGTTTAGGAAGAACTCAAACTCGATTGTACTGGAGCCAGTCCCACGTTCTGTGGTGCCTAAATTTGGAGAAAGCTGTGGCAGTGGACTGAGGGCCTGGAGCACAAGTCCATGGCTTTCATTAATTTGATTCAGTTATGGCTGGGAAGAAGAGTCCTTCAAAGAGGATCATGTTGCCTCCAGTGGAAACTTTGGAGCCTGATGAGGTTGGCACATGATTTCCAGAGAAAACCGAAGTTGATTTTCAGGCTTGCTCAGTTTGTAAAGTGTTAGAGGAACACCCCCAAAAGGGGTTTGTAGCAGTCTGAGCAACTTACATTTAATAATGTGTTGAGCAAACAGCAGAATGGTGGGCAAGAAAAATTTCAGATGGAAGCTTTGCTGGAATAAAATGAACTATTGTTCCAGAGTCTTGCAGAGCAAGATGGAATAAATTCTCCAAAGGAATACTTGAAAAAATATTGTGTAAGTAGCAGTGTCATGATGAGCACTAAGAAAATGCTTTAACTTTTTTTTTGGTGTTTCAAACTGTTGGTGAAAGTTTCAGTTCATGCCAACAGAAGCTTCATTCAGGCAGCCTTCATTAAAAGCTCAAAACTGGTCTAGAAATGTCGTTTTTTAAAAACCAACCAACAACAGAATGAGCTTTATAAATGTGATTTTTAAAAGAATGGGAGTTTTTTTAGTGCAGCTCAGACGGTTTAGTATTTTTTATTAGTTTAAAAGAGATGAGAAAGGCTTCAAGATTTAAGTGCAGAGTTATATTAGGGTGTCATCAGGATTAGAATAAAAAGATAGTGTTGAGAGTGACTCGCAGGGGCTGAATTCCCTAGAACGGAAGGAATGACAGACTTCTGCCCAAGTGGTCACAAAGAAGGCTAAACCCTTTGTGGTTCACATGTGAAGCTGCTTTTAATTTCTTACACAACAGCTGCAGGATCAGCCTCGACAGCTGTGTTTGGTGGTCTTGCAGAAGGGAGGGTGCAGTGCAATATTTGAGAGGTTCTTGAAGGTTGCACAAGCTCTTCCTTGAGGCAGCCCATGCTGTTGTGGCAGAGAAAGAAGAGAGAGGTTTCGCTATTGTGCCAGTGTGAAGGGGGTGCTTCAACACTCTTGAGTTGTGAAAGTTGTCAATCCAGCACTTAACTCTTATTTTAAGTGGCATCAACGAGGCTCCTTAGATAACTAGAAGATTTTTCAGCTAGAGCCAGTTTACATTCCAGAAGTTAACGGTCTGATTCTTCACTGCGGCCTTGGGGAAAACCTCACCCAGCTCATCCTCTGCCTGGGCTGGCCAGTGCTTTGGGAGGGCTGACATTGCACTGCCAGGGTGCCAGTGCACTGTAACCATCTCATAATGCCGTCTGTTTCTGCCTGTAATCTTCCTGTGAAATATGTAAATAATCTCTATTTTCTCCTCCCTGTGATTTTTATACGTTGTAATCGTATTTAAATAATAAACAAAAGGGGATGACTTAACTTCGACCCCCCCCCCCCAAAGCCCCAAACTAGTGTGTGAAAATTAAAACAACCCCAAATTTTATTGCGTGACTGGATCTCAAAGGGAGGCGCCTTTATTAACGTCAAGTTTTAAAATTCTTTTTCATTACAAATTCCCAAGCGGTTGTCGCCCAGCGCCAGGCCCGACCCGGAAACAAAAAACCCCCTCCTTCATTGGTTCTAATGGCGGGGGCGGGGGGCGGGCGCCGATCGATTGCGCTTTGCTGATTGGCCGGTCTTGTCGCTCTTCTGTGAGCTGATTGGCTGCTCCGCGGAGGCGGGAAGGACGGCCTCCGCGGAGGGGCTGTGGGCGCCTCAGGTGAGGACGGCTGAGCGGGGAACGTGTTGGGAGGCGGAGAAGGGGCTTTTGGTAACATTAACCTCCTGGGGAAGGTGAAGGAAAAGCCCCGGTGCCGTCGTGCCGGCTGGGGAATGGCGGCGGCTGCCCTAGAGTTTCTGCCTGCGGTCGGAGAGGCGGGGAAAGTCCCTAGAAAAACTTCCACAGGGCTGCAGCCGAAGTGGGGCCTCTGGGGTCCGCTGAGGAGGGGGACGGGGCGGATGGGCCATTCGCCTTTCCGATGCTTTGGGCCGCTGTCACGTCCTGCACGCTCTGGAGCTGGATCCTTCCCCCTCTTACGGCCAAGCTTGGTTTTGGCCTGGGCAAAGCTCTGTGCGTTTAAGTGAACCCCACCATGACAGCATTTGGGAAAAGCCTTTTAACGGGCTGCGATTACCTATAGGGAAGGAGGAAGAAGATGGGCACTCATGTGAGTGGTTTCTTCTTGCTAGGATTTCGTCTTCCGTCTGAGGATGTTGATGAAGCTGAATCACGCCCTACATTGGTGTTTTTGTACATGTGTGTTTAGAAGTCAGATGAAGACACAGGTTAGTGAGTTAATTTGTCCCAGGGAATCTGTTGTAAACACTGAAAAGCTTAAGGAAAAAATTGTGTGTTATGTTTTAAAGCTTTCTCTGCATCTTTACTATTTCTAATTCATTAATTCCAACATTTTAACATGGTAAGGAAAGGATTAGAATCCAGAGTGAGAAAAGTGTGAGATAATACAGAATAGCAAATGGCACCTCATTTCACCCTCAATAATTAGTGTCACTAGTTTTGTGTCAACATTGATTTAAAACATCTCATTTATAAAAATCAGTGTCAACTTGTATTTTTAAATTGTTAAATTGCATTTCATTAACAGTACAAATCATCCTTGTCTGCTCATTTGTAGTTTGCAATGAATGTTATGGAGTTCAAACTGATGGACCTGCAGGATGGAAACACGGGCAATTTTGATTTATTAAATGTTCCGAAAGAGGTTGTTTGGTCTTATTGTGACAACATTCTGTGTGACAAATAGAATCTGAAATTATATATGTGGTTCATTGATACTTCTATTGAAATTGCTGGTGTTTTTCATCATCTCCATGGGATGAGAAGGATATTGAGGGGCTGGAGTGGGTCCAGAGAAGGGCAACGAGGCCAGGGAGAGGGCTGGAAAACAGGCCTATGAAGAGCAGCTGAGTGAACTGGGGTTATTTTGTCTGGAGAAGAGGAGCCTGAGAGAAGACCTTCTTGCTCTCTATAGCTGCTTAAAAGGAGGTTGTAGCGAGGCTGGGTTGGTGCTGGTCTCTTCTCCCAAATTATTAATGATAAGATGAGAGGAAATGGCCTCAAGTTGCATCAGGGGAGTTTTAGATTGGATCTTCAGAAGAAGTTCTTTCCTGTGAGAGTGTTTGGGCACTGAAACAGGCTGCCCAGGAAGATGGTGGAGTCCCCACCCCTGGAGGTGTTTAAAAACTGAGTAGCTAGAGCACTTGGTCTAGTAGCTAGGCCATGGCCTAGGGGATGGGGAGATGCTGGAATGAGTGCTGGCCTTGGTTATCCTGGAGGTCCTTTCCAGACATTAAGGTTCTATGATTTGTAACAAGGACTGAGCCTGAACTGAGGGTGTGTAGCATAAATTCCTCTATGGCAGTTCTGGTAACACCCTGAACCACTTATTGCCCTTCTCACATTAGCGCTTTCTGCTTGTTTGTGTTTGGTGTTGTATGTTGTTTCAGGCTATGTTGTTTCACGTTGACTTGTTAATGCTGCTTTTTATTGCAGTTATAAACTGGAGGTAAACTGGAGGAAGAAGTGGCAATGTCTTCTGATGTGTCAGTGTACACGATTGGGGGAGTGAAGATCCCCTTCCCTTGCAAGGCTTATCCCTCACAACTTGCTATGATGAATGCTGTGAGTACGGTTTATATTATGTTTGCTGATGTTTGCCACTATCTATCAGCATTTAGAAATGTAAATATTAAATTTAGAGCCTCCAATAGCTTGAGAATTTCCCTTGTAACAAACTTGAAGAGATTTAGGTTTGACTTGAGAAACAAATTCTTCTCTGTCAGGGTGGTGAGATGCTGGAACAGGTTGCCCAAGGAAGTTGTGGCAACCTGTTGAAGTGTTGAAGGCCAGATTGCCTGGGGCCCTGAGTAACCTGCTCTAGTGAAGGTGTCCCTGCCTGTGCAGGGGGATTGGAACGAGATGATCCTTAAGGTCCCTTCCAATTCTGGTCATTCTGTGATTCTATGAACTTACTGTTTCCTTTGCCGTATAGTGATACATGGCCTGTGACTGGGCAACACTGAAGGGTATTTGTGAGCGTTTATGCTGAGAAATAAGCTATGTGTTATGTGATGTATGTGATTGTTTAACTGTAATACAAACTTCATTATTCCCTCCTTATGTATCTTCAAAGTAATATAGAGTAAAACATCTATTTTTTTAAATAGAAAGTAATATACCAATAAGTTTCCACTGGAGAGTTTTACAAATATAGTAATTACACTTTAAAGTTTTGATCAGTTTTAAACATTTTTTCCTCTGTGGAACAAATGCTGTGGTTGTCTGACAGATGTTGCCAGTGTTCTGTAAGACTAAGGGAAGTGCCATTAGGTATCATTGTTAGCAGGTATTTCACAGCTCCTGTAAGTGAACTTCTAAGCTTCGCTAATGGCACATGTTCCTCTGGGGAGAAATATGGCCATAGCTTCTGGATCTGTTCTTATTGTTAAAGGTGATGTGCTTTTTGTTTTCTTGTTTTTACAAGACAGCAGATGTTTGATCTATCTTTACAAATTATTTCCAGCTTAGCTGATGGCATCCTCTGTGATTTTATTTTCCTATTAATTTTGGTTTTGTTGTTTTTATCCCACTTAAAGATTGTAAGGGGCTTAAATAACCAGCAGCATTGTTTGCTGGAGAGCCCCACAGGAAGTGGCAAAAGCTTGGCGTTACTTTGTTCGGCATTATCGTGGCAGCAGTCTCTGTATGGTAAGTGGTCCTTGTGTCTCCTTGTCCAGTTTTTACTACTAAAATACATCATAATGAGTCATTGTTGCTGTTTATCAGCCTTTAAACGCTTGGTTTCAGGAATCCAGCCAGATGTTTGTCCAGTGTTGTACATACTGCCTCACTGCCAACATAAAACAGGAGTAGCCAGTAGCACTAAGATGGATTTAGTAATCTGTTATCATAAGGGAATCAAATGGCTGTTGGAACTTGAAAGAAAGTAGTTGCAGTTCTGCAAAGTGAATTGAAAAAGAAGGCTGCTTTTCGTTTCTGCTAATTCTTAGAGCTCTTTGCACTGCAGTTCTTCAAGGGGTTACAGTAGCTTGTTCAGACTGTAGAGACGTGGGTTTTGTAACTGGTATGTAAACATCAGCTTTTGTTATCTCGTGTATAGTCTTGAGTAGTTTTTAATGGAAGTCTGATGACTGTGTCCTGTAGAGAAGTCACTGCTTACACCGTCAAGTGAAAAGGAAGATAGAAAGGCAGAGACCTCACCGCCATGTTGCTGCACGTGTCATTCCCAACTGAAAACCAATGAGGCTGCAGCAAGTGTGAATCATGGTGCTTCTTGTTCTATTAATGGTCATGAATCGGGAAGCTACATAAAACCTGGAAGCCCACGAGCAAACACAGGTAACTTCATAAATATACGACTAAAAGTCTGTTCTGGAAAGAAAAGACGTACCCAGTAAGATCAATTGTTTAGCTTTCGAGTCAGGTACTTTCTTTACCATCATAATAACTGAGTGCTACATTGTTCTGCAACATGGGTGATGAGCTAATGGGTCTACAAATGTCTAGTGCTGTTTCCTACATCATGTTTATTTATAGAAGATTGTATTTTTCAAGTCTTGCCTTTTGCAGTGCATTCCTAGTAATGGACATACAATTTCTTTTATGTTTAGTTACAGAAAGTAAGGAAAATGAAACGCTAGCTTCCAGATTGTCTGCAAAGAAAAGGTTATCTGTGTGTGACAAGGAGAGTGATGATTTTCAAGCGGACAGGAAGAGGATTCGTCCTATAGAAACTGAGCAGCAGGTGAACAAAGTATCAGCAGTAAAATAATCCAGGTGTAGTTCAGTGAGGCTGTCAAATCCAATCAATGTTTCAGAGAGGGGCATGCAGAGTAGTGGAGTCATGTCTCAGTAGTCATTTAGATTGACTGATATTTCACAGAAATATTGAGGCTAGGAAAGACCTCTAAGATCAAGTCCAGCCTATGACCTGACATCACCACATCAGTCAGACCAGGGCATTAAATGCCACATTTCTTTTATTTTCACTTGTTCCAAAGGATCCTGTTGCTGCCCTGTATTGTTCATCATCTCTGTCCCAGCTTACATCTCACACATTTAAACACCTAATATTCACAACATATATTTATCCCCAGTTGATCTGTAATAAGTCAAAGCATGAGATTCTGGAGTTGAAAGTGCTCTTCCAAATCTATATTAGAAATAGAAAGAATACTGTGGATGTATTTTAGTTCTGCTTTATATCCTGTGCAGTGTCATTTTCTCTGGCCTAACATGTGCACTGGGATATTTCTGTGATGCTTTCATGCGTGTCAGCATTGGTTTTGCATGATTGAGTCCCTGTAGATAGATGTGCACCGCAGATAGCTTTTACATTGCTTTCAGGTATTGCTTAGATGATTGCTCATAAGTTTTTAGATCCAATTTATTTCTTGTTTCAGTTACAGAAGTTTTTCTTACCTAGCACTTCTGCCGATTCTGTAACAGTGGGAAATTCAAGTTTGGCAAGAATTACAAATTATTGTTACTAAATATCGTAGTTAAAACTTTAGAGCTTTTCCTAAATGACCGTTGTGTGGCTTCAATCTGGTTAGGCTGATAATGAATATCAGTGTTGCGTCATGTTACTGGAACAAACCCAGTGGAAACCAGTTCACAAAGTCACTGACTACCAGTGTAAGCACATACGTGTGTGTGGTGCATTTGAACATGGCACTTGTTTTCCCCAGCAGGTTAGAAAACGCCACTGTCTTGCCAAAGGAGTGCAGCTAGTTGATGCTCTAGAAGTTTATAATCAGAGAAAAAAGGGAGAGCTCATAGTTCACTCTGAAAGAAGCGTCAAGCCTATGACTTCTTGTCCCAAACTGGTAAGTAATCCAGTAACACCTCTTACTGCAGGACTGTTTTCTTCAGTACAGAAATCTACTTTCTGTTTCCAGAAGGAAAATAACATTTTCCCTTTCCAATGGATTTTCTGGAAATGTTTGGAATGGCATGTTGATTTCAACAGGCATTTCAATTCTTTTTCCACCTCTTCCAACAGCACTTGGCTCTTGGTATGTCTTATATTAGCTTCTGTTTTAATCAGGGTATGATTGAAGTTCCAGAGCTGTTTTCCAGCACACTGTGCCTCTGTAAACACAAAAAAAGCCTTCAGTTTCCGTGTTACTTTGAGGCACTGGGAGCTAAATCTGTTGACAAAAGTGAATCTGTGTTCTGGGTCATTTGATGAGGAGAAATCTTTATCAGCTTTGAAAAGCTCCATAGATTTCCGAGTAGGATTTGTGGTGCTTTGTGCCACTGAACTTCAGCTGGTAGCTTGAAATCCAAAGGCCAGCAGAGTGTGCTGTTGATTTTCAAATAAATCAACCTTCCTTCCTTTCTTCCTTGACTGTAAAATTAGCTTTGATACTTTGGTGTGGGTACCTGGAAAACAACTTCTAGAAATTTCACAGAGTGGAGAAAACTGAAAACTTTTAGTATAAATCACCCAACTTAAATAATAAAATATTTAATTGTAGCCTGATTTTTTCTACAAAAACTCTTGATTTTTGAAAGTACCTGGTTGAGCTATAAGTGTGTGTGTTACAACGTACTGTCCTGGCTCTGGTTTTGCAGATGGCACAGCATGCTCCTCAGAGTCTACACACTATACTGTTTACTACTCATTTAGAAAGGATAAACCTAAGAAGGAACAAAAAGTTTAACAATAAAAGTTTCTTTTTAAGAACATGACAGTAAACTATTATTTTCCTGTAATGAACTTTTACTTTAGCAGATTGAGAAACATGTCTGTTATCAAGAAAGAACTGCAGAAAGTAAAGTCTTATTTATCGTTAGCAGTTCTGCAGCTTAAGACATGAAGAGCATCATAGTATAAAATTGCTTAATTTCATTGCTTATGAAATGAACTCAGCTGAGGTTATGTGTGACACTTCCCATAATGGCCCCTGTGTTTAGTATGATACAACAGTGCACTAAAAATACCTTCTTAATCCCTGCCTTTGTGTAACTTGTTTTTTACTGTAGGCAAATCTGTGCTTAAAGCCAATTTAGTGTCTTGTCAAGTCCTTTTTATAGCCCAAGAGAGAGTGGGTTGGTTGTTTTAGGAGCATGAGCGGTGCTGCATTGGAAGAAATCCTGTAGACCCCGTGGGTGCATGAAGATCTGCTGGTGCTTTCAGTCAGGAGCCTGGGAATACATTCCTGTCCTTCTACTGTTAATTCTTGCAAGAGGAGGCAGTTCTAGTGTGAGCTGAGATGAGAAATGATACCCTTACGGTACTCTCTTGATTACTTCTGTCAGAGCATACGGTCTGAGAAACTGGGGCAGCTGGGTTAAGGAATCCCCATTTCGACTAGGTAAAAAAAGTAAACAGTAAATGGAGAGTAGTGTAACAAACACTTGGGGTATCAAAAAACAACTGTGAAAAGAATCTGTCTTAATGTGCTAGCCCATAGCAGTTTAACATATTGCTTACAACCTTCACAATGGAGCTTGAGTGACTTCTGTTACACATTCCAGGAGACTGGCAGCCTGTTACAATCAGGGTCTGGACTCCAGAATGGGCTAATTTACCACGATGGGATGAAGAAAGTTGTGGATTTGTATTACACGCTCTCACCTGACACCGTATCTGATCCTTTTCCTGCTGATTGACGTTTTGAATGAGCTCTTTGAAGCAAGTTCCAGCTTAATTAAAACGTTTGCTTGGTTAGCAGTGATCTGTGAAAGCCTGTGATAAATATTGAACCGGGTTCACCTGCTGGTTACTGTGAGAGGATAAACAGCTGCTTTGTGTGCTCGAATGAAGAGGCTGCAGCGGCAGCAGAATACTGTCCTTTTGGAGAGCTCATAAAAGGATAGCTGAAAAGCTCTGGTAATGTCACTGCTGATATCTCACCAGATTGTGTCTGTGTGATATTTCACACAAGAGGTATTCACTGCTCTATCATTCAGATGCTTTGTCACCAGGAAATGTAGATGGAGATATGAAGAACTCCTCTTACCTCTTTGTGTTTCAAAGATCACAGCCCCGGTGTTTGTTTAGCCCTATTTTACACGTAGGACAGGTTGCTGGACTCGATTATTCCTTTTTTAATCACACTTCCACGTTTTTGCCATTTAAATATTGATGCGATAGGCTGGTTTATCTGCCCCTGGCTGAAGTGAAAACAAGCTGGATTAGCCTAAGGTCCATATAGTGTGGTATCTGATCTCTAGCAGCATCTGTTACTGGACATTTCTGATTAACTGCTGCAGAAAGTAGAGAAGTATTTTCTTTTTTTTTTTCTCCTCTCTCAAATGAAAATCTCTATCCCAGATTCAAACAGTTGAAAACAGGTTTAGTTCTGAAGCCAGAGAGTATTATGAAATAGTTTTCTGTTATCTTTATATGAATTATTTCTACTTGGTCCCCCTCTTCCAGTTCTTTCATAAATAAATTGAAACATTTAACATTTTCATTAAGAGTTCATCAGTATCTCTGTGTAATGAGTCTAAAACTTTGAGCTTTATTGAGGTGCCATGTTGGAATTACCATTTTGTTGAGCTGGAAGAGTATTCGCTTTGCTTTTGCTTTTGCTTTGCTAATGGGATTTTGCTGTGTGATATCAACAGTAAATTCTCTTTATAGAAATGCAGAATTAAAATGGTTCTGGGTTTAACTACATTTAAAGATGGCAAACCTGTTTGTTGACGAGTAACAAAGAGTTCGTGTGCTTGTGAATAATGTACATATAATATGAACTCAACTTTTAAACTACTGTTTTAACTATTTTCTCCTCATTATAGAGGGCCTTCTAAAAAGTTTTTATATGTTTGTATATTTTTTGCTCTCAGAAGTGTTCGACTGCTGCAGGCAGTTTTATTCTCTTCCTAGTTACTATAAAATCAGTCTGAGTTCACAGCTTTCTCAATGTTGACTATTTAAAACATATTTTTCAAAGTTAAAGGTAACATTTTAAAACAGCAGTTAAAGTGCTTCTTAAAGCCAGTATTATACCAATTTCAAACCTTTTAAAGAGAAATTTTTAAGGCCACCTGTAAAATACCCTGATTTGTGAGCCTTGCACATAAGGACAGTTAATTATTTACAATAAGAAAGAAATAGATCTGGTTTTAACCCATCATAGAAGAGCCTTCTGTTCATACTAATTTATGTTCCTGTGCGACTTGGTCTAGGTGATCCCACTGTGGCAGGGGGATTGGACTAGATGATCTTTCTAGGTCCCTTCGAATCTCTAATATTCTGTGATTCTGTGATATATTTATTTGAAATGCATCTTGCTGTTAAACAAGTTCTGCTGTCTGACTGAGTTCTAATATTTTGCTATTAACATTAAGGAAGGCTAAATGTGAGGCTTAGCATTAGCAGTGAAGTATTAATGCTGTGGTCTGTGCATCCCTTTTCCCTCTGAAAACACAGCCAGCCTGGAATAAGAATTAAAAGATAAGCATGTTCTTAAAGGCCCTGCACAGTAACTGCCTCAGCCGTGTTAATTGTTAGCACAGTAATGTGGTTTTCATTATTTCCTGGAGCAAAACCACAATAGAGATGACAGAAACCTCAAGGTACAATTTGCATTTCAGTTTTCTGTGTGAGCACAGCCTGCGTTGAACATCGCCCCATATGTAACCCATACCATATGTCAGCTGTTTCCTGCCCCGCTGTTGACAAGAGCCCCATTCATAACTCTTCTTTTTTATCCTTTCAGTGAATAAGTAATTATTCAATATAGAAGGCAGGATATTTGGAACTGGCTATTTCATGTGGCAGCACACCGTAATGAAATCTGCTGTTCCTGGCAACCCGAGAGCGGGGAGTGTAACAATTCCAGCATGGGCGTAACTTTATCTGCTTTGAGGGCCTGTTTATTTGGCACACCAGAGAACCTTTTATCCCCATGAGTGACAGCTCGAGAAGGGTTACGTTTACATGCCTTCTCTCGTGTATTGTAATATTTAATGGCGGACAAGGCTGAGCAGGACCAAGGGTAACACGAACTTGCTTTTCCTCAGGGTGGAGGCTAAAAGACAGCTTGATCCCCAGAGCTGTGGTATAACACAGAGCACAATTTAGCGGTTGTTTATAATGGATAATCTTACTGATTACAATTAAAAGGGGAGGGAGGAGTATTGGAGCAGGCAGCTACATGTCCTTGCTTGCTCCATCACCTGAAAACCAAATACAAATGCTTTCACGCTAGAATCGATTATTTTTCATGGGAGGTGTTTGTGGACATGGTTACTCGTGAGGTAGTGGTTTCCTGAGTGTCTTTTCACACTAGTTATTACAACTTCATGACAGTTATTTTACTGTTATTCTACTATTACAAAAGATGGTGCTTCTCAGGAAGCAAAAGCTTTGCTTTTAATAAATACTTTACAGAGTTAGGTTCTGTTTAGAATTATTCCCTATGTGTCTTTTATTTATTACTAGTTGTCCTTTGATGGCACTGGCAAGCATGTTTCTAATGGAGAGTGTATGACTGAGTCTGTTTTATCTGCAAACAGCTTTCATTAAATTGGACAGATCTCTTCTTGCTTTGAGGAGAAGTGTCCCCAGTATCTTAATTTGGGTATCTGGTCCCAAGATTTTCTTCACTGAATGTGCTGGATATTTCTTGTTCTGTAACAGGAGGGTTCTTATGGTAAAGTTTAAATGTGAGAAGTTTATTTGTGTTGTTTGCGTGTGCAAATAACTCCACTGGAACAGTAATTATTTCTGTGACTGGGTTATGATAAAGTTGCATCTTGTGATCACTAGATTTTGAGGCGTGAGCACATAGTGTGTCTGTTTAACATTTTCAAATTTTTATGTTTGGCTACCTGGTGATTTCCCAAGGTGTCTCACACTGCCCTGGAGAGGGCATTTTCTAATCAGACCATAAGCAGATTTAGCTCATTCATCTTACAGAATCACAGAACTATTGAGGCTGCAAAAGACTCTTAAGATCATCAAGCCCAGCCCATGATCTAACATCGCCGCATCAGCCAGACCAGGGCACTAAAGTCCACAGCCAGTCTGTGCTTAAACACCTCCAGGGATGGGGACTCCACCACTGCCCTGGCCAGTCCGGTCCAGCGTTTGATCACCCTTTCCTTTCCATGAGGAAGGGCTTCCTAGCATCCAACCTGATCCTCTCCTGGTGCAGCTTCAGGCCCTGCCCTCTCATCCTGTCCCTAGTTGCCTAGGAGGAGAACCCAACCCTAACCCTAACCAACCTCCCTTCAGGTAGTTAGAGAGAATGACAATGTCCCCCCTCAGTCTTCTTCAGTCCCTTCCCCAGCCTCATTTTTCCTCTGGACCTGCTCCAGCCTCTCAATCTCTGTCTTGAAGTGGGGGGCCCAGAACCTCCCCCAGTAGTCAGTGAGATTCTGTTAATCTTTTTTTTTTTTTTTTTGTCTTTGGTTGCAGTCTTCCAGCCCTTGCACTGAATGTTCCTGTGCTTCTGGGAAAGAAACCGGGAAAGATACCAGTAACACAAAGAAGAAGGAAAACGGAGGTCGGTCGTTCGTTCCCAAGATATTTTTTGGAACGCGAACACACAAGCAAATATCGCAGATTACCAGGGAGTTGAAGAGAACAGCCTATTCCGGCGTGCCCATGACAATTCTTTCTAGCAGGGATTACACCTGTCTTCATCCAGTGGTTTCTACTAGTGGTAGTAACAGGAACGAAATGTGTGTAGAATTGCTGGAAGGAAAAAATGTAAGTAAGTCTGTTTTGGAAAATGAGCATTCATTTAAACGTATTCATTATAAAATTAAATATTAGCTGTCAGAAAGTGTTGAACAAGCTATTAATAGTGAAAAAATATGATAGGAATAATAATTGTGACTGCTAGAGTAACACTTCTAATGAGACGTAAATTGCCTTTCATTTTATAGGTGAAGAATAAAGAAATACCCTTTATTGATGCACTATTTGGGAGCATGGATTTGCCTGTTTGCTTTCTGACATGATGTGTTTTCCATTCTTTTTGTAATCACTAACTGCTGATTTCCTTTCAGGGCAAGTCCTGCGTTTACTATCATGGTGTTCATAAGCTCAGTGAGCATCATGCCCTGCAGTCTGCACATCACATGTGTCAGGCTTGGGACATTGAAGATCTGGTGAGCCTGGGAAAGAAGCTGCGTGCCTGTGCGTATTTTGCAGCCAGAGAGCTGATGGTGGGCGCAGATATCGTGTTTTGCCCTTACAATTATCTTCTTGACCCGCAGATTCGGGAGAGTGTAAGTATATTTGTAAGAGATGGCAATAAAGGCCATGAAGATGATTAAGGGGAATGGAGCACCTGCCTTATAAGTAGAGATTGAGAGATTTGGGACTTATCAGTTTGGAGAGGAGATGGTTATGAGGGGACTTGATCACTGTGTATAAATAGAAGAGGGCTGGGTGTCAAGAAGAAAGAGACAATCTCTTTTCACTTATGACTTGTGATAGGACAAGGGGCAATGGCTGTCAGTTAGAGCACAGGAAGTTCCACCTCACTGTGAGAAAAAGCTTCTTTACTGTAAGGGTGACAGAGCACTGAAAAGGGCTGCCCGGGAAGGTTGTGGAGTCTCCTCTGGAGACATTCAAGACCTTTCTGGATGTGTTCCTGTGTGAACTGTCCTAGACTGTATGGTCCTGCTTGAGCAGGAGGGTTGGACTTGATGACCTTTGGAGGTCTCTTCCAAATCCTAAAGATCTGTGTATCTGTGTATATAACTGAAGTTACAAACATTATGTGCAGTGGTTACGGTCATCTGAAATCTTGTTTGTATCCACAACGGTCTGTCTTGTATTTTCCTCAGTTGGTGGCAAAGAAACGCTTAGAAACTTCACCACCGTTTGGATCATGTAGGCTGTAGGAGGTTCAAATTAAATTCATCCAGGCTGATACAAGACCTTTTTTTTTTTTATAACCCCTCTAGTTATTTTCTAGGTTACAGAAATTGGATCAAAAAGGTGAAAACTTTCTGTTACTTGCCTCATAATGCAGAATGTGGACTTTTTTAAGCTGTTAGTTGCTGGTTTTTGTTAACACCTTTCACCCTGTTTTAATAGATGATGATTTTCTTTTTCAGATGGACATTACCCTGAAAGGCCAGGTGGTAATTTTAGATGAAGCCCACAATATTGAAGACTGTGCTCGGGAGTCGGTGAGCTACAGCGTTACAGAAAGTCAACTGAAAGCTGCACGAGAAGAGCTGGATCTCATGGTCAACAGCAACATCAGACAGAAGGATCATGAGCCCCTGCGAGCCGTGTGCTACTCTTTAACCAAGTAAGGCAATTCCTTTTAATTCCAGTGTATTGATTAGTATTTTAAAAACTTAGATTCTTTTCTGATGCAGTTTACTGGTTGCACTGTGAATTATAACATGCAATGCAAATATAATTTTAACTATGCAGTTACCTGATTCTTGTTCGTTTTCCTCGTGAAATGATTCAAACTTGTGTGAAGAGATACAAGTCTGAAAAATTTGGGTCATGCAAATTCTCTGGGAGCCTTGTTGAAGTCTTTAGAGAATTCAGGTGGCAAACCCTTTGTACTATCCTCTTTGAATCTGTTTATTCTCAGGCAAAAGTTATCCACGCAGGATTATTGATCGTTCTTTTTCTCTGGCCTGTGTCAGTGTAATGCAGTTTTGAAGATTTGCTTTTATATGGAAATGGAAATCTAGAATGTGCTGGATCTCTTAGTACCTGCCATGTCACAACACAAGGATTCTGGAATTCAATGAGTAAAAAAGTGGTGATGATTGCGGGAGAGATTTGGAAGGAATAGAAGGAAATGAACTGGGGGCAGGCGCTCGAGAAGGTGGGGAAGAAACCAGGAGTCGAGGGCAAAAGTCTTCTGGGTGGAGCAGGAACATAAGAAAGTGAAAACCATGTCAGAAGAGTTTGTCACCACTACAGAATCTGGAATTCAGCTCTGTAGCCCTTAATAAATTAACCTTTCTTTTGAGGGATCCAAGGACTAGAAGAGTTCAGAAAACCCCTACTAGTGAAACCTGTACAGCAAAGTCAGCAGAAGAGTAGTGAATAATGATACAAGTAGCTTTGAAGTTCACTGATGTGTTATTCAGTGCATTTCAAGTCATCGTTTTGCTGCATTGGTGGTGAGTGGAGTACACTTTGGAGTACTCAACAGTGAGCAGCTCACCATTCCTGATCCTTTCTTGAGTCTGTAAACTCATGTTTGAGATACAGAGGAAAGTGACTTCTGTTTTTCTTTTCCATAGAAGCTAATTCTCCTACCTTGGATAGTCCAAATGTTAAATTTTAGCACAAAACGAGAACAGTATGGTTACAGTTTTGATTGCCTCAAGCTTCTTAACCTTATCAGAAAAACTAAGGTTGATTGTCTCTGCCAGTCTGCCAACAGCATGAAAAGTAGTTGTTGGAAGGCAGGAGACTGGGTGTAAATGGCCAGTAATTGGTAAAATGGCATAGTGCAGTGGTGTTGCCAAATGCAGGGCTAATTAGAAAAAAAATTGTTTCAGTTCTGAAGATCCTGGGCCCTCGTTCCAGAGAGCACTTAAGCATGGGCTTAGTGCCACAGAGCTGCTAAAGTGACCTTTCTGAGGTCACTTTATACCAATTGGAAAATATACCAATAGAGGTGTGCTGGCAAGATTCTCCTGTGAGATGCAGATTTCCCAGGGTAAATGACTTAGTACAACAGAGAAGCTGCATCAGCAATGGGAATTTCTGGTAGGGAGGGAAAGGGAGGAAATATCCCTTTCTTGAACTGTAGGCATGTTCACAACATTGAATAAACCTTGTCCTGAAAACACCGCATACACCTTTTCACTTTTAAACCACAAGTATCCTAGGAATCAAACTCATTGCATTTATGCTTAATCACAGGACATTAGGGATTGGAAGGGACATTGAAGCATCATCTAGTCCAATCCCCCTGCCACAGCACAATCACCTAGACCAAGTCACACAGGAACATGGCCAGGCGGGTTTTAAACCTCTACAGAGAAGGAGACTCCACAACCCCCCTGGGGCAGACCCTTCCAGGGCTCTGTCACCTTCACCATGGAGAAGTTCCTTCTTATATTTATGTGAAACCTCCTATGTTCCAGCTTGTCCTATCATTAGATGCCACTGAGCAGAGCCTGGCTCCATCCTCCTGACATCCACTCTTCACATATTTATCAACATTAATGAGGTCCCCCCTCAGTCTCCTTTTCTCCAAGCTCAAGGGACCCAGCTCCCTCAGCTTTCTAAATACAAAGATATTGAAAGGAAATGCTTTACCATTGGATTTAATTAGATGGAATTTATTCTAGGATTTGCTTCTTTTTGGTGATATTTTAGTGTTAAGAAAGTTGTTGTGTCTAGTGTTTGTATTTGTAAGCCTTTCAGAAGTATGTGCTGGTTTTTGAAGTTCAGAACGGGAAAACAGAAGTTTTACATTTCCTGAAAGGTTTTATCTGTTGTAAATCCATTTCATTTCTGTTACAGTGGCCTTTTCCTAATTTTAATTCCAGGTCTTTTTGATGTTACCTTCGAGGAAATGGGGCAGGGCACTGCACTGGTGAAGTTCTGCTGCCTGTGTTAGTGATCATCATTCCTTAATAAGATAAAGCAAGTTATAGCCAAAGGAGTGATTGTTAGCATCGTGTTCATAGGGCTTTATTTGCATTTAACCTTAGAAAAGGTTGTTCTTCACAGTGTCAGGCCAGGAAATCTGCAGCTGAAACAGTCACTTGGCCTTTTTGCTTTAGTTGATAATGATGAACTGATTTTACAAGTAAAGACTTGGAAGGGTTGGAAATGACAGCTGTCCTCCTGATGCCTCCTGCTGCTTGATGGTACAGACAGCATCGGCATTTCCTCAGCAGGAGAGGAGGGAGCTTAGCTACTCCAAGGGAAGGGCCTGTAACACTGTGGGGGTGATGGAGGACACATTTGGTTTAACAGCCACAGATGCGGTGGTCTGCATGCTGAGATCACGGGTATAGAAAGTCGAGTCACATTTTGCCTTGCCAGTAGTATTAAAATACTGCACAATTGTCAGGTTGTAGCAGAGGTACAGATACCTGTAATATAAGGTAGTGTAATATAAGCACCTTCTTAATTTCCATTTATAAATATTAACAATGATTTCGTGCCTCTCTTGAAAGCACGAGCTGCAGTTGAGAGGGATAACAAAACAACTTGCATCAGTTAGAGCAGTGATGAGTAGATTTAAAAGTACATAAATCTTTATTAAATGAGCCCAACATGTTAAAAGAAGAAATTGTATTTTAATTCATCTTCTTCATTATAAAGATATGATGATAACACATAAACAGATAGAGAGACATTTTTCTCTCAATAAGCTGCATGAAGAGCAGTTCAAGAAAAGTTAGGTCAACAGTGAAAAACATAAGGAAAAGCAGAATCTCTTCAGTTAGATGTAGTTAAACATTGATCATCATATTCCAAGTCTGGTACAGATTTTGAGGTCTGGTTCGTACCTACAAAATATCTTCAGAATTAATCTCTAATATTATTTCTGATTTTTTTCTGTTACAGCTGGTTACAGGAGAGCTCTAATAAACTCGTAGAAAGAGGGTATGAAACTTCCTGTAAGGTCTGGAGTGGGAAAGAAATGCTCAGCATTTTGCACAACATGGGAATAACTGGAATCACTTTTCCCATTTTACAGGTAATGTATCTTGTCTAAATGAGAGCCAGGGTGTGATATGGATGGTGTTGAACATGTGCATCAGTTAAATCCTGACAGATCATTCATTTACTGCAAAGCTGCATGAAGATGAGACCTGATGAAAACCAAGAGTCACCTGCAGCTACTGGAATTTGTGGAGAATCACTGCTTTACAGGATGCAATTGTACAATTGAACATGGAGTCAGTGATGGTTTTGTCTGTTCTTTCTATCTCCATTTTTATTGGCTGTCAAAATGCATTTACCTCATTTTCGAGTTTATCCTTCCTTTCTGTTTGAGCCAGATGTGTTGAAAGTGGTGTTACTTTTCTAGTTGGACTTTACAGGTATCTCAGTTGAAATTTTACAGTAGTGTGTTATAGTCTCCTATCTGTGTTAACTTTGCTTCTAAGATACTTAGAATGGTGCTAACATGAAATTCATTTGCCTTTTACAGAAACATCTTGCTACAGTCCTGGAAAAAGAAGAAAAAATATCGGTGTTTGGTAGAGAGGAGCTTGTTGAGATACCTGTTGTGAGCTCTGCCACACAGATTGTGCTCAAAGGGTTATTCATGGTTCTTTTTTATCTTTATAAAGATAATAGCAGGTCAGTGCAGATACCTTGCCTGAGCTCTGTGGTGGTGCTTAACTCAACTGCTTTGCTGTGTTAAATATGCATTGTCTTTGTTATTCTGTATAGCTCTTAGTGTTTGTCTTCAGTACTAATGCCAACAGCTTGGAGTAAAGGAGACTGAGGGGTGACCTCATTAATGTTGATAAATATATGAAGAGTGGATGTCAGGAGGACGGAGCCAGGCTCTGCTCAGGGACATCTAATGATAGGACAAGGGGCAATGGGTGTGAGCTGGACCAGAGGAGGTTCTGCATCAATATGAGAAGGAACTTCTTCCCAGTGAGGGTGACAGAGCCCTGGAAGGGGCTGCCCAAGGGGGGTTGTGGAGTCTCCTCCTCTGGAGATGTTTCAAACCTGCCTGGCCATGTTCCTGTGTGACTTGGTCTAGGTGATTGTGCTGTGGCAGGGGGATTGGACTAGATGATGTTTCAAGGTCCCTTCAAATCCCTAATAGTCTGTGATTTCTGACTTAAAGCCTATGTTTAAGTATAGAGTTTCACTCTTTTGAGAAAGTATAAAACAATTTTTTAATACTTCAAATTGTAAACTTCACAGTTTAATTGATTTGTTGTGATTTTTTGCTGGTATTTCTGTATCTACATAGGTTTGCAGATGACTACAGAGTTGCTCTACAACAAACTTACACATGGATGGATAAAAACGAACCTGAGGTTCCAGATACGAGTGCCTTCTTTGCACGGCCCAAGCGTAAAAGGGGTTTGTGGCAGAAAACTGTAGTCCACATGCTTAATTTTTGGTGCTTGAATCCTGCCGTGGTAAGCTGAGTGCAGGGTAGAAGGCTTTCAAGAATTTGAGTGATACTAAATGTACAGAAGATCTTGAAGCGATTGTGTTGATTTTTGCTAAATTTCTTCTTTGTTCTCTCCACTCTAGGCTTTTTCAGACTTAAGTGATGTTAGAACAATTGTTCTGACATCTGGTACCCTCTCTCCAATGGATTCCTTTTCTTCAGAGCTTGGTGTGAAGTTTTCTATTCAGCTGGAAGCAAATCACGTTATTAGGAACTCTCAGGTAAACTTCGGCATCATTGTTCCTTTTCCTGAAGTGTAATCGTGGCCATTGCAGAAGAAACAATAACTTGCAAATAATGATGACAGATACAATCCTTAAGTAAAATCACAGAATCACACCACCACAGAGCCCCAAAAGATCATCTAGTCCAGTCCCCCTGCCAGAGCAGGACCACCTGGACCAAGTTGCACAGGAACACATCCAGGCAGGTTTTGAATGTCTCCACAGGAGGAGACTCCACAGCCCCCTCCCCAGGCAGCCCCTTCAAGTGCTCCGTCACCCTTACCGTGAAGAAGTTCCTTCTCATATTGATGTGGAACCTCCTCTGTTCCATATTACACCCAGTGCCCCTTGTCCTATCATTAGATGACACTGAGCAGAGCCTGGCTCCATCCTCCTGTTACCCACCCTTCACATATTGATCAACATTCATGGGGTCATCCCTCAGTCTCCTTTTCTCCCAAGCTCAAGAGACCCAGCTCCCTCAGCCTTTCCTCATAAGGCAGGTGCTCCACTCCCTTCATGCAGCTGTAAAGTAGATTTTAAAATGAAAAAGGAGCAATTTTTAGACACTTGCTTGGAGAAGCTGAAGTTATTTTGCTGGTAGCTGTCATAGGTCAGTTCTGTTTTCAAGTACTGGAAATAATTTGTGTAGAAATCTCTCAATATTTCCCCTCACACTTAAAAATTCATTCTATAATCATAATTTAATATGTTAAGTGTTACACATCTTAGAATTAACTTATTGACTATGAAATACACCAGGTTTGGATTGGCACCATTGGCTCAGGCCCCAATGGTCGCAAGTTATGTGCTACGTTCCAGCATACAGAGACCTTTGAGTTCCAAGATGAGGTGGGAGCACTACTGCTTTCAGTGTGCAAAACAGTTGGCCAAGGAATCTTGTGCTTTTTGCCATCCTATAAGGTAAGAAAATCTTAATTCATATTCTTCCTCGAAGTCACCCACACTCGATTACTGTGTAAGCTTTTGTTTTATATGTCAACATTATAGAGTGTGATTATAGAATCATAGAATCGTTAGGGATTGGAAGGGACCTCGAAAGATCACCCAGTCCAATCCCCCTGCCACAGCAGGATCACCTAGACCAAGTCAC
>JAOXOE010000827.1:6912730-6965004 GCA_028565055.1 Phoeniculus purpureus
CTGTTCCAGCTCACACCCATTGCCCCTTGTCCTATCATCAGATGACACTGAGCAGAGCCTGGCTCCATCCTCCTGACCCCCACTCTTCACATACTTATAAGCATTAACGAGTCACCCCACAGTCTCCATTTCGCCAAGCTTAATGCATAACATGATGCATGCTTATGTTTCCTTTGACATCGAAACCTGCACGTCTTTGAAGATTTGTCGGTGGATTTTTAGCATTAGCATTTATGGATGAGGCTGTATTGCATGCTTCAGCATTTCAAAAACTAACATCATACAAGCTTTCTGAATTAAAAAGTTACTCCTGTTTAGGATTATTTGATAGCTCAAAAAAAATCTAATGGTTTCATTTAACTTACAATTATTTGAGCCACGGGAATTACCTTCTGAAAAAAAATAAATGAGAATTAACAAGTTATGTTTGTAAGTTTTTCTTTAGGTTCTAGCCCTCCTAACTCTACTGGCCACACAACCAACTGTGAGGCCTGCAACAGTACAGATGTTTTGTTCCCTTGCTCTTCTGACCACTGTTGTCCTGTGAGCTGGCTTGACACAGCAAAAGATGGAAACTGCATTCTGTTTTGGTGCACAACCCTAGGTTTCCATCCTCTTTTTTGCCAGTGAAATTCAACTTGCAAAAGATATCACATCTGCTCCAGAAAACAAATTCTGTCTGTCTGAGTGCAGGGTTGCAGTTTGCACCAGAGTTTTCATGTGCTTCCTAATGACATCCTAATGAGGCCTCATGAGTCTGGGTAGAGTGACCAGGCAGTCATGCAGATCAACTTTTGCAGTTCCTTAAAAGGATTAAATATTTCAAGTCACTGTGGAATAAACACTTCTTCTGAGCCAGGTCACATAGCCAAACTGTTAAGCAGAAGAGGAACCTCAGTCATGAGCTACAGAGAGCAGATGTCAGAAAGGCAAGCACAGAGACTCTGTAAGAGGAGGGTGTTCTGGCTTGGTCTGGTGTTGCCGACAGCGAGGTTGGACAAGATGACTTTCATAGTAAATTCTCTGAAACTTTGTGGGGTTTTTTAAGCACCTATACAGAAATCCCAGAAATCTCTAAGATATCCACAAGGAAAGTCAGGCAATATTGTCTATAAATTGTGAAGAATCACAGAACATTGGGGATTGGAAGGGACCTCAAAAGATGATGATCTTTTAGTCCAATCCCCCTGCCACAGCAGGGTCACCTAGACCAAGTGGCACAGGAACATACCCAGACAGGTTTTAAACATCTCCAGAGAAGGAGACTCCACAACCCCCCTGGGCAGCCCCTTCCAGTGCTCTGTCACCCTCACTGTGAAGAAGATCCTCCTCATATTGATGTGGAACCTCCTATGTAAAGTGACCTGACATACTGCACACGCTACGCATGACCAGAGTATGCTGCAAAGTACCTAGTGAATGACAATTAAATCATACTTGTTTTAGGGCAGTGTATGCCACAGACATCACACACATCAATTTTAGTGATGACTGCAGCAGAGCGGGTGCAGTGGAGGAGGAGCACGGAAATATTTTGAAGGATAAATGTCAGATTCATCAAACATTATGTATTATGTGATAGGCTTATGCAGAGATTTAACTTCCCAGATGATAGAGATTAAGAAGGATTTATTGTGTTGTCAGTCCTTGTTGGCTTTGGTTAGAGATGGCTTCTCAAAACATGCTGAGCCAGCTGGTCAATAGCATCATTTTAGGTGTATTGACTTCAGGCCAAGGCATACACAAGGAGAAAAACACCACAGGTTCAAGAAAGTATGATAAAGTATTAGAGAACTCTAAGGTTCCACATAAATATGAGAAGGAACTTCTTCATGGTGAGGGTGACAGAGCAATGGAACAGGCTGCCCAGAGGGGTTGTGGACTCTCCTTCACTGGAGACGTTTAAGACCCACCTGGATTCTGTCAGGAACCAGTAAAGACCCAGTGTTACTAAGGTATACGCCTATGTTTAAACAATACTCAGCATTTGTCTATCACGCAACTCCGCTTTCTTTCTTAGGCCACCCAGAAATCTTCCCTTTAGTTTTCACTAGAAAGACCCAAGAAATTTTTCATTGCCGAGCTGATGAAGATGTCACAGAGGAAAACTGCTTCAAACTTATTAAAAAAGAGGATATCATGCAGGACCTGAAAACAAGAGCGGCGGTTTCCGATTTCCACCCAGTCAAAGACATTGTCCTAGTAGGTAGCTGAATTCGTTCTCACTTTAAGGCGTCACGCTCTCAGAGCGTATTTCTTTTTAATGACAAGCTCTGTTTTTGTTTGACTGTGCAAATACACCAGTGCTCTAACAGCCAAAGGCTACAGGTCATGGACCACTAGCAACCCAAAGCTTCTCATAGGTCACCAGGCACTGTTTTTACTGACTTTTGATGAAAAACTTGCTAAAAAGTAATATGTACCTTACTAGGATTGATTCTATAAACTGCAGAAGCTTCCACTAACTTTGGCTTCCCCTAATTCATGGCCCATTTATTGAAAATCCTTTAACAGCTTTTTTAAATCGTTTACAAGATAAAATTATACAACTTCCTTTTCTGTTTAATTCTCTGTATGAAAAGATTCCTTTTATCCCAGACTTAGTTTTATTACAAAATAAAATCTCTCTCCAATTAGCACATTAATTTCTCTGAGAGGACCACAAGATTAACCAAAGGTACTGAATCTACACTAGAGGCAGCTTTGCCAGTCACAGGCTTATGTCTAGTTTTGATGTTATTTGCTTTCAGTTCTTCCACTAAATATTTTAATCTAAAATAGGAATATCCGGGGGAAGAGCTTCTGATAGTTTTTGATGCAAAGTTTCAGTACGGACAGAATTTCTACCTTGTTGCTTCCGAGGAAGCCAAGGAAAACCTCCTAAAGGTAAGAAAATCCATGTATACCACAACATTCTTCTATCTATTGAATATTTCACAATCTCCCCTCAAACATATCCTTCAGGAATAGTATTGTATTAAAGAGCATCTGGTGTGCTTGGCAAGCCAGAGTGTTTCTCTAAAGGTTAACATGACCACAGACTCACAGAACATTAGGGACTGGAAGGGACCTCAAAAGATCATCTAGTCTAATCCCCCTGCCACAGCAGCATCACCTAATGGAAAAATATCTGTATCACTAAAAATGTATTTTACACTTAGAAAGACTGAAATAATTTCTTTGATTTTACTTCTTAGGGCCAGTATAACCCCCCATTGGTCCATTTTTACGATAAGCATCCACTTCCTCTGCAAGACCCAGGTTTTTAGGTAAAACAAAAATAAAACACAGTATTTTGGGCATCCTCAAAGAAATATTACACTTTTTGTTCACAATATTTATGTATTCTTCAAACAATACTTCAGAAGATAATCCTTTGCATCACAGAAGAAGGTTTATGGGCAGATCATACGCTTTTTCAACAAGTCTGTCATCCAGCATCAGGAGAAGTAACAACACAGAAGCTAACTGCTGCTCCAGGCAGATGAGCCTGCTGTAGAAAAATCACTATAAATTCTTTTTATATAGCAGTGATTTGCTTTCAAGGCAGCAGTTTCTCCTTAGCAGTTAAATACGTTAACATTTATTGGCAAATTCTAATGCACAAACAAACGAATGGGACCTAGTCCAATCGTGCCTGCAGGCGCTGTATCGCCACACTCACTGCTCTGAGACTAAAGAATGTGCAAATAAAGACTTAAAACTGTGTTTCTAGTTCACACATTTCACTGACATAATTGTGAGAAAGCTCTATTTTGCACTGTTTGATGTCACAGCCTCCAGAAAGCACAGAAGAAAAAGATGAGGAAGAAAAAGAAGAAAACAGAGAGGGAATGCGGGAAGTCCATCCTTATAAACCTGTCCACAAACCTTGGGTTTCTCTTGGCAGTGAAAAGGAAGTTGAAGAAGAATCTGTCAAAGAGGCTGTTCCAAAGGTCAGAATCAACAGATATTAATTGACTAAATATCACAAAACCAAATTTATTTTAAGTTTCTTTTAAAAAATCCTCAGAAAACTGGAAGTTGCAATTTTAAGTCTTTCAAGTAAACAAAAAAAAAAAAGAACTAGCTCAACTTATAACAAAGACTGTTCTCATTAAATCCTACAAATAAGGCCCATGAGACACAGAATCACAGAAATTGTCATAGAATCATAGAATCATTAGGGACTAGAAGGGGCCTCGAAAGATCACCTAGTCCAATCCCCCTGGCCAGAGCAGGATCACCTAGACCAAGTCACACAGGAGTAGAACTAGTTGTACAACTACATGAACACTGCCATTTTGCAGAACAAACTTTCCAGAACCTTATTCTGCTAACTACACACATCTCTCTTTTCCAGATCAAGTACATGTTTTCTCGAGCCTACGGCAAGTTTGGTGCACCGGTTACATTTACTGATAGGAACGCTTCACTGGTAGAAGGCAGTTACATCGAGTGCACGTCCTACCAAGACAAAACCTACAGTATTAAAAGGCTTGAAAAAGATGTGGGCTTACAAATGGTTCCAAAACTAAGAGAAGCTAGTTCTCAGACAAACTGGTAAGTGTGAGAAAATATCAATCAGCTTATTTATTAAGCTACATGCTGTTTCTGATCCCAGCTAAACCCATGTAAATTAACTCTTCTAGAGTTATTCTATTAGAAACCGATGACAGAATTGGGTGGAGTTGCTGTAAAAACTGAATATACTTAGCTTCTGTTTCACACATGACATGGCTTCTGTGTTTGAAACTGTTTCTTCACTTACGTTCTAATTTATTCCAATTGGTTAGGACCTATCCAAAAAATGCAGCCACACAGTATTTTCCTAGACAGTTGTCCGATGAAGAGAAAGAAGAAAGTCTGTCGTCTGAGAAGCTGAAGAAATTTCTCACATCAGTACTTTTAAGGTAAAAATTAGTGAGCAATACAATGAAAGGCTACCTGAAATAACATAAAGGCAAGGGCTCTTTTCTGGGTAGCCCACTTGTGTAGTCAAATACTGATTTTTGCTTGTTTGCTTTCTACACGATTTTCCATTTCTTATTTTAATACTAACAGATGTTAATGCTTGTCCCCATTGCAATTAACATACACTTTATACCATGTTAATAGGGTCTAAGTCAATATTAGAACTGCTAATGCTGATAGTCATGTATCTTCTCGAACAAGCCGCAGAGCTGATCTTTCAAACACTGTTCACTGTTCTTTTGCAGAAGCCTCTGCTTGAAAGGTGCTGTCCTACAGTCCTTGGTCAAGGGACAGGCCCCACTCCACTCACTGATGCTTTTTGCACCAGAATTCGACAGTTGCACTGTACTTGATCCACACAAAACTGGTGTTAAATTCCTGGTACAATTAGTTCTTTATACTTAAATGGAAAAGAGTTTCCCTTACAGCAACACATCACTGGCGAACTAGTACTCTCATTATTGCCCTCATAATTTTGTGTAAAGCAAAAGCTGCTGCTTTAGAGCAGTATCTGTGATTCTATGCTGAGGGCTCACATCTCGATTATCCAAAGCATTAACTGTTCTTTTCACAAAACAGAATGGAAATCGCGCTGCAGCAGAATGAAATCATGAATGCTTTTTTTGATGACTGGAAGGCCCTAGGAGAAGATGAAAGCAGTTCTGGTGGCAAGCCAAATGTGTACCTTAAAGCACACCAATTATTTACACATCTGTGCTATCTCAAGGACAGAACTATTAGCTACGTTTGCTGGCATCCAACCATTTATGGTAATGCAGCACTGATTTTAGCCTTGAATGCTATGTATTCTAAGACAGCTACGAAAGATGCGTATTTCAGAAAATTACCAGCTTTTACATTTAAAAAGTCAAACCGGAAAGGGAAATTTCTCCCTTATGAGGCTCTTTTAAATGCAGCTGCAACTGTGCCAGGTCTCCCTGGTGGCTCTGCATACCACTGTTCTTCTCCCTGTGACTGATTATTGTAGTATGCCAAATCCTTGTGAGGAATATTACAGCCACAATGGGATGTGGCTCAGCTGAGTGCCAGGGAGCATTACAAGACAAGACGTGCTAAATGTCTTCTCTTGCTCCTTGCCATAACTACTATTCCACACAGCCAGGCTTAAAGGCACATTTGAGTTCTGTGTTAAGCGTCACAGAATCACATAACATTAGGGATTAGAAGGGACCTTGAAAGACGGTCTAGTCCAATTCCCCCACCAGAGCAGGATCACCTAGATAAAGTCGCATAGGAACATATCCAGGCAGGTTTTAAATGTCTCCAGAGAAGGAGACTCCACAACCTCCCTGGGCAGCCCCTTCCAGTGCTCTGTCACCCTCACTGGGAAGAAGTTCCTTCTCAGATTTATGTGGACCCTCCTGTGTTCCAGCTCACACCCAGTGCCCCTTGTCCTATCATTAGATGCCACTGAGCAGAGCCTGGCTCCATCCTCCTGGCACCCACTCTTCACATATTTCTAAACATTAAAGAAAGCATCTGAGGGTCTATCAGGGAAGGAGACTCTGTCTTGAAGTGAGGATGAGGAAGAATCATGAGATAAAACATGAGCCCTTTAAATCTTAACGAAAGCAGCCAACTACCTGTTAGAGTATTTGAGACTTAAAACACAACTTTTATTCTTTAGCTCTTGTGTGCCAGTAGATCTTTTCTATTGGTCACACAATGCTAATTGCACAGTCAGCCATACAAGAGCAATGATACTCGTAGCAGGCTGACAATAAACCTGCCACGCTTTGCACTTAGTGCAGCTCTCTCAAGGGAAAGTGTTATTAGTTTACATTCAGTGTTGTATAATTAAAAGCTAAGGCCAAGGCCTAGTTCCTGTTGTTGCATGCTTGACTTTTTTTGCAGTGAGGTTAACAATGTACTAGAGAGCCCCTCGGATTTCACAGTTCTAATAATTTGTCATTAACTCAGATCTTTGTCATGTGTTTGGATATTTAACTTTTTAAAGTTGAATAATGTAGAGGTATTTTGCATGTAAACTGGCTTTTTCTAATACTTTTAAGGAAGGCATGACAGGAGCAGACATTGTCTGACCTGGAGGTATGGCACCAATTTTCAGCTCTTCTGGTTATTCTGTAGAATATCTGGAACATCTAGAATGTCTGTGACTGGACCTACATGGGATTTGGGAAAGAAAGGCACCATGGAGAGGGTCTTGAGAGGCACATTGTGACTCTGTGCTGTTTCTAACTCTTGTAGGCTCACCCGTTCTTCAGACACATTAACTGGGATGAGCTGCTGGCACGAAAGGTGGAACCTCCTTTTAAACCCCTACTGGTATGTATTCAGAATGCTGTGAGATATTCCTAGTACGTCCCTAGGAAATATCTAAACTGTGTAGAATCTAAAACATACAATCTAAAACCTGAACTCTTGCAAACTGGAGGCATGTTCCTGGTTCTCAGGTCAATCTTGTAAAATTAAAATGAAAAGTGGCAGATCTGCCAGATTTACTACCGGTTACGCAATTATGTTGTTTTTTCTGAGAACTGGTGCTGTTAAAACTCTTTACTCTGTACTGTCTGTTGTAAGCATGTGCTGTTTTGTCCGGCTGCTCTGGTCATGGTGCTCACCTGTCACTGGAGTAGGAACCTGCTTTTTTTTATGTGAGAAGGGGGCAACCATCAGCCAAGAGCTAATTTATCCTTCTCTTCAGTCTTCTGGAGGAAGAAGATTCTGTTTCAGTTTTAACTCCTCCCGCTTCTAATATGTAGGTTACACAGACTTGCAAGTGCAGCTATCTCTGAATTTCTGCTTCTAAACACTTTACAATAAGTCAGTACTTAGTTGAAATGAAGATGATAAATAGTTGCTAAGCAAAAGTAAATGAAGTCACCTAAGGAAACATTTAGCATGTTTGCTTGTTAATGTTTACAATGCATCTTGTGCATTGTAGGCAGTAATTAAAGTTTACCTCAAACCAGTGATGTGATGAATAAGCCTCTATTATCCTGTCTTGTATTTTGACAGTGTGGGATGTCTGTATTTGGATTTTTTTTCCCCTCTGAGTACAATTAGCTGCAGAAGCAGTGGGCATTGTCACTCTGGTAGTTCCCTACTACTAAAAATCTCACTTTAAACTGATGTAGGCATTGCCTAAGCCTTTTGTTTTCCCCCTCAACATCTTGGTTGAAATTCAGAATGACACTCAACTGGTATCTCCAAGTGATTTACCTGAAGATAGTTTTGAGGTTTATGAACGCATCCTGCCTTTTCAATTTCTTTGGAGTGAGACAAGAGGATCTTGGAATTATACCTGTTTTTTCTTGACTGCATTAAACCTCATAGTCACTTATTCAAGAGTTGTCATGTGTCCCTCATAGTGTAAACACTTCTTTGTCTTGCAAAAATGGGATTGAATTTTCGGGAGAGGCTTCCAAAAACTAAGTGGAGAACAGCAGCTCTTCTGTGCTGGTTATGACAAGGGCTCGACTTGCAAGAAGCTGGCATTGTGTTTCTAAAAACTTTTCTTTGTAATTTGACATTTTAGTATTTTTTTAAAAGGCATCTTTTTAATTTCATTTCCTTTTTGATCCATAATTTTTGCCCCTCCCGCTTGCCTTTATTTCTCAGTGTCAGTGCCCATAGTGAACCTCCCACTGGCAGCAACAGGATTCCGACACCACTCCAGGGTTTTACTACAGCAGAGCTCTGCCAAAAACCTATGGAATGAACTCCATCCAGAGGCCACACTGATCACCGCTAAGCCATTTGGTTGATATCTGTAATATAAACCCTTAATCATTTTGTTTTTGCAAAGCAATCTGAAGAGGATGTGAGCCAGTTTGATTCAAAGTTTACACGTCAGACACCTGTTGATAGCCCAGATGACTCTACTCTCAGTGAAAGTGCCAACCAGGTCTTTCTGGTAAGTGAGCCAGGCACGAGCGCGATGCCTTGTGTTTCTTGGCAACAGTAGGGCACGTCAGGTAAACGAATTCTACTGAATCTTAACCACCTGATACTTGAAGCAAACTGTTGTCATTTCAAACTCAGATTCCACAGCAGGCTTGAAATGTTTAAGGGGTTTGAAAATGCCTAGTTTGATTATTGATGATTTTTTCCTTATGAAAACAGCCATCCGTAGTCACTTTGTAAAATGCCAGTGTTGTGATTCATAGTTGTGTGATGAACCCTGGGCATGCGATTGCTCTCACAGTCATGCAGAGAGAACAGTGTCCCTTCTATAGATCAGAATTCATTAAGCTGAGCATGGGAATCTGTGATGGAAGGAGGAATATCTGGTCGTGCAGCAACCTCCTCAAGTCCTGTGTTTTGCATCTGGAAGTCAGTAGAAGTTTCTATATCTATGTTTACTCTCCGTAATTTTTGTTTACTATTTCGTGCCAGTCAAAACTGCACAAGTGATCGTAAACGTCAGTCTTACCTGTAAGTGACAATTCCATCCGTTCCTGTTTTCCAGGGTTTTACATATGTGGCTCCATCTGTACTTGAAAGCGTAAAAGAGAAATTTTCTTTTGAACCAAAAATTCGATCACCTCGCAGATTCATAGGTAGCCCTAGGACACCAGTCAGGTACCTTTTCTTTTTCTTTTCTTTTTTGTAGTATGCTTTCTGGCCAGTGGTTGAAATCTAAGTGCTCTCAGAAATAATGCAGCATTTCTTCTCAGTAAGCCCTTCACTTCCACTAAAGCACAGCACTGATCCTGTTTTACAAAGCACATTATTAGAGACAAATGTGCAGTGTCTGGCAGCACAAGAAGTATTAATTTACTTCTCTTCAACACTGAGATCCCCACAGTCTGGTGGCTTCAGTACATCATTCCTCTAGAACTATTTCAGAACATCCCAAGTACTTTTGTGCTACTAAGGAATGATGTTAGTACAGAAAATTTCTTCTGCGATCATCTAGAAATAAGTTCTCACTACTTGAATGAGATGCTTTTACTTTACAAGAGAGTATGGCAGAAGCATACTTGTGAAGGGAAGAGTTAGAAATTCATCCCAACAGGCATTTGAGCTCAGCTTCCTGCAGAGTAAAAGACATACCTGGGTGCTGTGTGTAACTTCGTCTCTGATTTGTGTATTTCTTGTTTTAAAGCCCTGTAAAGTTTTCCCCCGGGGAATTCTGGGGAAGAGGTGCTTCTGCCAGCGCATCAAATACTCAGACACCTGTGGAATATCCCATGGAGACAAGTGGAATAGAACAAATGGATGTGACAGTCTGTGGAGAGGCCTCAGCACCACTTCCGATCCGGCAACCAAACTCTGGGCCATATAAAAAACAAGTTTTCCCCATGATTTCCAAACGACCAGAGCACTTGCGCATGAATCTATGACGACACAATTTTTTTAAGCCTTTGGGAGGTGGAAAACAAAGAACGGACATAAGCCCTGCCTTGAAGCTGATGTAGGAGGGCTTGTATGGTTTACTTTTAAAAAGTGACAGTTATCAAAGAGTCAGTCATTGCACAGAGTGACTTGGAAAGCGAAGAAGAGAGGATTTTTTTTCTGTCAATCAATGGTGCATAACAAAAACTTTAGCAAATGGTATCGCAGAACTCTAGGCACATCATCTAACTGATTCGCAGTGACATCTTCTCACCTTATCAAGGATCTTTCAGCTCAATAGCTCGAAACTGACAGTATTAAGGGTCAGGATGTTGCTTCAGAATCACTGGTCTAGTCATGAATGTGTCGAGGAGGGTTAGCCCTTTCACTAGGCAAAGTATGAAATGCCTATGCGCTTGCGTCTGAGGAATCACTAGCATGCAAGCTTGGTTAAGCGGTTTCTTACAACGGGGTGGAATCACAGATGAAAGAGAAAATCAATTGGTATTTCACATTCGAAACATAATGAGTTTTTTTTTATATATATAGATATATAACAAAAATATATATTTTTCAAATAGATTTTTTTGATTCAGCTCATTATGGAAAGTTAGCCCAAAATTTAAACTCACAAAATGCAATTGGTTGCTGTCAAGAAAAGTTCAAAGCTGTAGTTCTGATTCTTCTCCTCGTGAAAACAACAAATCGATAAACAAAAATCACTCAATTACCAGCTTGGCAGTGTGGGGTGGGAGAGAACTGTTTCACTTGCTTACCCAGCTGAAATACCTGTTCCTGCAAAGACAAATGGATCTAATCAAACGGCAATGCTGCTATGTTCTAGGCTTAACTGGAAGCCACGGGCTCACACACGTGTCCTGCTTATTTCACCCTTGTCCTCAGCAGACATTTCACTGGGAATCGTCACTTTTGTGTACGCTAGTCCTTAGATGGAGACAGCTGAATGCGCTCAGATTCTTACCCGATTAAAAGATCAGGACAAAGTGCATCGGAATACGAGGTCAGTAGAAACACACAAGAAGTACTACAGGAAACAAATTCCCTGTAGTATAAGGAAATAAACCTTTTTGTAACCAGTGGGTAAGAGTTGGGAGGATATTCTCTTTTTTATTTTTTAAATAAAATTCTGCTTGCAGGCATTCCCTGCCATTTTACATTTCTACAATTATTGACTTTTTTTTTTTTTTCCTATGCTGGGGCAATAAATTTGCTGATTGTATGAGAAAAAGTGTTAAATGGCCTTTCAGTGAATGTCTTCCACAGTGGGTCAGAACTTTAGCAACTGAATTTAGGAAACATGTTCTAAAGACACTATTTATGCTCTGGAATTGTCACAATCTGTACAAATGACTTACAGGTACAAAGAATAAAATAAAGGTAACTTTACCTTACTTAAATACTTCCTGCCTTAAAGAAAGCATTTCCATGAACATAGCTGGTGAAAGGGTTAATATCTGCAGAGCTTTACACTAGTTAAGAGTGTGTATGGTGTGTGCGTGTGTGTGTATCTGATCATGCAGCTGCATACAAGTCCTGTCACTTTTTGCCTGCCACATGTTGCATTATCTTTAGTCAAACTGTGCAAAGTCTACTTCTGGTGTTTCACAACAGTAGGGATTTTTTTATAGATTCTGCTTACTCTGTGTATACTGAATCTTTTTGAGCCATAGGATCCAAGCCATAAAACTCTAACGTGCTGAATCCAATCGGAGCGCTGTTTTCTAAAATTTGCAAGGCAGAAGGATTCAGCAATATCCTGTTGAGACTAACAAAGAACCAACAGAAAAGATGGTTATGATTGAGCAAAAATTAGCTGGTTGGTTGGTTTTTTTTATTCCTGAGAAGCCTTTTGATGGGAATTTTAGTTGAGTTTAGTTTAATAAAGCAAATCAAGTTACCTTATAGCGATGGAAGTTGTCCTGGAAGATAAACTGCCATTTTTCACTTGGCAGTTCGACCCCGGTGACGTGTTCTGAAACTGAAATCAAAGTGCTCGCGTGCATTTGCGTTCTGTGTATTTACAAACACGCGACACTTCAAGGAGTGCCTCTCTCTGCCGCTTGTTAACATTGGTTTCGTAACAGGTTGACCGAGTATAAAGAAATCGGTTTTTAAAAATAGTAATTAAAATGTTTTTTGAGGCAGATCTCTCTTGGTCCTAGTTAGAGCTAACAGTTGCTTTTTGCTTGGCTGGATATAACTGTCCAGTAGAATTGGTTTAATATGGCTGGCAAGAATGGCAAGAGTTGTTTGTCTGAGTTCACGAATTAACTACAGATACAATTCATCAGTTTGAAAAGGAAATTTCATGAACTGTCAATGTTTCATCCCATAGATTATAAGTTTAATTCCCTACCATAACTGTGAAACTTTTGGAGTGTGACTCAGACAGCAAGCACACACTATGCAATATGGTTTATCCTGTATTTATTTGTAAAAATATCAGACATAGATCCTCTATATATATATATATAGTAGTGTCAAAATTACTAGTCATGAACTAAGGGGAGTGGAGTTCTAGCTCCTGTCTGGCTATTTCAGATAAGTGCAGAATGCATTGAATATTGGAGAGCTTAACAAGTGCTTTCTTTTGTTCATTTAAAAATGTCTTAAATTTTTCATTAGAGTATAGAATCTTATTTTTTTTATTTTGTACAAGCTGCGCTTTTTTAATTATAATCACTGAAAAATTCACTATAATTTGATTTTATAGGATTTTTGTAGCATTACAAAAATAGAGTAAAAAAAAACCTGACGTTAATACCTGTTGTGGCTAACCATTATAAAAGTATTAAATCTTAAACTTGAACAAAAGTCATATTTTTTTTTACCAGATGTTAAAATAGGGGACTGTTTTGTTCTGCAGGTCATTATCACACAAAGTTTTATTAGGTCAGCTGTGTTACCAGCAGTTTTTTCTTTTCCCATTTGATGCAGAAACTATTCTGGTATAAGATACTCAGAGTTTCATCATTTTTTCTCTGTGGGAGTGATGCATACATTTGATGCCATTCGTGTACTAAATTGTAATTTTGGGAATGCTGGAATAATTCCTACCAAGACTGTCTTAATTGTGCCATCTGACATTTGAATGTCATCCTGGTATTAGCTCATAATAAAAGATAAAAATCAATGAGTCAATTGTTCTTTTGAATATCCCTCTTTTTTTTTTTATTGTTGTTTTGTTTGCTCTTGCTATCTAAAACTGAACTGCTGGAGAACATTTAATACTTGAGTCCAGTCTAACAGTGGATGTTTACTGTGGGTCTGTTCTCCTTTTAATGTTAACTCCCAGCCTGCTCTCGCTATGAATCAAAAGTGCATTGATGGAGACTCTTAGGGACAGATGCTTTGCTTTGGCTGGGTTTTATAATTCTGTTTCTACAGCAGGACACTTGCTGTTTCATTGCCTCTGTGAGAAGGAAATCCTTTACCTTAAGATTGAAAGAAGTCATGAAGAACAAGACAAATCACTTAACTGTTCTTCCTGCAGATCCTCGCTGATACGCTGTACGCTGTGCATGAACTTCTACAGATTGTTCTCTTCTAGATTAACTTGGCTTTGTAGCTGTCTTCAAGAAACAAGCTTGAGCTGCCCTTGTAGAATCAAAGGTAATCCCTATTCTGTTTTTCATCTTTCACAGTTTACTGCAACTAAATTTACTCAACTGCTGAATAAGATGGATGTGAATAGCACTTAAATGCAAGTTTAAACACATGCTAATCCAAGTGACATATTTTAATTCAGTGGGTTTTTTAGGAAGTGGCTAGGCCCCAAGTATAGCTATGGATCTAAGTAAATATCTTTGATGACAGCTTTAAAGGGAAGGGGAGGGAGGAGGAATTCTGCTTAGAACTTGGGACCTGACAGATGCTAGTTCTAATTTCCCTGTCTTACCAAGACCTGGTACCTTCACCTAGTTTCTTGGGCTCTTAAAACCAGCTACTGACTGCTGTTTGTCATCCTCTGTTGTGTCTGTGGGAAGCAGGGCAGCTGCCCTGGCACCAGTGGGATAGGTAAGGAAGAGCTGCATCTCCGTAGTGTGATGCTGACAGGCGGATCAGAGGATGACGATCACAGACCTAAGGTACTCGCTTTTACCCTCTCTGTAACTTAAGAATTACGAGTTTAATTTACGACACGTGAGTCTATACCGGTGGATCAAAACCTCTCTTTTTGTTCTTTGGTTTTTAATAAAGTCTGTTTGATAATATTGCTGGGTTTGGATAATTTTCACTAGATCTTGAAAGAAAAAAATAGGTAACAGAGAGAACATAAAAGATACCATTACCTGGTCCTGTGTCTGCCCAATGACCACCCTAATTCTAGTAAGGTGGTTTTAGTACTATGTGGTACACAAAACCCAAATGATCAGCAGCAATCCAGAATTGACAAAACACTGACACCATGTTTTGTTGTGCTCTGTTAAGTAGCGCTGCTGAGCTTTACAGGTCAGATGATACTGTTGAGTTCCCATGTCCATTTTTTTGTTAATGACAAGTGAAACACTTCTAAATGAGTTTCCTATTTTTTAGTAATATTGCTGGCCTTACTGATGCTGCTGGTGCATCTCAGGATCTATCCGTTCCCAGTTAATATTCCAGGGATGAAATAACAAGTGATTTAGACCTGTTGTAAAAAGATTTTTAAAATCTGTTGCAGAGCACTGGGATTCTGACAAATGGCTACTTGTTAGTGGTAGGCAATGAATTTAATCCACATTCAAGTGTTAGGAGGTGCATTTCTTCCCTCTAACATCACGTCCAAATCTCATGAATTTTATTTCTTATTTTTTCTGAACTGGATTTTTGAGGTAGAAAGCAGTGAAGTTTTTTGGTGTTGCCATTTCAGGAAAAGCTAATCCAGGATAAGTAACATTTTGTATTTTGCCTAGTGTTGTAGAAAGGGTTCATTATTACACCCACCGTTAAGCACTGTGTATTGGCTTAGTCACACACCTTACTCACACAAACAAAGCTGCTTTTAAAGGTGCTATTTGTTGACTAAATATAGCACTCAGATTATTTACACAGTAGTCACACAATACTTGAAAAAAAAAAAACAACCCCTTAAAACACTCCTTATCTAAACTGGATGTACATGATTAAGCTTGGGAAAGGCTAAATATGATTGTGTAACCAGGTGAGCTGCCACAGTCCCTACGGGGCCATCAGAGATTCAGAATCCGACCTTAAGTTATCCCTACTCTTTTTTGTTTCTCACTTCAGTCCTTGTCTCTCTCTCAAGGGAAGTTCTGCAGCAGCAACATTTTGATTATCTGCACTGATGAAATTTAAATAACAAACAGTTCTGAGCTTGTATGAACTTCAAATGCAAGCTAAGGCATAGCTCCATCTCTCTGAGGAAACAAAGAGGCGTTTGTTCTGACAGTACTAGAGGTACAGGCACAAACTCTGCCTGTGGCCAGGCTCCAGTCCTTCCCTGCCACCCTCAGGACTGCTCTTACACCATTCAGTTCCACATTCTCCAAACTAAAGTACCTCACCTGCTGGGAAACCTCCATGGAACCAGTCTTTTTCTACTCCCATAAGTTTCCAATTACAGACTGAGAAGCTTTTGTCTGTGCTCTTTAAGCTGGAGCCTTTTTTCCCCAGTCACTCGGGATTCTGTGGTGGAACAATCACAGGGCACCTTGTCTCTGAACTGCAGTGAGCCTCAATCAAAATACAATCAGCTAATATGGAGCATGCTGTACCACAGAGCATAAACCAGTACCTCCTAGCTCAAATCTTCCATGTCATTAGACTTTTATTCAGAATTCTAAATTCTACTAGTTTTTCCTTTCCAGCTGTACCTTTAAGGTCCTCTCCCAGCGTGCCTTGTTAGCCCTATAAATCTGACTGGATCAGAACTTCTTTAATACTCAGTCACTCTGCTTTGCCACTTGAATGGCTTCATCATTCATCAAGTAAGTGTTTAAACTTTTTCATTCTGGTTTTTGCCTAATTTAGAAATTTCCTACAGGTATTCAGTTAAGCTCAAGTTAATGGCAACTCAGTTTAACTTCGCTGTAACAGAATAATTTGGGAGGAGCTTTTTTTTCAGTCTCACCTGAATAGCAAAGTGAAAAAAGGCAAGCAGGGGAAATAAAGTGAGGTTGTATATAAGTTGTCAATATAAATAGCAGAAAGAGTAGTCATGAATAAGCTGTAGCATTTAGAGGGGTTTTTGTTTTCAGAGACATTAGTTTAACAGGAAAAGTCCACCCAGCAGCGAGCTGTTTTGTGCTCACGTGTAAGTTAACACTGAAACAGCGGTGAATGTTGGTTCTTTATTCAATGGGCACCAAACAAATCAATTTTAATGCATTTATTCTCTGTGATTTTTATGCGTACTACAAATTGCAAATATAAAATAAATTCTCCCCTGTAAGAAAATCTGGTTCCTGATATGACAAAAATATAATATTCAAGATTTGCTCTTAAAATACCAAGTTTATAAAACACTAAGTAAAAAACTATTGTTAGTGGTTGGTTTGTGTATTAAGCCAAAGATCCATTAGAAGTCTACAAGAACGTAGAGGGGAAACATTTAATTCTTGTGGCTTATCTCCAGGTACAGTGAGAAACAGCTGCTGTTACAGGGACATGAATAAGAAGCTCATTTCTCTCCTCTGCTGGGCAAGCATTAAAGGATCCTTAATGCCAAGTGTTACAAGTAGCTCTAATTCTCACTGTAGTCCAGAGCATAAAATTTGCTCATAACCGTAATAAAAAGGGTAGGTTGACCTTTGGGTTGAGTCATGTTAGAAGGATAAATACAATTTAGTACAGTCTGGAACTTTACTTAAACTTTGAAATAAAACGTTGAATTAAGAAGCTGCTGTGAGAAGTAGTGCAGCATTTTTCAAGGACCTGACAGGAGAAACAATGCTGGCTTTTTTGCATCCGTTCTCAAAACTCTTCTATACTTGGGAAGGTCAAGTTAACATTTTCTGCACCGTTTAAAACACTGGAACATTTCATAGAAGCATCAGCTCTGAAATTTAGAAACTCGTTCCTTGTGCCACCTACAGTTGGGTCTGCAGTAAACAAAAAAACCTTAGCTTGAACAAACTGTAAACCAAGTTGTTGGACATGCTTTAGAAAATCTGTAGATTCATAGATGTGGCTCCATCCTTCCACTTGTTAACATGGTCTGAAATAACAGTTCTGCAGAGTGGACATGTTTTTTCTCTATTAAACCATAAAGAGATGCATTCTTCACAAAATGTGTGCTGTAATGAAAAGAATGAGAACTTAGAGCTTCTAAGCTCTTCCATTTATAAGATGGTGTATCATTTGCATAACCTGCTTTCTACCAACGAGCAACATCCACTCACTAACTTTATGTTGGTTTGTTTACCAGTCATTCAAAGTATTCTTAATATTTGAAAGGAAATCCCAATACTGTGTATATTACCTGACAGATAAGCAGAATAGGCTTCTGAAATTCAGCTTGGCAGATAGAACAAATATCATCCGATTCCGAACACTGCCTCTTGCTAGCTGGCACCCCATAGTGCTGCAAAAGGTATTTTAAGCAGGTGTTAGCTTCAGATCGGTAAAAAAAGCCAATACAAAAATACGAGGACAGAAAGGAATTGGAAGGAAAAGGACTGCTGTGTCGTGAGAACTATTTGATCCCTAATCCAAAGAAGTGTTGCTAAGTTTTGTTATAGTTGCCTTGTGACCTAAAGCTTCCATATTCCTACTTACCAGGCTACCTGCGTTTACTTAGTATCTTCTCCTGATCACAGTTACTGAAAAAATCTGTAGCAATTTTATTTTAACAGTGACCTCTGAGGAAAACCTCTGTGTTAAGTTCCAATCTGATCAAGACAGCAGGTAGCAAAGCAGAAGGGCTTCGTTGCACTTCTAGTCCAGCAACTCTGTTCAATGTTCTGTATGTTTTACTGCATGAGTAGCAGACTCTAAATCTCTTACTACAGAGGACAAAAATTCAGAAACTTAAAATTCAAACAGAATTTACTTGCATGTCTGTTATTTTGGCAAGCTTCAAAGTTCCTGTGCAACTTTGTCTAGGTGATCCTGCTCTGGTAGGGGGATTGGACGAGATGATCTTTCCAGGTCCCTTTTAATCCCTAATGTACTGTGGTTCTGTGATTCAGCATCCAACCAATTCCAGTTAAAAAGCAGGAAGCAGGATGAAAAGTGTGTTATTTCACCTGTGTTTTTCTGAAGAGATGCAGAAAAGGTTTTTGGGTGGTTGGGGTTTTGCTTTTTTGGTTGTTCAGATGACAGTGTAATCACACAGTGAAGAAATTCAGACTGTGGAAAGAGGTTCACTTTAAAAATGCAGTTGTCTATTGTTGGGACAATAGAAACTCACAGAAGATGAGATACTTAGAAAAGAAGTGTTTTTATATAAATTTGTTTTAGTATTTTGTCATAAGAGAACTCAGTACTCACTGGTCTTGTACAAAATATCCGTAAGACCTGTCTGAAGTTTCTCAATTGTCCAAAAAAGCTCAAAAGCTGTAATGGGAAAGAAAACCTGAGTTACGCTCAGTATATGTTTCTGTGAACTAAGCCGCTTCCAAGCTTTTGTGCCAAGTCCAACACTAGAAGTCTCACTGCTAGTTTGATGTTGGGCAGGAACATAACGAGCAAAGCTTTATTTCTGACAAACCCTGTTTTAGTTGCTTAATATGTAACCAAACTAAGAATGCAGCCGGAAGGTTTTCCCCCAGTAGGTTCTTTAGAAGCAAAATAGCATTGAGGTTCTGGAATGAAGCACTTGGGTGCGAATTTATCAGCGTTATCCCATAGGCAGTAGTCTCTAGATTTGTAGTTAAGGTCTCATAGCTTTATTAGAGTATTTTTCAAGTTCAAAGCCAAACTTATACTGAGTCTGGTTACATTTGGGGCCGATTAGCTTGTTGGTGACATAGAACAGCCAAGATGAACAGTTTAACTTGTTTAGCATCACATAGGGTACTCTAGCAGAGAGAAAAACCTTTTCCTAGAAAATGTTGATTTCTTTTAACCATGAATTTTACCTTTAATTTTGCAAGTTCTTCCCAATGGCTGATAATGGTCCGATCAGTGTCTGATGTGAGGGGACCTATAGTAACATTGTTCTTTGCTGTGCAACCCCAGTCTGTTCCCAGATAAGAGGTAAGAAGATGTAGTGTCCTATCAGTTTTGGAAGGCTGCATCAGCTGAACCTGAGCATCGTCTTGCAAATCAGTTCAGACACCAAGGAGCTTTCAGTAATGTGCCAGTCTGCATGTCTCTAACCCTCCAGTGATAATTGCTATAACACAGTTAGAGAAGAATATAAAGCTTACATACTTTTAGGATGAGGTAGACAAGGCCCAGCAATATCCCAAGGGTCGATCCTAGTACACTGTCCAGCTCCCCATAGCCAATAAGATAACGGAACCAAACTGGTATGGGGACAAACATACGGTAATACTGGCAGAGTTCTTCTAACAGCATGTACCAGTAGCCCTAAGCAAGATATGCAAAGGAATCGCTCAAGATTTTAATACACAAAGGAATTTTAAAGCAGAAACAAAAGAAGCATCATCATTCGAGTAACTTCATAACATCTTGAAACAACTCAATGTGAAGCATGAAAAAGAACAAAGATCAGATGATGGATCTTGCCACCACTGCACAAATAACTGTAACACAATCATTATAGTGCAGAAAATCAAGTTAATTGGCAGAGCAGCCTTGTCAGATGGTACCTACTGCACGCTGCTATCTGACTTCTGTTTTCTTTTTTTAATGCTTATGAATGCAATGAAAAAGGAAAAGATGACAAGTTTGGTCACATAGATCAGCTTGTCAATAGCAGAGTTGTGACCTGCATATGAGGCTTAAAAAATGAGAGTAAAGCCTGTTCTTTTATCAACAATCAACGACAAATGGTTCTCCCGTAAACATTAGTTCATGTCTGCATGAGAAGGCTTACCTTGTGCTAATTAACTCCTATTTAGTGTAAGCTGAAACATAGGAGGTTCCACATAAATATGAGAAGGAACTTCTTCCCAGTGAGAGTGACAGAGCACTGGAATGGGTTGCCCAGGGGGGTTGTGGAGTCTCCTTCTCCAGAGATGTTTAAAACCCACCTGGGTATGTTCCTGTGCGACTTGGTCTAGATGGTCTTGCTCTGACATGGGGATTGGACTGGATGATCTTTCAAGGTCCCTTCCAATCCCTAACGTACTGTGATAAGAAACTCTGACTGCCAGGAAAGAAGCACAGAGTAGCTGGACTGAACAGGTCACCAGAACTCAGTGACACCCTAAAAAATTATTGAATGACAACTACAAAGCACAAGTTTGTGCGCTTGTATAATCACAGGGGTTTAGCCTAGCTCTGACAGCATTTCCTTGTCTTAAAGCTGTATTGGTAACAGGGAAGAAGTACTTTTCCTATAATGTATGCTGGGTAATGCCACTAGCACCACTATTGACCACATTCCTTCTTTTACTGGGCCACCATGTAGGTCACAGCTGGTGTAATGGAATTTTCAATAAATGTTGTTTAGCTGTTCTGTCACTGCCTGTGGAAAAAAGCCAGAGATCCTGATTCTAAACTTAAGAGAAATCAGTTGTACCTGAGAAAAACCTTGTTCTAAGAGATAAAAGCTACCAAAACATCCTGTTCAAATGATAACTAATACAGGCGAGCTGTACTAGTTAGATTTTATTACTTGGGTTTTTTCTTGAACCAGTCCCATTATTTGCTCTTTTGTTACAAAATTTAATTGGTTTTGCCTGTCTCACCTCAGGAAGCAGATAAAAATAAATACCCCACCAAGCAGTGTAGGCTTCTGTGAAAATTATTAAACTTCAGTGGTTTGCAGAATTAAGCTATGAATCACATTCCCTGCTCTGACACAGATATTGCTGAAGTTTGTTAACAAAAGGAATATTCATAATTAAGTTTTGAATAGACAGATGAACCAGCTGTTTACGCGTGCAGATCTTAAAATCTTCCTTTGTCAGTTACTGTTGAGCACACGAACCCCCCGTACACACATTCTTAAATCGCAGGGAATAAAAGGTTTCTTCATCCCCCCACTTAGAGCCAGAAATAAACCCATTTATCTGATGACATAATACAAGCAATTGTTTCAGGTCAGACCTTAGCACCAAGCAGGGAAGAACGTGAAATCCACAGGGTTTTCTTGCTCATGACGTAGTGGTGGATTGTATAGAGACCTTTAATTAAAAAGGCTTTTCTCTGGATAGATTTAATAATTAGCTACTTTTACCATAAAAGACTCTTCCTAAGAAAGCAAAAACACAGCTTGTTTTCCTTACCTTGGACTTAAAGGACATCATAAAAGAAGGCACCAAGAGAATAAAGCACTTGAAGCCCATGAAGAGGAATTTCAGAATAAAGTCTGTGATTCCCACAATCCAAAGTACCTCCCAGAAGTCCATAAAATCCACAGTAGGGTTTAAAAAGATTAAGCTACAAAAAGAAGTTATCAAAAGTTACTAGAGCACTGTATTTAGAGGAAAGCATAACCAGAGATTATCCTGACAGGTTTAATTAATAAAACATAAACCTCGTTTACAGAGGGGAAAAATATTTGCTAAGAAAAGGAACTCTTCATTGTAAATTGGTCATTTTTGATCTCTGGCAACTCCCAGTTTTGAGAATTCTTTTCTGTGCCTTCACCACAACCCCCACCCTCTTTAGACGGGTTGGCTTTCTCCCTTTAGCAGACTGATTTACCGCCAAGGCTGTAGCTAGAGAATGGGAAGGGTAAAAAATAAACTGGAGCCCCAGGTGCCATATGCAGTATTCTGAAGGCAAGGGGCAAGGTCAAAGCTGGGAGCTAAACCCAGGTACCATGGGCTCCATGGTACAGGAAAGCCATTGACACTGGGGGTCTACTCTTGCAAATTCCACTGAGCTGCCTTTAGGGACAGCACCTGTTCCGTTTGGCAGAAGAGGAGGAATGGAGATGAAAATGAAAGAGAAACCAGAGGCACGATTAAAGAGAACAGCACCAGCAGCCCAGATACTGTGCCCAACTAATATCTGAGTGCTTTATAATGCAAGTAAAGACATTTCTGTACTCACCTGTAATACAGAGACTGAGAATGAAAGGTGTAATACAAGAGGAGAGATGATCCAGTTAGGTACAGCAGTAACCAAGCACATTGCAGCTTGGAGCACCGTTCCTGTAAGACAGTCATCAAGACCCGTTAGCATCTCTGTTCACCCACTCCTTTCAAAATATCTTGGCTAAGTTACAGAATGTTGCTGCGTAGGGTGATACTTACTCTTAGAAAAACCTGATTGACTATGCTTTTGTTTGCATACATGTAAGTTGTTAGCAGCCCGATTCCAAGAGAAATGCCTGTTAGGAAAAAAGGGTCAGTTATACACAGGAAAATTTAAAAGACGACCCAACTGAACTGGGTTAAAAAACCCAGCCACTTCTCATGTGTTCTTGTAACTGCAATGAGTAGCTCAGACTATGAAGCCAGAATAATTAAGCACAGTGTACGCAGGCCAGCAAAGGAAATGCAGTTCAGTAAATCTCCTGTTCTGAGGAATAAAGCAAATCAAAATTAGGCTAAAAATAAACTGATTTCCAGTTCAGGCATGGTTGTTAGTATATCTTGTGGGGGGAAAGGTCTGTTCCCTCAGACCTTATTTTGTTATACTCTACCAATTATATGCTGCACGATCAATTTGACACACAGAATCAAGATATATGGAAGACTTTTGTGCAGCCATTGGAGAAGGTATCTGAGCTCTGAGAGGGAGCTGCCGCTGTGTTCCTCTGAATCTGCAGTGGAATCGTTGAGTCCCCCTGCTTCGCTGTGGACATGTCCATGGGAGTGACTTTGGGAACCTGCCCGCGAATGTCGGGAACTCGCATTTTCCCTGGCTTCTCCCACAGTAGAGTTCAGCTGGATGCGAACATCTCCGCTGTGATGGCTCGAGCTCTCTCCTGACAGCCTCGCTGTGTGGGTGCTCTGTGAAGATGAAGAGTCATCACAACTCCCTTGGATGTTGTGGAGGTGACTGCAGTTTGGTTGCATGGTGGGATATTTTTCCTGGTCCAGAATCTTGCTATTTTGTCTCCTGGAGCAGGATATAAAAAGTCACAGTTAAAGGAGGAGATGACTAGTTTGGAGGAAAAAAAGCAACAACAAAAAAAACCCCATCACAAAAATACAATAAATTGTACTGGATAAGACTACCCGCATGAAGTACTGATTCTGAGAGATCCTGTGTTTGATCTGATGCTGGGTTTGCACTGTCTCCACAGGGCAACTGTCTGTGCACTACATTAAATTAGTTGATTCACACGTGGAGTTTGCAGCCTGCAGTGAATCCGTCTGCCTTAAGACAATCTGAAGCTGCTTCAGTGCAAATCAGAACAGCAAAAGCTGCTGAGCAGGAGAGCAGCACTACCTTGTGCAGAAGAGAAAGTAGAAGTGCTGCATAATTCCACAAAAATAGCAACAGCAGCAGAGCAGTAGGGCAAAGAAGCAGCAAACAATGACGGGAAGGAAGCAAAGAGCATATTAACATGCATCCATAAAATGGTCAGCATTTGTTCAGACACAAATCTAGTCAAACGCCAGTGCACGCTCAAAATTGAGGGCCATTATGAGATTAATGAGATTATCCTGTCTGGGCAAGTGAGCAGAGCCAGGTTAGTCCATTTTTGAAGCAGCATTTAAAAGAGCCTGGACCATCTGGTCTAGGTGGAAAAAAAAAACAGAAGTGCAGCCAACAAGCAGTAATCTAGCAGCGAGACCACCCAAATGAGGTTTTATTTCTTTCTGCTGACATCTTTATTTGCCTTCCAGGGTAGTTTTTCACTTCTGTGTTAGGCTTTCATTGGTCAAACAGGGTTAAATCTAGATCTGTGGACTGGTGTGATGTGGCAGTAATGATTTTGGAGGATGCTTTGAAGTTTCATTTGGCACAATCCTTGTCACTATTGAATAATGAAACACTGGGAATATTATGAGGGGTGGTTTTTTTTCCAATAATTGACGCTTTTCCACATTCTCTTCAAAATGATTTTTCCCAAATCTTAGTGTATTTACAGAGCTCATTTCACTGAGAATCCAAAAAGGTCACAGCAAAGCTGGTTTTGCCCTGGAATCAATTCCTGATATATTTGCACAAACCTAGAATTCTCCTACAAATGGAGATTAGATTAGAAAATCTCATGGATTTAAACAAAATCCAAATTGAGGAACTTACTACCATCGCTCCTGCTACAGTATTTTTGTTGGCCAACGATTACATCACTCTGCAACCCAGCCAGAAGTCATCTCCTGAAACTCTGTGCCCGTGAATAAAGCGAATGAGCCGGAGATGGGCTCGACTCGTGTGAGTGGGATTCTGCCGTGTGGCTGGTGCTGCTTTTAAAAGGTGGGGTAACAAAACTAAGTAAAACACCTCATTTAGTCAGTGATTCCGGGTTTCTGCAAACCCTGGCAGATCCCAGCGTGGAGTCTCGCTGCTTCCCGTTGGCGCAGCGGCCAGCAAACTTCCAAATCACCCAGTTATTAAAAGTTATTACCAGGATTTCAGTCCGGACCGAGCCCGCTGAAACCTCCCCCTCTCCCGCCCCACATCGCACAGAACAAACTCTCTGGTGAAGACTCTGTGAGCCGCTGTCTCCCCCCGCTATGGGCAGCCGCTCCCAGGCCCCGCTGAGGGTGTCCCCGGCCCCTACCGAGGCCCCGGCGCGGGCAGGGCAGGGCAGGGCAGGGCGAGCTGTGACCGCTGGGGCGCGTCCCCGCCTCCCCCTTCCTCAGCGCCGAGGGAGCTCCTTTCCCGCCTCCGACCCCCCGCCCTCAGCTCCCTCGAAGGTACCTCATAAGGCGGCCGCTGCCTCCTGCCCGGGCCGTGGCCGGCAGCCGCCTCCATCGCCGAGTCCCGGTGGGTGGGAGCGGGGGGAGGAAGAGGAGGAGCTGTGAGGGGAGGAGGAGGAGGAGGAGGAGGAGAAAGGCCGCGAGCTGGGAGTTACTCTGACAACGAGCGGCCGCGGCTCGTGTGGGCCTTTGCCCCGTCAGGGGATGGGGCGGGGGCGAATCGGTTCTGCCTCAGGGCCGGGACTGCCAAACGTGCTAGGGAGGGGTGAGGTGCGGAAATTGGGCCCTGTTGCTTTTTATTTAAAGCCTCAATTGAGTTGGGAAGGCAATAATAAGGAAGGAAATGAAGAAATATATACAATATATAGGTGTGTGTGTTGAGGGGCCGGTACTTCTCGGTAGCCATTAGAGCTCTCGGCAGGGAAGTGCTTCTGTTTGGAAATTGGCTCTGGCTCCTAGGGAACCTGAGGAAAGTGCTGCTGGACGTCTTCAGGAGAGGCTTGAAATGAAAGAGATACAGGGTTTTCTTTCAAAATATGCTCCTGAATAAATTAGTTCACATCCAGAACTGGCATCTGTTTTCCTTGGCTCAGATATTTATTTTTTTAAAGTGTTTTGAGGTCTGCAGCTCAACGTGGAAACTGGTGACTTAATATTGGAGCAGTTTTGGAAAATCAGCCCTCTGTCGTTTTGAGCTAAATCAAAAATGTTGTTTTAATTCAATATTTTAAATGTCAAAATGCTGCGGGGTCAGTTGCCCTGGGAGAGGGAAAGGATGAGCTCTTAGAGGTCAGATCTCATGAGGTGAAAAATTAAGGGTGTGGAAGAGCCTGGTGTACAGTTACTGATGCCATCTAACATTAAACCTTCTCTCTTACACTTGAGGAAGAAGCTGAAAACGCTGAATACATCTCTGTTTCTCTTTGAGGTAGGTTTTAAGGAGGCATCTGCAGTGATCTGCTTTTATGAAGTTTTTTTTTTAATCTACGTAGAAGTTTTGGATCAAAAATATCAGGCCACATATTCTCTGCGTTTGTTTTGGGCTATGGCACTGGAAGAAACCTGGGCTAGTCAGTACAGATACACAAGTGTTAAACAAGCCTATAAGCCTGTTCCTGTAGGCCCTCTGAACTCAGAAACCCTTCTAATTTATATAGAACTTCTGCCTAATTATCAGCACCAGTGCAGATTTCAGATGCTCAGCTAGAAGCATGCTAAGAATTACATGACTGTATCCCCATCCTTCCAAAGATAACACAGAACTGTTGTGCTTGGCTTCTGCTATGCCATATTGTTCATTCTCTTACTCTTTGCTCAGTTAGTCATTTGCGTAGTGTTTGGATTCTGAAGGACAATGTGAAAAATCTTAATTTGATTCTCAAGTCAGGAAAAGCAATTATAAATCTTCTCATTTTTTGAAATAGTATTTTACGGGTGGAATATACCAGCATGCCTTCTGTACGTTGTTTGCAAGTGGGTAAATATAAAAGCCTCATTCAGCTGTTTCTCGTTTGTAATTATAAAATGCATTAAAGTACAAATATAGTTTTAAATCAAAGTTGTTCTCAAACTGTTGCTCATTGTTACATGCACTAGAAATACGAAATTAATTCCTGGCAGCCTATTAATCAATAATGTTTGCTCATTCAGGTTGCTTGCTGATTTAGCTCCAGTTCACCGCTCATTAGAAGGTACGTAGCTCTTCAGTGATGTTATTTAACAGGTATGTTTTTGTGGTGCTATTAATGACCTCTGGATTTAGTCACATCTGACACAGAAGAGATTGTGGAGATTAGTCACATAAAATTGGAAGTCTTTTCCCATGAGTTTTGCACACATCGGGTCATGCAATGCCTAATAATAAATCTACTGATCTGTGTTTGGACTCTCCTCCCATAAATTTCATAGAGGCCGCTGAATTGGTGTCCAGGCTTGTTTTCAGGTGTATAGATACACTTGGGTGTTAAGTGTCCCAGACTTCCTCATCCTCCTGGGTGTAGGTGGTACCTCCTTAAGTGATACTGTCAGCAGATTTCATCAGTATACATGCTTGTCCTGAGGTTGCTAAATGCGTGAGACAATATTAGAGCAAACGCTGATCCTCATGGAAATCTGCAGGTGATGCCCTGGCAATGCCATACTTTTTTTTTTAGTACAATTACTCTGCACTAAAAGTTACCCAGAGCTGGTTCTGTACATATAAATAATAGAATGAAATATTTTGTTTCTTAGTCCTAATTCCTGACGTCTTCCATCTTAGAACAGGTGAAGGAATAATGATTTTCATCACATAAGAAACTGTAAAATCACAGGTTTTTTTATCAGAAGGCGTGGAAGGAACTAGTCCTTCAAAATTCAATGTATGCTGTGCATCTGTGGTGAAATGTAAAGGAGCTAATCTCAGATATGTGGAAAGGAACTGCGGTTAATGATATGATAAAAAATTGTTTTCTTGCAGGAGTCTGTAAAATAGCAGAATGTCCTGAATATTCAAAGGCTTTATTGGTTGTCTTCATTCTCCTCAAAATGTTACTTGGAAGACTTTTGCAAAATTAAGAGGGTTTAGTTTAAATTGTTTGAAGGATTTGAAAGTTTTGACAAGAGGCTTTAAACGACCTTTAAAATCTGAATGCTTCCTGAGCCTCGAACACTCAATCTTTTTAAAACTAGCTCCTGCAATTATACAACCTCTACTTCAGTTTCAGTTTTGAGCACAAGAAAGCAGCCCCTGTGCTCCTCCATTTAAAGCACTGAAGAATAGAGACCAGTTTTAAAAACTCATCCCTGGAGTGATGATGGTGGCAGAGCCTGAATTTCACTGCTGAATTCTGATCATGTCAAGCAGACTCGCAAAGAATCTGAACCAGGTATTTTTATAATGCAATGACATCACCTCGATCCCTGAGGTTTCCAGAAATCTTACTAGGGCTGTGTGTAGAGCAGTGTGCTCCTTTCTGTTAAGTCATCCTAAACTGAGAGTAGTTCCACTGAAATGATGTAATAGAATGGTTTTAAAACCAGAGTCTAGGGTTTTGTACACTGGTAGAGCCTTGAATGAGAATTAGATAGCGGAGCCACAAAGGGCAGTTGTAATTTTTGCTCACTGCACAGGAGGGTGCTCAGCCTCTGTCTTTATCTGCAAGAAAGAGCGATTCCCATGGTCATTGGAGTGAAGTGGAGAAGCTGCTTTCTCAATTGGTCTGTTCTTGTAGTGGCGCTGAAGGATCTGTTAAATACAATAGCTCAAAATATATTCAGCTCAAAATATATTCAGCTGTTAAAATAATTTGAGGTGTGTGTTAATTGCTACTGTAAGACCATTACAAAGGTATTTAGGTCATAAGATGTACTGTAATGATGTTGGAATTCTCTAATGGGTGTGCTTCGAGCTGCCACAATTTTCAGTATGATTTCTGGAGTTTCTCAAAATTAATGTTTTATTCCAATCAGATGTGTTAACCTGAATGTGTGAATTGTTCTGTTTAACCATGGCTTCTCACGTATGTACAAACCTACCCTCAGTGGATGTTCCAGGAATGGGTAGGTGGGTTTGATAATTTACAGTTGGTAAATAGCGATAACATTTTTAGCTTCAAAACTCAAATGAATGTTCTAACATAATTTATAACGTTTCAAAGTTATATTGGTTTATTAACTTAGGTTGGTTTGTGTTTTCTAGTTGGAATGTCAGTAGGAGCGAAGGCTGTTCTACTGACGCTGGTTCTGCCAGTACCTCAGGCTGAGGTATGGTTTCCTGTAAGTCTTTATGTAACCACTGTCTCCATGCTCTGATTGAGTGGCAACCTTTACCTCACAAAAGAAATCAAGTCTGCTTTTTATAATGATTTCTACTAATTCCTTGTAATTTTTAAGATTGTCGGCCATAAAAAGGTTTATTTGACTTACTATAACCTGAAAATGGTAAGATAAAAAAAAATCTTCCGGCATTAGTTACCACTACACAGGTTAGAAAAGTGTTGGTTTCTGGGTGGATGAAAATTGAGCAACTTTCTGTTTACCTTTTATAGAGCTCGATTAAACAGAAGTTGGGATGGTGTTTGCTGGTCAGATCTTGGAAAGGGAGTTAACACATTCTGTCTGAAAACAATTTGTTAAACCTCAATCTGGAACAAGGTCAAAATTATTCTGGCTCTCTGGATGCCCATCTAATTGCTAAATACAACTGGTTGCTTTTAAAAAGCTTTACCTGTGAAGACAGATTTCCAGATATTTTCTTTCGGCACTTTCATAATAAATACAGTAGCAAAACCTTGTGGGCCGTGCGGAATGGGATGTGTCCTGTTAACGTCAGCACATAAATATTTGCTTCCCTTCAATCAATATTTGCCTCACTGATCAATAATACTTGTTTTGCACTTCACAAATTTAATATTTACTTTGTTTTGAGTTTGGTGTCAGTGTATAAAACTCTGTAATGATGTGGAAAGCTCTTTTTACTTCATTTCTAACCAAAAAGATTTTCTATTAACAGATGTGTGCTAGTTTATTAGAAAGCCTTGTCCACAAGTAATGTTCATAATGTAATAAGATTATCCAGATTATGCCTATGACATCTTACAAGTACAGAAGGGATTTAAAAACAACAACAACAACCAAACAAGAAACCAAGGGGTAAAATGACAAAATGAATTGCCAAGTCTACAAATGATTGTGTAAGACTGTAAAATAGGAATCCCCCCATGGAATTTAGGAATTTATAAAATAGGAATGCAAAATTCCACTGTAAAACAGGGCTTTTCCTCGTGTGTTCCATATGTGTATCATAGTTGGCTGTATCCTTCTTTTTCAGAGGTTTAGTTATAAGTGGATATTTGATAGTATGAGGGTATTCAACTTTCAAGCTGCCAGAGGCTTTATCTGCAGCATATGGTTCAGAGATAGTGCCATCTACTTGGTGTCTGGGCAAAGGAGATAACACTGGTGTTTGTTAAGCAAGACACATTTGTTATCTTGCTGTAATGGACACTTTTCTTTTGCAGTGGCATACTTCTCACCAGTTCTGAGTAGGTAGGGAAAATTCAATACATTTGCACTTATGTCACGAACCCGAGGCAGCAGTTGGTTCGGTTTGTTTTGCAAAGATCTTCAATTCTGTCCCTTAGAGTGTTGATTTTATGATTTGTACAATTAGAGATGAGGGCAAGGCAATTTAATTCATTTAATCTTATGGTCTGAGTCTTCAGTCGAACCAAAGTCTCTGAACTAAATCACAGCACACTCATATCCCTCCGACTGTCAAATAAAACATCTGTTCATGGTAATCATTATCTTAATTTAAGAGCAAGTTCTAGCTCACTCAGTACTTTTCTTCATTAATGGAAAGGAATTAATGAAAGGCTCCTTACAAGAGTACTTACTACGCAACAGAGAATCACTTATGAAGTAAAACAGTGCTGAAGGAGTATTGGAATTCATCTTAGGCCTGTATCTGACTTCTTGCAGAAGACTTTAGAACGATTAAGTATGTGAGCTTGTGCGATTCAAAGTCTGGCATTGCCCTCTCTATTTTCAGTGGAAAATGTCTGTCTTGTCCATCAGAGCCAGGTCTCTGACTGCTCATACATCAAAACACAAGCAAGAAGTTTGCTGACGGCTGTTCAGGCTCCATCATTTGTATTGCTGTGGCAGCTGAAGCACTGACATTTTTAAGTGGAAATGGTAGGTTTGATTGTCTGAAATTAAGCAAAAATTTGTAGATCAGTCCTAAATAAAAAGCCTTTTTTAAGTGACACAGAAAGCCCTAGTATGTGGGAGGCCTGAGCACATTCGGTGAAAAACTGGCTTCCTAATGTGTGTAAATAAGGACCTGGATATATAACTTCAGACATCTACATTTGAAAAGTTTGGTCTTCTACTCTGTAATTTTTGCTTTTGATGCTGGGTCCATCATACCACACTGCTTGGCTTTGTGTGTTTGCAAATCATTATGGTTATAATTCCCACAGTGCCTTTACTAGAGAGCACCAAGTGGAGCTGGTGCAAGCTGGGGCTGTGGAGATGTGGTTGAGTGTACACAGACCAACAGAAGATTCTCTTCAGCCCAGTGAAAGGGGAGAGAACTACAGCATGAGGAAAGTGGACAGATACAGGTAAAATATAACCTGTAAGTCTCATATCAGTGTTAGGTCTCCAGCCATACTAGGTGCCCAGAACTTGCACATGTATGCAGATGTATGTGTACAGACTTCTCCAGACTTCCCAGTCCTGTATCCCATCTTACAGAACTTGTCTGTACAGCAGATAATTCATTGTGCCTCTTGTCAGAAAAGGGCCTGCAGAACATCTTCAGCACAGTCCTTAGGGAGGCTAGTGCTGTGTTTGGTGCTTATGGGAAAACAACTAGTTCAAGGCTTGCAGAGGAGCTGGCATGTATGTTTAAATTTCTTAAATGAGTCACAGTGATAACGGCAGCTCAGCAGTGTCTGTCCCGTTTCTGTTTCTCTGTGCAGTAGAAATTATTTTTTGTTTAGTTTTAACTTACAAAAAAAACCATCAAATGCGGCAATAAAATAAAACCTATGAATCCTGCCCAGAGTCACTCAGATACCCATCTAATGTTTAACGGTGCAGAGAAAGACATGAATGCAGATAAAAGACATTTAGCAATGAAATTATGATCAACAGAAACGTGTTCTATTTCTCATTGCTGAGGACCCAATGCAGTAATTGTTCTCCATCACACATAATTGCTGCAGTGCTACAATATAATTGCAAAGTGCTTTAGGCTTAGATCCACAACTTGAACCTTCACACAGGTTACATCGTTGTCTGCAGGCAGAGCAGTTTGTGGCCGTTCAGCAGGTGCACATCCTTCATGTCTGTTCTTTTTTAAGTAAGCTGAAATTACTTCTGTTGAACTTAACCGAGTTAACAGTTTTTCAGCCTCCAGTGCTGCAGTCAAAATGTACTTCCTTAAATCTGGTTTGCTTGCAGACAGTCTGACACAGTAGATTTAGTACAGCTGCAGTATTAGCGTTCAAAACTCCCATGCTGCACAGTTTTCCCACATGCTACATAAAAATGCTGCACAGTTTCTCTCTCCAAGGCTCCTCTATTAGAGATTTAACTGACTGTATGCCTCCAGTTGGGTTAATGTTTTCATTTATGTATACTACAGTTTAACACACAACCCCCCCAAATCACTAGTTATTGCAAAATAACAATGGTAAAATTATAGTTTTACCCAATATTGGCTTAACGTTCATCCTCAGATTGTGGGAGCTAATGGAAAATAAATCTGGGAGAGGATTGGTGAAAAGAGAGGTTCAGAATTGCAGAATAAATGAGTTTCTAGAGAATAACCTGTGTTATATGTATTCTTAACTAGTTACAAGAAAATAAAGTGGGGAAAGGGGGAAAGTTTCTGCAGTTGTAAAGGAAGCAGCATGGGTTTGTATGTGCTGTACTACTGGGAAGCAGGGAAAGTGCTTGAGAATCTGGGTCATTGCTTTTATTGTCTTTATTGTTACAATACTGAGTTTTGTTAACTGATTCTAATAACGGCAGCTTTTCCATGGTTTTGGTGGTTTTCTGAGGAAGACGAAATGGTTTCAGAATGTGGCAGAGAGTTTTTGAAGGCAGGTTTGCAAGCTGTGCTTCAAAAAGTGATGGAAGGAAATGTGGATTTCTTTGAAGGCCTAGCTGTAGAACCCTGATTGTTTGCTTGTTATTGAGTTTCTAGTTAAGAGCAAAATAAACCAAAACAGTTTTCAGTTTTCAAACTTCCTGCTCCTCCACCACTACATCTTTTAATCCTTAAAGGCAAGGAATGGCTTTGGTGCTCATTTGCTTTTACCAAACTTCTCTCAAGTTCTGTTCCCTGAACAGTGTCTGGATTCCTGCTTTGGGTTAAACTGTGTCTCCTGTTCATTTTACAGACTGGGTTTTACTGAGGAGGATTTTTGGAAATGTAAATAATTTGGGTTTTGGAGTAGATGGATTTTAGAGCCCCATGATAGGTAACTAACATCAGGAGTAGAGCCTCCTCAATTTCTTTTCCTGACAACAGAATTTATATTATTTTTATTTTCTATAGAAATATTTCCTAACCTTTATTATACCAAGGGTCCTGTTTTAGAGTTCTATTAGTTTTTCAGCTCCAGGTTTGGAAATCACTTTCTTCATTCAGCCTCTAGTGCTCCTTCCCCTCTAGAAAAATCTCATCTTTGATTTCTTATGGGGGTCAGCAGTGGAGGGTAGGGAGCAGTTTAAAATTCTTGCTGGCACTGCTGCTGCGTCTCCCAATGGGAGTGCAGAGTCCCACAGCCAGCAGAGCTCAGGAGAAGGAAATAGCGTAAATATTCTTCATAAAGCAGAGAAAATAGGTGCAGGCAAGTATTTTGAATTGAACTATAATGAAATTATTGTTTATGGCCCAGCTTCTACCTTACATCTAGAATCTGTCATTTAGGCGATTGGGCCAGCAGGTGGCAAATATAATTGAATTCGAGAAAATAAATAAGGAAAGTAGGCTGGGGATTGTTTGCTAAAAAGAAGACATCTAGTTTACTAATTAGGAGGATTTATAGGATGCTGTACTTAAAAATAGATGATTATTGATAGCTCATCTGAGTCATGAACGTTACCATTTCAGTTTGCTGCAGCAGGGAGATGTGTGGTTATCCTCATGTTCCCCAACCTGGCAATGGCTCTGGAGCAGAGGGCAGTGGTTGCTGTTTGTGCTGCTGGTCTTAAGAGGTACAGCCCTAGGTACCTGTGTGTGGGGGATTTGCTTCTTATTGCAGTATAACCATAAGCGTAGAAAGAATTGTATGTGCTTCTGCCTTAGCAATAACCAGAAACAACAGCCCCACTGTACGAGGCACTGTTATTTTCATCTGGAAACTATGAAAGGCTGCACAGAAATAATGTTATTAATTTGGAGAGGAGGTAGCAAAAGATACGGTACATTACATCTGTCTTTGAATTAGGTAGAAAGAGAAAAGAAGTTTGAGTTCTTTTTAATTAATTATAAGGGAGACTAAAAATCATAGGACTATAGAAAACTAGGATGGAGATTGCTTTTGAAGTTCTCATATATCTAAGTAGCAATCTAAAGGTATTTTAATGGAAATCAGAGGCAGATATTAAATGAAAAGATTCATCATTGGAGGCTGCTGAACTGGGAGTTAAATAGTTTTTGTTTTTTTAAAGGAAGTAGTGGTGATAACTCTGGCATTTAAGGTCACTATCATCTCTCATTAAGTTGTTTTAATGTTCTGAGCTGTATCAGTTACTGGTGAGCTCCTCAAGGCAGCATATTTCCCTTTGCCCTTATCTAATCCATTTCTCTGCTCTACACTTTGGAACATTTTGCATATGAAGTGTATCAGGAAAACAGAGTTGTTTTGTTCTAAGTGGAGAACTCCTATTCCTCACAAAAAGTAATAAACATCCAGAGTGAATTAGCACCAAGCAGGTTGCAGCTGCAGCTGTAAATATTATTTTGAGAGATGTAGATTTCTTTCTGCAAGGACAGAGCATTAAGGGTTATTTTGAAAATATAGAAGGAGAATAATAACAACTCCCCCGTAAGATAAAGTTGGTTCACCGCCTTTTTGCTATTTCATGTCTAACATTCATTTTGGAGATAGAAGAGCTAGAGCAAGCTGAGGCTGGCTTAGATTTGTGTGCCTGGTTGATTCTAGATCCCTTCTCCTTTGTCACCTAATATTTCGTTGCTACATCTGTAGATTACTTCAAGCAACCAAATATATTTTTTTAACAATTTGGAGAAAAATAAGTGAGAGTTTCAAAGTAAATATTGTTATATTCCATCTCGCACGTTGGATTCCATAGAGCTACTTTATTGCATATGCCTCTGAGTAATTTCTAGCCATAAAGTGCAATGCTGAAGTAAAACAGTTAATTAAAATTTAGATTGGAAATAAATTAGTTTAATTTGGTCTTTCAAGGGTTTATGATTTGAGCTTTTCTTATGCCCAGTAACAAATACATTAATATACAAGGAGCATAAAAGCTATGAACTTCAGTGCTGAGGCAAATGCTCATTAGGAGGATGGAGCAGAGGGTTCTTTAATACTGAAGACTTGCACTTTGCATTTGTCAGAGCTGTACTGAGCAAGGGCTTAGAGTACCCCAGGAGACCTTATTTTTTTTTTTATTTCATGAGAACTAGTATGTCTAGAGATGTCTTGATCTGTTTACTGCTCCTCAGTTGCCTGGGAAAGGAGAACACGTTGTTACTGAAACTTCCCTTTGTGTGCAGACTGTGCTGCTGGTCTCATGGACAATCCAACAGTGTAAGAATTATTTTGGTTTATTTATGATTTAAATGTAAAACTACTCGCTGTTTGTGTGCTTTGTGTGGGAGTACAAATAGAAATTTAGACCTGAGTATTTGGGCTACCTGGGTTTTGTGTGTTTTGTGTTTAATGCAGATGAAGATTGTTTTGTAAAACGGGTTAGTTTGAATCTTTAAAAGAGCTGCCAACATGCATTTGCCTGAATTACTTCAGCAGCAGAGAGGATGAATTCCAGGTACCTCATCCTGACTTCACAAGTCTGCAGAGATCTCCAAAGTGGACTTACCCATCTGTGTTGGGCAGTAAATAGCATCCTGCTTCTGTTACGTCACGTGCCTCTCTGTACCCATGGAATCTGAAGACCCTTATCTCTCTAGACTAAAAGGGGCAGTTGCAGCTAGAATTATCTAGCAGCATTCCCTGGTTGTATTGCAGGTGCAGAACTTACCTTCACCCTAACTTTCTCCAAAATGGAAAGGTTATTGCTTCTGAACATTAGTAACTCACTAAATGTTCAGGGTCAATGCTTTGTGAGTAATTACAAGCATTCTCCTCCAAAATCTAAATGTTTCTGTGTCCTGAAGTGACAAAAGGCAGGAGACAAGAAAGAAGGGAAATACAGGCTGTGCTCACTCAAATCCTGACCTCAAGAACAATGATGAAGGAAATAGCCCTTGTGTCTGGGTTTCAAAACCACAGTACCAGCCCCTAGTGATGATTTCTGCACAACTGTAGTGGATGTTTTTCACAGCTCTCTGCTTTGACAAAGTATTTAAGCTTTGTTTTTCAGTTTCTTGCATGGATCCACTGGCAACATCATTGCTGTGTGAGAGCATTTCGCCTTCTGAAACCTGGGTAAAGAGATTTTGTTGTACCTTGCAAGCGGGTCTTCCAAATTAAAGCTTCTTAGTGTAGCAAAACCACATTCTCTTCATTGTTCTTTCACATTGTGTGTCCATGAAGGGTCCTTCTGGACTTAGTTCTAAAAGAATAATTATACTATTTAAATATTAAACATCAAAGTTCTTCTTTTATTGTTAAACCAATATTAAAGTAGGACAAAGCTGATTTACAGTTTATGGCATTGCATTCCAGATTCACTGGTGTTGCAGCTGATGTCCTGTTCCAGCAATATTGGCACTGCCAGGAGGCTCAGAAATGTAGATTTTAATCAAAAACTTTATTTGAAATACACTTCAGTTAAATTATAAATTAATCTTTCCCTGTGAACTTCCCAGCTGGTAAAAAGGGCAAATGGCTGCAGCTTCCTTCAAAGCTTTTTGTCAGCGTATGATTTCAGTCTAATGGAATTGGAAGTTGTGTGTCTCTTTCTCCCAGATTGTTATTTAATCACTGCATATTAGTTTTCATTGCCCTTTTGATATATTTAAGCTCATAAACTTCTCATTGAATAGATTGAATTTACCATTATGTTGTTACTTTTTATGAATAGAATAAATCAATATCAGATAGGTTGGTTTGCACTGAATTGTTTATTATAAAACATGTTTAAACTTTACTGGAAGAAAATGGAAGGTCTGATGCCCAGTTCTCCTCTTTAAAACTCATCATCACTGAGACATAACCTGCCTCTCTAGCAATGTACATGCTATCCAGACAGAAAACTACTAGAATTTCCTAACATTCTTTGAAATTAAACCTATTTTGCAGTATTCCTAATCTATATAATTTAAATAGTTGTAAGTGGTTTCGTTATTGTAACAGAAAGCTTTAATTTCATTATTAGGAAAGTGTTCCAGAGTAAGACTACTATTTATTTTTCACTAAAAAATATCAACTCTGTGTAGAAAACATCTTGCCTGGTGTTTCCTTAGATATGTATCTCATATAAAATCTTCCACAAGCTGTAATCCTCATCATTCAGAAATGAGATGCTGTCAGATTAATGAGAACTGCTGCCAAAAATGTATTGCCCATTTCTCAATATTTATGGTACCCACGAAACTTGAAAACGTCTCTTCTGCAGAGAACAGCTGTTAAAAGAATAGCTCCTAAGCAGGAAGAGCTATCTCTGAATTGAGTCAGAACTTAGCAGGGTTGGTTGAGCAGCTATGATTCCAAAAAAGTGATGAACATTTTTTACTTCTTTCAATTATAAGGAAATAGTAATTTATTTCCTTTTAAGGCTGTACTCCTCAAATAATCTATACAAACACTTGACTCGTCTATGACTTTGAAGCACAATGTTAAGAAATATCATTTGATTTGTTTTATCATTGGTTTTTTTTGAGGTTTTCTTGCTTTTCTGAGGTTTGTTCAATCTATATTTATTACTATTAGTCAGGTGAAGTTCCACACAGACCATTGCAAAAGCACATACAGTAGATCGGGAATTCTTACCTCAGAGCATTCATGTGTTAACAGCCCAGACTTTATGCTCCATTGAGCTATTTTGTTTGGCTTCAGTGTTGCTTCTGCAGTCTTTGCCTCCCCAATTATGAATGCATCTTTATTATTGTATTAAGTAGCTAATTAAATCTGGTCAGGTTAACCTTTCTTGATTATTAGAAGTAGGCATCTCATCCACTGAAAAAAGTTAATCATTTTGGGTGGAATGTCTTGTTCCTCTTTGAATAATTATCTTTGTTTACATTCACACAGCATTAATCATTTGCACCAGACTTATTCTGGAAAAAAACTGCAGGTTTTCAGATGCTTTATAGAGAAGTTGCAGAGTGCGGGTACAGTTTCTTTCAGTCAACTCTGTTCCCAAAAAGGAAGGCACTTGGAGTTCAGAATCCAGAATAAAAGCTGGTTTTTCCAAGCATGCAAAGACTGTAGTTTGTTTTCAAATAACTTCTAAAAGCAAGGCCTGCGGGCTGCTCAGCTGCACTAGAGCTTGTTTCCTTGGTGAAAATTCTCCAGCAGTAGCATTGCAGTGTTTTCCTGTTAGAGTATTTTCCATTCTTTTCCAATTATTACTGCTATTACTTTATAACTCTGTTTGTCTTTGTTCCGTGGTCTGTTCTTTCTTTGAATCCTAGTGAAAGCTTTTTGGTCATTTTCACTGTCTTTCCCCTCAGTTGATTTTTTTTCTGCCAACTCTTCTGCCCAAAAGCCTCTTTTCCCATGCAATGGCTGGATTCTGCCTCGGTACAACCCTTGCCTTTATTGCTTATGGGAGGAGTGTATCCTGAACAAATGCTCCATATGTTGTGGCTTCTGTCACTGAGGTTAGAAAGACCAAGAGGAAAGTCTGCAAAGAGACCTTCTGGCAGTTCTTCTGCGCTCCCTGCACCTTGCATCTGAGGCTTAGGAATTATTCTTTGGCTCACCCAAAAGATGTCTGTACTGAAGACTGTGTTATTTTGATCATGAAGTGTCATGGTGGATATAAACTATTGCTTCTCAGGATCAAAATTGTGGGATTATAGGAGATCTGTAAGCTCAGTGTTCTGTGGCCCAGAGAGCAAATAGAGTGCTAGGAATTCATAGATCTTCTGTTCCTTGATTCTCACTTTATTTCTTGTTTCCTTATCTTTACCACTTTGGTGTTTAGATTTTTTGTGGGTACCTTGATGGCTGCATTTTTCTCTTATTTGTTTACTTTGCCTGGAAATTTCTCCCACATCCTTCAGTTTTCCCCCTCTTAGCTAAACCTGAATATACACATTGAAGCATATCATTCCATTCCACTTTGTTTCATCTTTTATTTGTATTTTCCCTTTTCTTCCATGATGTTACCATTTTTCCTCAACAGTCGTTGATCTCTCTCTTTGCCATGTACTTCCTGTCTTCAGGCACTGGAATGGGCTTCCCAGGGAGGTGCTTGAGTCGCCATCCCTGGATGTGTTTAAAGATCATTTGGATGAGATATTGAGGGGTATGGTTTATGGGTGACCTTGTAAGGTAGGGTAGGTGGTTGGACTTGATGATCCCAGGGATCTTTTCTATGACTCTGAGCTAGAGTACAAAATGCTATAAAAGAGAGCCCTAACAGAGATTTAGGCGTTGATTTCTTTCTTAATAGTGCAAAACTGGGTAGAAACTGCCTTAAAATTGTGGTATGGAGGGGAGCTCCTAACTGACCTGAGGCATGAGGATGAATGAGAGAAAATAAATTCCTATTTAGCAAATCTAACTTCTAAAAATTCAAGCTCAGTCCTTCCAGCTGCAAACAGGATAATAGAATGGGTTGTTACAAGCTGTTAAAATTTGAGACCATGGATGGGGAATAGGCTCAAGTTATTCTATGAACTGTTGTGTTCTTTGTAGGAGGCTGTTAAAATAAAGCAGCGATATAAAGGATGAATTATATACAATTTAATGTAAAGCTGTTTGATGTCATTATGGTGTTTCTTCCTTGATTGTCTCACATTTGCGTACTTTTAAGAAGTTTTACATTTTTCGGTTCTTTCTGAACATTATGAAAATTGTACTGAGAGGAGTAAATTCATCTGCATAAAATTGACTGCAAAGAGCAATTAGTCCTTCATTAATATGCAAATTTGGTCCAGTGCAAATTCATCTATATATGAGGCTTAAATATGCAAGTCAGTCTTGCTGTGCGAGAAGCCCAGATGCTTTTATTTACTTTGAAATTGAGGGATTTGGTTAATGATGTTGTTGACAGGAAAACTTGAATAAATTTGATGATCACCATCTTTCATATTAGACGAAGCCCACAGAAAAAAAAAAATTACCAAGTAAAATACCAATTTTATTTGGTAATTTCCTATTACCAATCTAGTAATAAAGTGTAAGATACAAAGTAATAGAGTTAGATTTCCTAATGTAGTTATCCTGAGACTTAAACTGTTCCCTAAAGATAGAACCATTTTTCTTAAACTTTGTTTTTCCAGAGGGTAAAGACATCTACATAAGCTGTATGAATAACATGCTGCCTAGAGACCTAATATCAGAAAGTTAGCTCTCTTGCTTGTTTCATTTGGAGAGCATATATAAGCCTAAGAATTTAAAAGCAGGAGCTTTGGAAATGGCTGTCATTGTCATCTTCCATTAACTGTCTTCTCAAGAAATGGTGTGGAGGCCAGACTGGAAGTTGAACCCATGGACGGTTATATTTGAAGCACAAAAGGTAATTGCTAAACCCTTTCTTCAGTATCTTTAAACCTTTATGGCCCTCAGTAACACAACTTTCTTACTACTGTCACCCAACATGGAGTGACAATAAATCAAAGGTGTGATGCATCTTGCTTCTTTCCTCTTGTTTTGCCCCGGTGCCATGGCTCTTATGGAACAGTCAGCATCTCTCCAGTAACACCACAGCATTTCTCAAACAGCCAGGTGTCAATAGGGTTCCCTTGCATTTGTTAGTCCTGGTTTGTCTGCAGGGACAAGGTGCCACACACTGTTCCTCACAGTGTTTATTCCCTTTTCTTTACCTGTAGTTCTCTCCAGTCTAAATTTAGCTTTGGCTTAAGCAGCTTGGTCTTTGGCTTCAATTTTACCCTAGACTGAATCTTATCTTCTGCTTTGCCAATGTGAGACATTGACAATTCGAAAAGAGCAGAATTTAAATGGATGGAACTCTACTGCGATTCAAAAAGCTCTAGTTGTAACTATGTGAGGACAGGTTAATAGATTTTGCCATTTGAATCCTCTGACTTCTTGGCACGGCTGTTTGGGATATAAATCCTCACAGTGGTGAACAGTTAGTTTCCAAATCTTTAATGTGCTGCACTAGGCACAAAGTTTATAGAACCATGTTAAGGGAAGAAAAAATGTAATGCAAAACTGAAATGAACGTGCCTGCTAACTCACCACATGGTGTAGTCTTACAGGTGAATCCAAAAGCAGGAAAATAGAGAATTGAGTCACTGTGGGGAAGCAGGGAAGAGTCTCATAGTCTTGTGAAGGCTCTGGTTATCCTGCAAGGAACTCCATCCTTTCTTACCAACAGAATAAGGCCTTGGAATAAAGGGGGTATATTTACAGTGCTTAATCATTCAGGAGGTGACAAATCGAATAAAAGGCAAAGCTTTAAAACTGCTACATCTTCTGAGACTTAAACAGTCTTTGCCTTTGAGAACACACAGTTGCTGGACAGCTTCTACTGCTATTCAGTACCTTCCACAGTGATCCTGGCTTTCTGATCTAGCTCCCAAAAGAGAGGAAATAATAATTTTCAGATATATAAACAAAAGGCATCTTAGTGCAAGGTTGTCTCCTATCAACAGTATAATCTTTATACTCTGGATTAATAAACACTTCAGCCTCAGAGTTTATTAGTCCAAAAATTTATTTATTACCTCATAAATTCAAACCCCCTCCAGTTATCATCTAATTAAACTGCAGTACTGTGCATGCTACCTTTGGGGATGTATTAATAATGAAATTATCTTGTGAAACAGTAATTACATATTTTGTGCGTTCTTTTCTATACTTTTTTTTTTTCCAGAGGCTGTGTGATGAGTGAGGCACACAGTGCTCCATTGTTTTGAGCTCCTCCAAACCCTGGAAGTATCCAAGGATAAGAAGTTATTTTTTTTTTCCTCTTGGTAAAAGAAGAAGAATTGGTGCATTTTTGTACTTCAGTAAGGGAAGGACCGATACCACTAGGCCAGGAACAGTTATGAAACATGATTGTGCAAGTAATTTTAGCTCATGATTTCTCCTCACTCTATGAGGAGATTACTCACAGGAATAAAACCTACTTACGGGATCTTTTTGGTAAGGCAATTCGTACTGCAGTTGCCAAAAAGTGAAAACGATTGCTTATTTGTTAGAGAATATTCGTTTACAGGATTTCACTGGTGACGTAGATTTGAAAAAAGGAAAATATTCTTCCTCAGAAGTGAGATTTCCTCACAATTTACTTACAGTTTTTTTTCAGAAGGAGGTGTACTTAGATATTGTGATTTGTATAGGTCTTGGCTTTATCTGTGCTGGTGCTTTATCAAGGTTGTCCTCCTATTTTGTTGTAACACTCTGGATGATTGTGTACTGACAAGATTCCTTCTCCTTTTTGTGGTCTCCCCCTTACTACAGAATAAGGTTTTCTAAATCCTGAGTAGGAAGAACTTCCGCTACAATGAAAGAGGCACAAGAGGTAAACCAGTTTGCACATACCTTCCGTGTATTTTTTAAGTAGCTTATCTCTCTAGTTCAAGTGCGTCTGTTGAGCAATAATCTGAACATGTGATTCTTGTTGACATAGGCTCCTGCTCTACCTGACAGGAGTGGGGTTTTACTCTCTCTTGTACTTCCAGGTGCTCTAATCCAGAAGTTTTTGTTTTGGAATTTCCTGCTCTGTGGCTGCTGTGTATGGCATCTGATGGCCTTTTGGTTGTTTCATGGCAATTACTGTGGCTGTGCAGGTATCTACATTTAAATTAATGGCAATCAGTTTCTTCATTGAGTCATTTAGTCTCTCTCCAGCAGGCGAAGTTTTGTTCCTTCTCCCTATTTTTTTGCTCTGCAACCTTTTTGGAATCACCTTGCGAAATTACACTGTTGTGAAACTGCCAATATTCACACCTTACCCAGTACTTAACAAATATCAATCAATCTTCCAGAAAGTTATTTATTTACAGAACACCTTTTGTGACTAAGTGTATGGGAACACTGTTATATGGATATATGGACAAACAGAACCCAGTTTTAGGCTAGTAAGACCAGAGAATTATTTATATATTAAAAATATATATATATAATATATACATATATGATATCAAGTAAAGGTCATTGACTCAATGCAAAGGGGTTTGATTTAAGTCCAGCTAGAACTCCTACAATCATCTCCACTCTTGTGTTGCCATTACAGCTTCATGCTTTACTTGCATTTTGCAGCCATTCTGGGACCAGGTTTTCAAGTCTTCCACATGCGGACTCCTTTCTATTTTGTTGTAGAATCCTGCAAGTCTTCTGCAACAGAAAGGGCCATTGTGTTTGAAAGCAGACAGCATTTCTAGTACCTAATGCCTTCTAAACCTCCTTGGCTTTAAGTAGCTAAATAGTAAGAGTGACTCAAAGCTTTAGCTTCCTGAGCATAGGAAAGCTGAGGACTTCGGAGAAACAATGACATCTTAAGCAGTTGTTAGAGAACTTTCCCTTCTGATCTAGTGATGGGTAGCCAGTCCTTTCTGAGACAAATAAGAGTGAAAATTAGTCTACAAAGACAACAACTAGATACTCATACTACTTTCTGCCTTGTTGTAAAGCATTAGTTTCACACTGTTGTGTATTTGACTTCCAGGAGGCTGCAAAACAAGTAGCAAAAGATACTGTGATTTCTGTGTTTACAATATGTTCAATAAGCTACTATTGCCATTATCCAGTGATTTTCATGTGCAAGCACTCAGTGATTTGAATTGGACTTTTTCCTCAGATGAGCATTATTCTTTGAAAATAAAGAATATGTGACAAGCTTCTGTGGTTTTGTGGATGTATTTTTGTAAACTACAAAATAAGTTGTAATGATTATGTGTAACACATATACTACAAAATATCGAATGACTTTATCAAGGAATTTTCCCTTTGAGACTGAACAGTCTTGTGCTCATTGTCTTAGTAAAAATGGTATCTGATACCACTTGGCCAGACGGAACAAAACACTCCTTCCATTGTAAAATACCAATGCTTTGCTAAGAATTTCTGTATATGTTGCTGCGATATTCCTCAAGCATACCTCTTAAAAAGGCTGCTCAGGATGTATTGCTGGTTCAGTGTTTCTTTGTTGATGAAAAAACCCCACCTGTGTGTCCATAGAGTGGCAGAATGATTGAGGGTTGTGTCTTGCCTTTGCTGTCACATGTTGTATAAACCATTATATCAGCTGAAACATAGAGGAAAGTAATAATAATACAGCCTGAAAATATTTTAGATAATTTACAGACATGAAATCTGAAGGCAGTTTTTCGGGATTTTTTTTTTTCCCCTTTCTGTCCTCTGGATTTTGCAGTACTGTTTTGATTCTGCTGATTCTCAGCTCATGAAATTGTTACGGCTGAAGGTATAAAGAAGATGACTTTAAAGCCTTTGCCCACTTAGAGCAATTTTTGTGGAGACACACACATCTCAGAAGACAAACATTATGAGCTACCTGTAAATTCTGGTTCACAAAACAGATGAGGAGCCAGAGATCCTTCTGAACTTGCAATTGAAATTTATTCTCAATGTAATGGTTGAGCTCATTATCTGCTGCTCTTTCTAAATGTGAAGTAAGGAGTGAAATGCCCATATATTCTGTGGATAGCAGATGACATGACATGTTTTCTCCATTCCTGTGTTTGCCTAAGAAGTCACGGATAATCAACTTAATTTGATGTGTAAAATACAATGCATGGGTGAGTCCTGATACCTATCACTTGCTGGGTCTGTGCTGTTATGAGAGGCAAAAACTTCCAGAAAAGAAATAGCAATGAAAATCTTCCTGATGATTTTCTTGTCATTTTTTTCCAAAGGACATAGCTGTATGTGGATTCTACAGTGTTTTGGATTTTTCCACCAAGAATGGCTGGTTCTTGCTGTATCAAAAATCAAACCTACCTTATTACTTCAGGTGCTCAGTCCCTGTAACTGTAACTAGGAAAAACTAAGCAAGAACCTTTACCTTTCGGGATTTTTAAAAATTATTTAAATGTACATTTAAAATAATGTTAAAAACTCTATATGTGCATTACAAATATGTTCCCATGTTATCGCTGTCCTGAAGCAGAACAGGCAGGAACCAGCAGCAGAGACACGTGACTGTCGCAGAGGTTAGTGTCTTATAAGTAATAGCCTGGGAGTAATGAGACTTACGGTCTTAATTAATCCTTAGAATGTTTTCAACACAACTGAAGTAAATTTTAAAATTTAATTTACCTGTCCGAATCCTATGGGTTTACTTTTTGCTTTGTGCACTTTGGATTGGAAGAACCCAAATTTTTCTTACTTTTAGGAAATTTCTCACAGAGTAGAGTCTAGCAAAATGGGGCATTTGTACGGGTTAAAGAGGATGGGTAGTAATCCTGGTCAGGTGGAAAAAAAAATCGTTGTCTGAGTTTGGGTTTATTTCTGTGTCAGTCTGTTCCTGTCTTGGAAATGCAGAATAGCCATTAGAATTATGCAGAACATCAGAATTTGTTCCTAGCATTTCAGATAGTTGGTGTGTCTTTTTGATGGGGAGAAACAGCTGGATATTTTCTGTCCTAATGTGACCAATCCACCTCTGTTGTTGTCATTTTAATTGCTGTGGCTGTTTTTTTAAGTCCTCTACAGAAGGTCTTTGTAGTGACAAGCGAGCAGTTTACGCTTCATAAGCAAACATAAAGAATGCTGCTGCTAATTGAAGAGGGAGTAATGCAGTTATGATTCCATCAACATTTAAGTTTCATTGTTAAAGGACACATTTTGGTTGTGTTTAGGTTGCTGCATAAAATTTTACTCGGCGTGAATTTGGTGGGGAAGATTTTATATCAGAAAAGACTAATTCTAGGATTAGGGGGAAGGGAGGAAGGAATGGAGGTGAAATTTTTCTGCCCCACGTGTACAGTATTAAAGGTCAGCATTTTATTACTCTTTTTGTTTATTTATTGTAACTCTGACTTAATTGCTGGCTTGTGGAGTAGCTTGTCTGTGAAAACTGACAGAGTATCACAGCCTCAAAACAGCCCAGTTTACCCTGCCCTGAAAAACTGTAGCCACAATGTTTCATGTTGAAGAGGACTCCTTGAAAATCACCAATTTCCCAAAAGAAGGGGGTTGTAATACACTGATATAGGCTTTTGGTTTTCTTTTCCCCTGGATATTCCATGTGTTGTATCTGTAGATCACACAGCTCTTAGAGTCTGAAGGACCTTGTTTTAAACTCCCCTTTTCCTTACATTTCCATGGAATGCTTGGCCATGGATTAAAAGTCTTACAGTTACATACCTAAAGTTGTTTTCTTAAAGTTTTCTTAATGCTTTTTATTTTCCTACTTACATCTCTGTTCTTGGTTTGGAGCTTCATCTTGAGTAGTCTTGGAAAGGCCATAGGTGCTTCCTTCTCCAGTTCACTGGAGGTTTTAAAGATACAATTTTTTAGCCTCTAAACAGGAAAATAACAGCTATTTTGATGGATGAGAAGAAGCATAGAGATGACAGAGCTTTCCCCCAAACACTCGCAGTGTGATTGCCAAAGATATTCCAAGCCCCTCTAACAAAGTATCCTGTCTGCCAGTCATTCTGCTCTCCTTGGAAGACCATCTGTTGCACTTCAGATACGTAAAGGTCTGCTATCCTTTATTGCACCAAACAAACCAGTGTCTTTGGCCCATGTGCTGTAGTTCCTCAGTGTGGACCAAGGGTAGTTTTGGTCGCAAAGTGCACTAAAAATGAAAGGCGCTTGTTCGATCCAAATTCCAGAAGACACCAATCAAGTGAATTTCAGTGCTTATGAATAATTTCAATGTATTTGGCAGCAAATCATTAGCAACAACAACAAAATCAAAAATATATTTTCACTTAACTCAGCTGGAAACACACTATAAGGTTTTTGCTTCGCTTGAATGGACCTTTCCTCTGTAGTAGTATCCAGGTTTGATGTAAACTGACATTTGGATTGAAATGATTTTAACTGAATTCTTTAATTCCTTTATTTCAGTCTGAAACTAGTAATTCAAAGAAACTTTCAGTACTGAAAAATAGAGTCAGAGCCTTTCTTGTGATTAGCATCTGTCCTTCACAAGGATGTGACCCTTGGTTGTGTCTTTATTTTTTGTGAGTTTTCTGTGGGTTTTGTGTGTTTGTCTTAATTTTTGTGATCCTGAGTAAAAGATCAGACATTAAACAATGATCTGGTTTGTTTTCTCTGCTGCAGATTTAAAGAATATGTATTATAAAGCATTATACATCTCAGAGCTGAGAAAACAATCATTGTATTTTCACAACAAAAAAGTTCTGTTCAGAGAATTCCAGACAGGGAAATAGAGAACAATCTTTGAGTAGGGAGTGGTCCTATCTTTCTTTCTCTCTCCCTTCTCCTTACTGCAGAGCAGCTAATGTTCTGGTCAGAAGTAATAATACGTTGGATCTTGAATGTCAGTAGCCCCAGAGACTCTGACAAGACTATTCATGTGCATTCATACGTCTTAACCAAAGCTGACACTAAAGAGAGCAAGAATTCTCATATTCCTCTTTTTATTGCTGTGCATTAGGCTCAACTCCTCTCTTGGAGACCTCTGCTCAAAATGACATATATTCACCGCCTGAAATCCAAACAAAGGAGCTGAACATTGGTGTGGCATAGGGCAGGGGCTCCTGCGAAAAGTCTCAGTGCAAATCTGAATTGTGTTTTACACCACAATTCTGGACACCTTACAAACGCTGTAAGACAAATACTAAAGGGAAAGAAACAGTCCCCCCTAATCTTGTCTCCTATGGGGGCTTCGCTATTGTCAGTTTTAATTAGGAAGTAAGTGGTCTTCTAATTCCTCAGTCCTCTAAGGCCTGTCCTGATAGGAATACTTGGATTGTAGTAACATGAGTTGCTTGTTTTAGGAGAAACACACACCGTGTAAACAGTCTGCTGTAGCTTTTGCTCTGCACATATCTGTACACATGCATGTAGTATGGCAGACAGAACATGCTTGAGTAGCTGTGCTTCAGTCACATTGTTAATACTGGGCAGACGTTTCTTGATGACGATATTTTTGATCTTCTTTTGAAAATTGTTTGGTAGCGGTGACTAATGCAGACTAGGTGGCTCTGGGCATCTCGCCATGTTTAGGTAGTTTAATTTGTTAAAAATTATCTTTCTTCCCACCCAAATCCCCTTGAAAGCATTTGGAGAAGAGAACTGTTGAACAGTTGCCAGTAATAAGTCCTGCTGAGACCTCTGTATCCTCCTGGTAGAGCTGTTGGTGCCAACTGGATACTGACTGGCATGAGTCTGAGCTCTGTACTACTTGATGTATTTGCTTCACATGGACCAATTACAATAATTACCACCTCTGTAGCTGCAGTTTAAGCATTCAGCCTGCACTTCATACCTCAGGTTGTTGGCAATATGTTCAATCATATAATCTCAATTTTCGTTGAACTAATTAAGTAGAAAAAATTTGGAGAGAGCCTGAATGGAAATCAAAGGCTAAATAACACCATTGTTTTTCATGTTCCTGCTGTTCTTAAGCTGCCTTTCCTCCCTTTTAGTCCTCCTAAGCCATAGAATCTTCTTTTAAGTTTATCCACAGAGATTCGCTAGGAGATTCGCCCATTGACTTTTTATACTCAGCAGTGGAACATCTTTTCATGTGAATGGAAAAGCAGCATCAAATCACGTGTTTTGTTTTGAAGTTCTTAAAAAATATTCCTTCCTAGAAGTATTTTTTTTTTAATATTCCTTTTAAAATAAATACCTTCATCTCTGGCAGAAAACCATTCATCCCATATTACTTTTGGCAAGATGCTTCAGTATGACATGAGAGCATAAGGATAGAATACCAGGACAAGGGACTGGGATGAACTGCTCGGTTCCTAACATTTCCATTGGTTTAAATCTGATGCAATGGGGATCATCTGACCCCCACCACTGTTGTCTTTCCAGAAGTCTGGTTACTTTTTAAATTGGATCAGTACCTTCTCTTTTTTGAACTGGGAAGTTTTTATATTACACAAACATGAACCTGAGACTGAGCACAAACTCTCTGTCCTAATGCGAATGTACTGCATTGTGCATAAACTTAAATTCATATTAAAATGTCTTCATGCAGTTTCCCTCTAGGGAGTGGAAAAGGGAAGGAAAAGGCTACATGTGACAGATGCTAATTATGCAGTTTAATGCACTTCTGGAAGTTGCTGAGATGAGAACTGTGTAAGAACCTATCTGAAAAACAGAAAGCACATTTCCAACAGCATTATTCCATAACGTTAATGGGGTGTGTTTCAATCTGCCTCCTCCCCATTTTTGAAGAACACCTTATTTCTCAAGTAGCACACACACTGTGCAAAGGGTAGGTGACGTCTTTGGTCCAAGATCTGCCAAACATGGCTCTGAATGTTACCCTGTGTCTCTTGTACTGTTATTTAGTGCTGTACATGTAACTGGGAAAGCTGGTGGCTTGTAGATTCTGTAATTCAGGTCCAAATGACTCTTAAAAAAACCCCCTAGTTGAATCGTTACTTCTTCTTCCTCTTTTGTCAGTGTTTTCTTAATTTCTTATCCTGTATGTATGTTTACTGGAAAAATTACATTCTAAATTTGACTGCACTGGGATCCTGTAGAAGTCATTGTTGTGACTAATGTGTAATCACTGCTGAACCAGAGCTCTGAAAGCAGTAAACTGAGACACAAGAGGTGGGTTCCTCAGAACCGTGAGGTGAATGAGTGCCAGAATCTAGGCACTAGATTAATCCTCTCTTCCAGACTTAGAGCTGTGCTGTTTCAGGCAAAAGAAATGGATCCTCCACTAGTGACAATTTGATGTCACCCTGACATTAGTGAGCACATTTGCTGTGCTTGAAGCCCACACTGAGTCATCACCCTGGATTTCTGTTCTCTCTACCAAATCCCAGTTTAACCAAAACACACTTTTTCCTCTTAGAGGAAAAACCACCCTGGTTCTTGTCTGCTGATGCTGAATGCTGCTTGCTTTTGTTTTCTTTGCAGCACTGGATTCCTCCTTCGGGAGCCATGGCTTAATAACATCTCTCCTTGCAGAGACATAATTGCTCTAACAATCAAGGCGGCATGCTGAAACTTCGGGGGGCTTTGGTGCGCCCCTCAGCACCCACAGCATCGTGGAGAAGGGAGTTCTGAGCGCTGGCGCAAAGCGAGTCTGCCTCGCGCCACGGTCCTTGTCTGCAGTCACCACCGAGAAAACCATCTGTTCCACTTGGAAAGGGGTTTGGTTCCACACGCCCTCCCCCCGCATCCCAGCTCCGTCCCCAGCTGCTGTGTTTCGATGAGCAGTGAGGGAATGAATCTCCTGCGTTAAAAATACTCTGCTTCTATTTAGATAAAAAGAAGAATCTTGCTTGCCTACACCGATGAACAAAAATAGTCTTAGTGTGAGTAAATCCTCAAAGTTGTTCTTGGTGAAAATATCTATCCTGGCTTTTTTTTTTATAACTTATATAAATTTATTTATAGGCCGTCCTCCTTTCCTCCTACTCTATCAAGACATTTGCAGAAGGTTGCCGCTCGTCTTGTTTGCAAGTCCTGAAATAATTTGCAGAGCCTTTGAAACATCATCATGTTGCATAGTTGTGATGCAACGTGCTGCTGTTGCATGAACGGATCGTATTTTAATGTGAATGTCATGTCAGCCGAGACATTTGAGTCTTTCTTTTACTTGGGACACTTTGCACTGGGACACTGTGCACTGGTTTGGATTTTCATTTTAACTTCACAGTAGAAAAAAAATCACCTGCACATAGTAACTGAAAATGTTCCATTCTGCATGCAAACCACTGCTTACAAAATTAATATGTAATACGAGTGGCTTAGCAAGATGCGGTACTTTCCAGATATCTCTTAAAAATAGCATTTGCTGTCACTAGCATCTTAATTCTGAAGAATCTCAAATGCCTTCTCTAAATCTGTGCATGTAGTAACAGAGAAACCACCTACTTCATCCTCACACACTGCACAATGTGTATGGAAAAAGAGGGGCTTTGGGAGCACAGTTCTGCTCTGGCGGGTGCGATGGCTGTGGGACTGCTGAAAGCATTAAACATTGATATTTATATGTATATCAATATATCGATATAGATATTAATATCAGTTCACATCAAGATTTTGATACAAATTCTTATCAATATCAGTTCATATCAATACACATAGATAGTGTGCATTCTTTTAAAAAATCCCATTAGTATGGAATTTGCTCGATGGGTTAAACCAAGAAGTGAAACCTCCAGCCAGGCTCGTGGTAGATCTGTACGGGGACTTTGTTCCCAAGCTGAGGGATGTCTGAGGCGATGCCTAGCAGGGGAAGTTGGAGCCAAGAGGTTGTTACTAGAAGAACATAGTGTTGCAGGGCCTAGTGGAGAGGCGGGACTCGAACCGGCGGTTCAGTATGTTACTGCATTCGGAGCTGCGGCGCTGCCCGTTGCGCCACGGCCGCTAGATGGCGGTCTCCCTACGAGGAAGGCGGGAGGCTCTTCGTCTCCGAGGCGCTCCCTGGCGGCCGCGCCTTGCCTTTACAGCCGCCTTCCCCCAACAGCGGCGGCGGCCATCGCTGTGCCGACCCACGTGACGGCTCGCCGGCCAATGAGAGCGCGGCAGGGGGGCCCCGACTCTCGTCCCTGTGGCCGCCATTAAAGAAAAAGGGGCTCGGAATTAAACGGGAGCAGAATTCTCCCGCCCCCACTCCGGCCGCGACGCAACATGGGGGACACTCGCTGAGGGGGGGACCTGGCCCAGCAGGATGCCGCGGCCGGGCAGCCGCCGACAGAGGCACCGCTGAGGGGACGCGAGGAGGAGGAGACCCGCCGGCGGGGGCTTCGCGGCACCGATCCCGCCACCGCCAGCAGCAGCAGCAGCAGCAGCAGCGGCCGCCGCGTCTCCTCTGTCTCGGCAGGGCCGAGAATCGCGGGGCTCCCACCCCTTCCCCCGCGGCCCTTCCGCCTGACGAGAGCCAGGGGCTCGGCCGCCGCCTGCCCGCCCTCCCGAGGAGACCTCGGGGAGGGGGTGTCTGTCCCCCCCTCCTCCGCCCACAGCCCCCGCGGCAGCCACCGGCGGGCCGGAGCAGTTTGTCAGGGCCGGGCTCCGGCGGTGCTCCCCGGGTCTCCCCTCGGCCGTGCCGCCGGGGCCCCGCTGCCCCGTGTCCGCCACGCTGTCCCCTCACCGCCCCCACACCCCCGCCGCGGCCCCGCTGGTGCCGTGGTGGCGGCGCTGGGCTGGGCTGGGCTGGGCTGGGCTGGCGGCCCGTTGCCTCGGGGACGGGGACAACAGCCCGGCT
>JAOXOE010000827.1:6965104-6990220 GCA_028565055.1 Phoeniculus purpureus
CATCCCTGGAGGTGTTGAAGGCCAGCCTGGCTGTGGCCCTTAGTGCCCTGGTCTGGCTGATGGGGTGATGTTAGGTCACAGACTGGGCTGGATGAGCTCAGAGGGCTTTGCCAGCCTCTGTAATTCTGTGAGTCAGTGGCCCTCTGCTGTATCTGCAGTGATACCCAAATGGAGTCTGGATTAACAACTCTGATACTGGGCATTTTTGTCTGTCCTGAAATGTTATGATGAAAAGCTGAAACTGAATGATCAGAAAGGTCTGACCATTGTAGTCAGGTGCACATTTAATTTATCACATTTGTTCACCATAGTTTAGATGCTGAGAGTTTAGCCCAGAGAAGAATACTTCTGTGTAGACATTCTGTATGAAAAATGATGTTTAAAGCTGTAGCTACAGTACATGGGAAAGGTACTGGAAACCAGCTATTTATTATACATTAAATATTAGGAATACCTGCCCATATAAATGTGTTCAGCTCCGATTCCTTTCTTACTACTTTCTCATACACACACTATTTAGAAGGCTGAAAAATAGCTACAGTCCAGTAATTTCTATACTTTGGGAAGCTGATGGAAGACTTTCCAGCACTGGGTTCTTTCAGGAGAGATCTATTTCAGTCCATTTAAAGTAAAAAAGCAATCAGTCAAAGGTTGGTGTAACTGGAGATCACTTGTTCCAGAGCTGTGAAGCTGTCCAGGAAATCTTCCTCTTCGATTCCGAATTTAGTGTACTGGTGAATATAGGCTCTGTGTGGTGAAGGCACAGTAAGAAAAAGCAGGAGACATTAGAAATCAGTGAAAAATCCAACAGATTAAGTAGTTATTGTCAAAACTTCAAGTGAAGATTGTTTCCCTGTGCGTTAGTTTCTGCTGTGGTCTCTTGAAGGGGACTTTGTAATTCAGCCTTTTTGATAAGCCATGAGTTGTTCCCAGTACACTCTGTGTGTTGCTTAAGGAATCGATATTGCTAGTAACAGTTATCGTCCCCCTGTATTCGGCACTGGTGAGGCCACATCTTGAGTACTGGGTCCAGTTTTGGGCACCTCAATACAAGAGAGATACGGAGGTGCTGGAGCAGGTGCAGAGGAGGGCAGCTAAGGTCATGAAGGGCCTGGAGAATAAATCTTATGAGGAAAGACTTAAAGAGCTGGGGCTCTTTAGTTTGAAGAAGAAGAGGCTGAGAGGAGACCTCATCATTCTCTACCTGAAAGGATGTTGTGGAGAGGTTGGTGCTGCTCTCTTCTCACAAGCAATTAGTGACAGAACAAGAGGGAATCGGTTCAAATTACAACAGGGTAGGTTTAGACTTGATATTAGGAAGAATTATTTCACAGAAAAGGTGGTCAGGTACCGGAATGGGCTTCCCAGGGGGGTGATTGAGTCACCATCCCTGGATGTGTTTAAAGATCATTTGGATGAGGTGTTGAGTAATGTGGTTTAGGGTGACCTTGTAAGATAGGGTAGATGCTCAGACTTGATGATCCCAGGGGTCTTTTCCAGCCAGAGTGATGCCATGATTATGATTCTGTGTAACTACATTGGGCTAACTGGGAAAGGTAAGGAAAAGTGACTATGGAATGAGAAAAATCTATAGATTGGAGAGGCAAAGCCATAGCCTGTGCGTGCAGGGAAGGGTTAGACTTGACTTTAGGAAAAGCCTTTTCACAGAAAGAGTGGTCCAGCACTGGAACAGGCTGCCCAGGGAGGAGGTTGAGTCACCATCCCTGAAGGGGTTTAAAAATCATTTAGATGTTGTGTTGAGGGATCTGGTTTAAAGGGTGAACTTTGCAAAGTAGGGTTGATGGTTGGACTTGATGATTCTAAGGGTCTTTTCCAACCAGAGTGATTCTGTGATTCCTCGTGGAGGTGGTGACACTAGGGACACTGCTAGTGGCAGCAGTTTTCGTCCTTTGGCTTTTAATTGCAGGATTCCAGTGCTAGAAACTCATGTTTAGCAGAATCTGTGGTGACACACAGCAACTTTGGTTTCATGATCATCAAATTAAAGAGGTTGCTCTTCTCTAGGTGAAGAAAAATCAGACTCATAGCAGGGAGCCTTCGTAAACACACAAATCCCCTAAATAATTTGGAACTGACCCAGGAAGCTTTTTCCAGGCTGGGCAGCGTGGCTGGACACAAATTAGAACCTGTATGAACTAAAAGAGTTTCTATGTGTTATTTTGAGACTGGTCACGTCGGAATGCACTAAATTTGGGGAGTTTTAGTACTGAAGAAATAGTCAGATTGACAGCAATAGAGTATGTGGCCTCACTTAGTGCAGAATATAAGCCCTGCTCTGTGCTCCTCACCCTGGCACCGGGTTTCAAGCACAAAAATGTTTCTACTGAAGTGTGAGAACAATCTCAGTTCTCGCTACTTTACCTTGATGAAGGAGTGAGCTGCATTTACAATGATTTTTGCTGCCACTGAAGATACAGGCAGTTATTAATGAAGTATCAACATAATTGTTTTCACTTACTTGGAAGCAAACATATTCCACGCTTTCCCTACAACATCATCGAGAGGTTTCAGCAGGAACTGGCTGTTGCTGACCAAAGCAGCCGACTTCTCGTACTTGTTGAATGCTCTCGGCGTTTTCCATGCATTAAAAGCATCCGCAGGGTTTAGCCATGAGGTGTATAGTGAGGGATCGTGGAAACTCTCTGCAGTAGAAATAAGACAGCCCTTAGGACAAGTGTAAAGCTATGAGCTGCTGCTTCTTGATCTCAGGTGTCCTGTGTGACTGAAGCAGTGCTGGGCAGACCTAGAAAAACTCTGCAGAGTGGTCAGTCTGTTTTAAACAGATTCGTTAGAGCAGGCTCTTGAATTGGTACTTCATCAGCAAGCTACACTCATCGCTCCAGAAGCAGCTAACTGTATTTCTGACAACATATTGACTCCAGTGTTCTCCCTTCCCTGAAGCGCTTCAGGACACACAGAAGTCTTGGCTGTAAATCCACCAGCCCTAAGGAATTAGCCAGCATGACCTTGGACACTGAAGTGTTTCTAGAGGGAACATTGACCTTAGTAGTATGTTGCTTTCATTTTTGTTTGGGTTTTGTGGTTGTTATTTTTCACTTTCATCAGACACAACTGCAAAGAAAATAGGGAGATGTGAAGGAAGAATCCCTGAGGTTCTGTTTTCCCGTCTTACCTAAGTCGACGCCGTGCACATCTTTTCCTCGCAGGATAACCAGGTTGGCAATGGAAGTATTGAAATGCAGAGGCTTGTTTGTGGAATGGCTGGAGGAGGTGCAGGAGCCTGGACGTGGTGGTCGAACTTGCCAGTCGATACCTGGGAGATTTTGGTACAAAATATGTCCATTTTACATATTTAAACAGAGTAGCTGAAGAGTCAGATGGTAACTAATACAATTCCCCAAGGTGACATCATACTAGCTTGCAGCTTCTGCACATTAGCTAAGCAGCAGCTACACAATTCTTAGAGAAATCCAGCAACGTTAGCCTGTTGGTCACCAGAGAAAATGGGCTACTTGTTCTATACTTAGCACTCTGCCAGCCCATTCTTTGCATAACTGGAAGCTATACTGAACTCCCTGTGTAAATGATATGGGAGAGCTAAGCATGATTTTTAGTGGTAGAAGGTTTAAAAGGAGAAAGCAAAGCTAACTATCCAAGGAATGTTCCAAGTGAATCAGGTAAATTAAGTGCATGGCCCAAAGCTGTTGGTTTGTTTGTGTATTTTCAGTAGTTGTAATTAACAGAGATATCTGGGAGCAAAAACAGGAGCTGCTGTGTCAGCCGAGTGTGTAAAGAAGCAGTTGGTTATGTAGAGGCTAATTCCTGCTGTTGGAGGAACTGACTAAAGCTGGGCACTGAGCTCCACAGAACAAGCTTTATTCCATCTGTAAAAATCAATGCTCAAAGGGTGGTGGATACTGAACGTGAGCAAATGCTCTTTACCTTCCTCCATTTTAGCATTAGCAATGAGCATCTGCCTTAAGTGTTTGATGAGTCCAGGCCAACTGAACGTGCTGTAAGCGAGGGAGTTCTCAGGCATCTGAGGTATGTTACGAAGACCCAACATCTTGAATTCAGGATGTGGAACTAAGGTTTCCATTAGGTCTCCTGAAAGAAGAAATTAAGAGCTGCTCATGTTGCAGAGGCTAGATGAAACAGGAGAGACGAACGAGGAGTTGTGCAAAGATCTAGCGATTTAAAGTAGGAAACGGAGCAGGATAAAGTTTTAATTTGATAAGTATAGGGTAACACATCTGAGAAAGCAATCAAACCTGCTACATACTACTGAGCTGGGCACTGGAGCAGGCTGCTGAGGGAGGTGGAGGAGTCACCATCCCTGGAGGTGTTTAAAAACTGAGTAGCTAGAGCACTTGAGGTTAGGGAGATGTTGGAATGAGGGCTGTACTTGATGGTCCCAGAGGTCCTTTCCAGCATGATGAGTCTGTGATTGTATGACTAAGTTCTGTACGAGCATGTTAGTGGCCCTTATTTTCTGACTTAGACTTGTCTTGCTTCAGAGTCTGGCTCAAAATCATAAAGACCCTGTGTGCTGCAAAAGGGACTGACAGACACGTGAATTCGGTTAGTTTCAGTTTATACAAATGTGAAATGTAAAACTCAGACTAAAATTACTGTCCTGCTCAAATTTTCTCTGAAATATAAATCAGGGTTTGTGTAATCACCTGAAAGAGGAACAAAAAGGATTATTTCAGTCAAGAATGAAATCAGAAGCTGGGGGGAATCTACTTTTGACTCTGCTACAAGATTGGGTTTGAACTTCTCATGTAGTCTTTTGCTTCACTTTTCCTGTGCAAAAGGTGGGCTACTCAAGCAGCTGAATATTTGAGTAAGGAGGCTGAAGAACTTGAATGTATGACACAAAATGGTTACAGAGAGGTGCGTGAGAATTAAGCAGCTGTGTTACCGGTAGGTACCTAGTGGGTTTCTGCTGTACTGGGAGCTGCCTTTGGCCACGTAAGCAGGTTGGAAAATACTCCCCAGCTGATGTGCAATGACTTGATTCACATCCCTGAAGGAGATCTGTTTAATACCCATGAGCTGAGCACAGATCTTGTGGATGGCATCGTTTTCATGAACGAGAAGGGCATCTGATGACTGGTACAGGTGTGACAGAGTCAGAACGGAGTTGTAGTTTTGAACAATGACCTGGAAACAAACAAACAAACAAAACCACACAGAAATTAGAGTGAAACAACTTTAGCTCTTTTCTGGTTTATAATCCTCTGACTTCTGTTCATTCCTTGGTTATGATTTAGGAAGTGACTCATTTTCTTTGCCAAAGTGCAGAACAAAGTCAAGAACCAGCAGAGCTTTTTCATGGAAAGGGAGCAAGACCTGTGAAAATCATGTTGTTACCCATCTGACTTCACACAACCACATTAGAATGAAATCTGTCTGGTAACGATAACTCTACTCAGTTTCCCCAAACTTCATCATTATGGGGGGGTTTCCTAGTTAGCTGACAGAGCTTCTCTTGAAACTGCACTGTACACTAGCATCTGTATCACCAAGAAATCCATTAGCTGGGCTACTTTTGGTCCTGTTGAACTTTTAGAAGTAAAATGCCTCTCTTCCAGTTTATTTCAGTTGCAGATATTTTGTTTTAAAGTAAACAGTGATTGAAGAGCATCTCTGGGAAAGCTGATCTTACCTCACCAGTGCTGTAGGGCCAGATAACATGGTTTAGTAAAAAGGAGGTTGGAAAAGCATCTCTTAAGCACTGGGTCACAAATGCTCCTAAACCAGATCCTGTTCCACCGGCCATGCTCATTATTGTGAAAAAACCACCCAGCCGATCACACTTCTCTGCTTCTCTTTGCATCAGGTCCATTATCGCTTCTTTGTGTCTGGGGCCATGAACAGAGTAACTGTGGGATAGCACAGAGCAGCGAGACAGGGCAGGTTATACAGAAAACACAAGCAATGAGGTGAAGCTATTCATAAAAGAATTTTTTGTTATTTGTAAAACATCACATTATGGCATCAGCTCTACCTACAGTGAATCCTCAGCTGTATTTTGCAAAATAGCTATTTGTGTGAGGAGAGGCTGAGGGAGTTGGGGGTGTTTAGCCTGGAGAAGAGGAGACTCAAGGGGGATCTCCCTCCCTACAACTACCTGAATGGAGGTTATAGTCAGGTTGGGGTCAGGCTCTTCTCCCAGGCAACCAGCACCAGGATGAGAGGCCAGGGCCTGAAGCTGCCAGGGGAGGGTTAGACTGGATTTTAGGAAGCCCTTCCTCACAGAAGGGCAGGATCAGAGCCTGGAATGGACTGCCCAGGGCAGTGGCGGAGTCCCCATCCCTGGAGGTGTTGAAGGCCAGCCTGGCTGTGGCCCTTAGTGCCCTGGTCTGGCTGATGGGGTGATGTTAGGTGCTGGGCTGGGCTGGATGAGCTCAGAGGGCTCGATCTTTCTGTGATACTGTTTAACAAGGCAGGGAGGTGCCAGCTTTTAGGCAGAGTTAAGCCACCATGGGTTGCACTAAAATGCTTGAACTGACAGAGCAGCCAGCCCTGCACCTGGTTGACAGCCATACATGAGGCAATATGAAAATGATGGCATGTGGTAAATTACAGGTTTCTGTAGGGCACAGGTGCTAAATGTTAGCCCTGAGAGGCTTGTTAAGAGCCTACAGCCCTAAAGAGTGCCTTAAAATAATGGGCTTTTATATTCATTGACTTTCACAAGTGCCACAGATTGCATCTTGATCTCTTCTCTTCTGGGGGTATAAACATTAGAAGAAAGGAATGAAGAGGGAAAACTCCCATTGAAGCCAGCTACACTCCAACAGAGATCTTGTTTTACCTTTCATTTTTGCTTTGTGTAAGTGGACTCCTTATGAATTTAACAACGTCCCTCATAACTATAAACAGACTGCTTTGCAGAGCCAAGGGACGTAGCTGCTCTCGGTAACAGTGAATTTCTTATGCCTCCATATTTCATTTCATATTATTCTAGACACGATGTGCACAGCTGATGGAGTCGATGTGACCACAGAACAGCAGGCTCCATCTTCTCGCTGCTCCGTGTGTGTCTGCGTCATGAAAACTAAAACAAACTGACAAAGAGAATGAAATTCCAAGAGCTTCTTTGCATGGCTCCACATACTGTTTGTACAGAGGGACTTGAACTCTGGAGGCAAACGACAACTTCGCCAGTATCCGATGTGTAACAACATCTCTCTTAAAGCCAGACAACTCTGCTGCTCATTGCATCCTTCAGGCACTTCCATTTACCAAGAGAACAGTCTTAGGCTTCTGCCCAGTATGAAATGGAGCCCAGTTCTCCAAGGGCTGAACTGGGTTAGGGTTAGACTCAAGGCAGACATTAGAGATTTAGGCGACAGAATTGTCACAAACTCAGCGGAGATGACTGTAATCACGGTGCAGTGACTGGAGACATGATGCAGGTAAAGAAGATGGCAACAGGGTGGAGAGAGCCCCTGAACATTGAGTTGAGTTTCATCTGTGGATAGAGACAGAATATGACTTTTCTCATGTTCTGTTATTGTGTGTTCCCCTGAAAATTACATGGGAGGAGAGCATGTCTGTGTGAATTTTATGCATGAAAGTTAATAATTCAGTGTAGTGGAGATCTGACTCTCAGAGTAAAGAAGATACACAGTCAGCAGAATTCAGCACCGCTTTTAACAGTTCAAGGGAACCAGCTAGTACAACTCATCGCATCAGCTTCATCCTACACTGAGTCCTAACTAGTCACTGGAGTAAGATTAGATAGATCTCATTTCCAGATACACCCAAGGTCACTACCCCAAGGACATTCGCAAAATCACAGAATCATTCAGGTTGGAAAAGACCCTTGGGATCATCGAGTCCAACCATCAACCCTACTCTACAAGTTCACCCCTAAAACAGATCTCCCTGCCCTATGTCTTTAAACACATCCAGAGATGGGGACTCAACCAACATCCTGGGCAGCCCAGTCCACTGCCTGACCACTCTCTCCATGAAGAATTTCTTCCTGATGTCCAGTCTAACCTTCCTCTGTTGAAGCTTGAAGCCCTTCCCTCTGCTTCTGTCACTAATTCACTGTGAGAAGAGACTAGCACCAACATCTCTACAATGTCCTTTCAGGTCTCCCCTTAGCCTCGTCTTTCTCAAACTAAACAGCCCCAACCCTTTTCATCTCTCTTCAAACTCGATGTGAAAGGTCATAGTAAGTATGACAACAGCTATTGCATGGGACCTGTGTGGCCTCACATGCATGTCTTCTCTAGAAAGACCTGCTGTATTTTCAACAAACATTAAAACATCAGATTATTGAGAAATAAGCAAGTCTTGGGTGAGCAGAGAAGAGACTCAGAGCTTCTCTGCTGCTCCTTGCAGAGAACATTTCCTCATGTACCGCAGCCCTCAGCACGTGTGGTACAGTCTGCACTTTTTCATGTTGCTGGAATCGAGAGGGAAGCTGTAACTCTGAAGTGACTGCCCACAAGAAGTGGGTAACATCTCTTCGAGGAATTGAAATAGAACATTTTCTTCCACTGCAAATGAGGTGTGGATTCCCCAGGACTGCTGAATTGCTGAGCAAAGTTCTTCTGTGTAATAAACCATCCATTTGGATTTCACAATATCTCATCACTTCAGCCGCAGCAGGGGGCCATGCCAGAAGCACTTTGCACGTATCATTTGCAATGTTTTCATTCCAGTTTCTCCAGGGGACAAGAAGAGAGAAACATGTGGGATGGAGCTGTAGTTCTGAGGGAAAATTTTACAGTGAATCTCCTCCTTCACAACGTTACTGTTCAGAGATGCACTGGTGGAGCAGTGATGAGAATTACCCACTAAACTACACTTTTGCCCTGCTCCTGCCCTGTCCTGCCACGTCAGGGGGACACGGAGTGTTGTAACAGCAAACACTAATGCTAATCCTCTGTGTGTGTGCAGGAACAGTCCAGCTGTGCCCTACCAACAGTCCTCCTGGGTTGCTGTCTGGTCCTCTGCAGTGGCCAAAACACAAGAACACGACAAGTACAAAACTATCATCTCCTGGAGACTCTTTTGTCTCCCAGCAATTGTGGGTGTTTTGACACCCTTGGCCAGACCCTTCAGTCAGGCTGTTAACACTCACACTCTCCAGGACTGGTTTTAACATCCTTTCTCCTGTTGGCTTAAATAGTATCCTACCCATCCTTCCAGATTTTATTTACACACTGAGTAGAAAACAAAGTAAAAAGAGTGACAGCTTGACACATGTTTCTAAGCACCAGATGCCATTTTACTCCATGGTGGAAGCAATTACCAACCAGGTAAATAAATGTCTATTCTGAGTCAGCAGCTGCTGTTTGATTTCTAAGAGCTTTCAACTAGCTACGTAACAGTTTCTGGGATGAACTGCTTGGCAGAAGAAAGGAAAGGAATATTTCGTATCACAGAATCACAGAACATTAGGGATTGGAAGGGACCTCCAAAGATCACCCAGTCCAATCCCCCTGCAACAGCAGGATCCCCTAGATCCAGTCACACAGGAACATGGCCAGGTGGGTTTTAAATGTTTCCAGAGAAAGAGACTCCACAACCCCCCTGACAGCCCCTTCCAGGGCTCTGCCACCCTCACACGAAGTTCTTTCTCATATGTATGTGGAACCTCCTCTGTTCAGCTCACATCCAGTGCCTCTTGTCCTGTCATTGGACAGCACTGAGCAGAGCCTGGCTCCATCCTCCTGACACCCACCCTTTCCATATTTATCAACATTCATGCGGTCACCCCTCACTCTCCTTTTTTCCAAGCTCAAGAGACCCAGCTCCCACAGCCTTTCCTCATCAGGGACATGCTCCACTCCCTTTATCATCTTGGTGTCTCTACGCTGAACTCCCTCCAGCAGCTCTGCGTCCTTCTGGAACTGAGGGGCCCAGAACTGGACACAAGATTCCAGCTGCGGTCTCACTACGGCAGAGTAGAGGGGGGAGGAGGACTTCTCTTGATCCACCCCAGGGTATTGTTGGCCTTCTTGGCCACAAGGGCCTATTGCTGGCTCCTGACCATCCTGCTGGCCAGCAGGACCCTCAGGTCCCCTTCTACACTGCTCTTCAACAGGTCAGTCTCTTGAAGCATCGCACATATTAAGTAGCTACAAACTGGCCTCTCTTCATCATTTTTCACCTACTAGTGTAAAACCAAAGATAAGGCTGATTTGCTTTCATCTAAAACCCTCCACAGCCATGTCAGGAGCATGCCGTTGTCCCCATGACCACTGGTGCAGAGTTCATTAAGTCTTTAGTTTTAAGTATCAGCACCAGGTCTGTTTAATGGGTAAAACAGCAGCCTTCATCACTGATTCTAACACACAACATGTTTCTCTAAGATCTGCTATCTCTTCTCCACACAAGCAAAGCCAACTGTCTGCTGCTGTTTGTTTGGCTTTCCTTTCAGACCATCACAGGAGATCAAGATGGCCAGTCAGCTGTTATTGTGGGATGTTAGTGGCAGCCACTTCTCTGCTCAGATTTCTGTGACTGGCTTTGAACATAATTACAGACAAAAACCAAAATTCAACTCCATATAAACACTGAGACTCTGATGTCAGTTGATTAGGGAACAGAAGTGACCCAGAGCCAAGGTTCCTCTCCTTCCTCACTGACTTTGGTGTCCTCAGAATTGTCTCTCTCCCTTTCCACTTCTCTCACAGAATCACAGAACATTAGGGATTGGAAGGGACCTCAAAAGATCACCCTGTCCAATCCCTCTGCTACAGCAGAATCCCCAAGATCCAGTCACACAGGAACATGGCCAGGTGGGTTTTAAACCTCTCCAGAGAAGGAGACTCCACAACCCTCCTGGGCAGCCCCTTCCAGTGCTCTGTCACCCTCACTGAGAATAAGTTCCTTCTCAGATCGATGTGGAACCTCCTGTGTTCCAGCTCACACCCATTGCCCCTTGTCCTATCATTGGGTGTCACTGAGCAGAACCTGGCTCCATCCTCTTGACACCTGCCCTTTCCAAATTTATCAACATTAATGGAGTCGCCCCACAATGATCAACATGGAACTCACTGACACAGGATTTCTAAGCAAAGATTTGTCCAGGCAAAGGAGAAGTGGCCGTGTCTGTGGCCTGTGAAGTTAACCAGAACTGCAGCACTAAGGAATTTATAAACTCATTAAAAACGAGGGTCTTTGGAAAAGCCGTCTGCATCACAGAATCGCAGAATCATTCAGGTTGGAAAAGACCCTTGGGATCAGCGAGTCCAACCACCAAACCTACACTACAAGTTCACCCCTAAACCACATCCCCCAACACTACATCTAAGTGACTTTTATACTCATCCAGGGATGGGGACTCAACCACCACCCTAGGCAGCCCATTCCAGTGCCTGACCACTCTCTCCACTCTGCATCGCTTCAGTGCAGACGCTCATCTCTCTGGGAGACTGAGATAACTTCACACAGTTGATAATGAGCTGTGATCCACTGCAGGTATTTTTCTTATAACACTTCAGATGTTCTGCGTCAGTTACGCTGACAACAAGGATCTCTCCAGCCTGGCTACAGCCTTGCAGTGACGGCCACCTCTACTCATTTGGCATCTTTCCTTTAAAAGCGACATCTTTACTCTATCGGCAGATACCTCACGCGGTAAAACACAAACCAGCTACCAAGAGTTAAACTCATCATAGAGCTATTTACTTTCTAGCATGCCAGGAGTCAGTTGTGGCCACTGGCAGTATTTTTCTGCTAACCACTGTGTTATGAGGGACGCAAGAGATTTAAAACTGTGCTCACAAAAGCTTCATCTTTTCCATTTACTGAAGCACGTTGTTCCCTGCCGAGAGCAATTCGCTGGGGTATGTGACAACGTAATTGCACCCTCCCTGGTCATCGCATGCTGTCCTTTATTTTTTAAACAACTGTCAGTAGTGATTCCCTAAATTAGCTTCTGCCTCTAGATCTGCCATCAGAACAGCAGAGCCATGGCCACAGTCACATTTTTAGCTCAATTTCTGCAGAAAAATGCAGACACGTAAGAGTTTTAAAATTCTTCTAAACGAAAACTTTCAGCTGAAAACTAATTTCTCTGCTTTCTCTCTTTTTGTGAGGCAACCTTCATCATAAAACGTCAAAGTGTTCTGCTGTGAAAATGGCATCATTTGTCTTGAGAGTTTCTCTTCTACTTCTGCCTGAAGTTCCTCACAGACTGCCCCTGCACTTAGGGATGTTTTTCTCTCCAAATAGCATTTCCAGGGATATTACTCTAATTAACCAATACAGGGTCGGGGAGGTGTCCCTGAAGGTTTTTAAAACCAAGTAGCTAGAGCACTTGAGGCCATGGTCTAGGGCGTAAGAGCTGGACTTGATCCTGGAAGTCCTTCCCAACCATCACGATTCTATGATAAGGGCCAGGTGTTCAAAGAGGTGCCTGTTTCTCACACTGTGGGCAGAACAGCAGAGTTACAGCCTCGCTTGAGTCAGAAGTAAAAGCATAAAGGTAGGATGTGGGTCAAAAGCAGAAACATCTGACTCTGAATGTTATGTTAAAACTGACTTGGGTCTGCACTGCCTCATCAGCCCAGCCCCAGTGCTGCCAAGGACTCTGCTCAGCTTGTGCAGTGTGGCGCCGGGTTGCTCTGAGGTTCTGCTCAGATAGCTGGTCAGGAGCTCAGCATTTCAGGTGAAAAGGCAGCCTTGAGAGTAGCAGCTGGGCCACAGCTGGAAATTAGACACAATGTGACCTTGCAGAAGGAAAACAGAGCTGTCAGATGCAAGGATGTAAGGAAGTAAAAGGAGACCTTTCCTACCACTTCAATGAGTCAGCCCATAGCTGCTAATAAAGATCATCTCAGCATCTAGCCTTTGGAACCCTGCATTTCCTAGAGCCAAACTCAGCTTGTCCTTGGGTGCTTTTCACCTCCAGCCAGACATCTTTTCTCACGAAATAGGCATGCTCGAGATTTTTGAGACTTCTACCCACCTTTCAATTTGTGTTGAAGTGTCTCAACAGGTCCAAGAATCCTTTGGGGTGAGAACTGACTAACAGGCACAAACAGATCTCCTGGATGCATCAGCTTCCTTTTGTCAGACAATCAGGCTCCAAAAAGCACCAGATTCAAATCCTGCAATGTGATGACAGGGAAGGAAGGACAATACTATCATTTCACGGGAAGGAATCTCTTCATAGTGAAACTCTCTTGTCATTCAGATTCACAGACCAGCTTTTCCACATGTGCTTCATTTATGAGTGAGACCTCAAACGCTCACGTGCCAGGCAGGAGAGTCTCAAGCAACAAGAGATGTTGGAACAGTCACAAAGTGTTTTGATAACTACGAAGGGCTCAAATTCCTGTCGGTCACCATCATCAATAGACAGGAAAATCACCAGATGTTACTCAGTCTCTGCAGAAGAGCTGAGTACAGCAAAGCCCAGTCCATTCCAAGAACAGCTATTCTCTTACGTAAGACTGTTACTGTCTAATCCATCCTGATGAAGCTCTGGTGGATGAACCGCCCACTAGCACAGCAGCAGTGTCCCTAGATTGTGGTGATTCCAGGCACAACCTCTTTACAGGAAAATAAAACAGATAAAGATTGCTCCTGCACCCAGGAAGTGTCACACTCAAAGGAACAGAGACATTTTCTGATACTCCAGGGAAGTATAGAGTTGGCATCTCTCGCAGAAGACATTTTTTATTGTACCTTGTGTCTCTGTAACCGAGGCTTAAGCTGGCAAGGGGGGGCTTCCTGCTCTATTTTAAAAAGATGAGCAACATGAGTACCCTCCAGTCACAGGGTCACTCTGAGACACCTTGAGACATTCTGCTCATCAGAGCTGATATCTCAGCATAGGTTGGGTCTTGTATGTGTGGTCAGCAACTGCCACCTGAGGCATGTTGTCTGATAATTGCAACACAGAAATCCTGCCTAACTCCATAGCTAGAGCAGATTCTGCAGTTCTCAGGCTCGCATTTTTCCTTCCCTTCCCTCTCTATCTGTTTAATAACAATAAAACACCTCTGAGATCTCCAGCTCAATTAATTACCTTTACAGCTGCCCTTCTCTATCACTGCTCCTCAGCACAGAAAGGAGCTCTTGGTGTGGAAAAGTGGGAAGAAGAACATAGTCCTAGGGAGGTGACTGTTATTGACAGAGGCTCTGGGTCTCACACACGTTGTCTGCCTTGTACCCAGGATGTCCTACATCAGGTTTGCATTAGTGACTGACTTACTGCAAATCTCTTTGTAGAAGGACTGCATTCACTCAGTTTGCAAGAGCTGGACCAGTCACTTTGGACAAATCAGGAGGGAAAACCCTCATCTGTGCATTCCTGGAGAAGAGAGACCACTGCTCTGAATAAAGAAGCAAAGAGATGACACAGCAGATGTTCTCTCTTACAAAAATACCACTGCCTGTATCGGGGTTTGCCCAATATTAGCTGATTGCAGATGAATCAGATATTGCACTGAAAAAACTCCAGCATGCATTCAGCACTCACTTGGCTGCAAGTGTTGCTGCCTGAAGACCTCACTGTCATTTCCAGGGAAGAAGCTTGGACTTCTGTGTTTTAACATCACACTGCCAGCAGCTTCCACCCCAGAGACTACAACACATAGTGAGAGTTACCATCGTGCTTCTGAAGAAATCATAAGCTGCAAGTTTCCCAGCACAACCTTCTGGTACTTCACAGGAATCTGCTGCAGACACCTCCACAGGGTGCCTGGGTCATACAGGAAGAGAATTTGGTTGACATTTTCCACTCACTGGCAGTGGTTTGCAGCCCACAGCTACCAAAAGAGAAGCACAAATTAAATTCATAGACACAGGGATTCCTGCTCCAAGGATGAAATTTGACTCAGGGCGCAGTTCCTCATGCACTGAATTAAACAGTTGTTAGATGCAGTCTTTGGTGGACAGGAAGATACGATTTGATTTTGAGCAGGACCAGACATCTGTGCCACTTCCTGCCTTCAGAGAGGATGGGGACCCTCAGCACCTGCTTGGAGAAGACCCTCCAGCCATTATACAAAGGGAGTGAGGAACATGAAGAAGATGAGCAGTGACGTCTCTAATCTTTGTTCAGAAAACCAGCTCATGGTCACAGCTGGTTGAGATACACAATGACCAAATGATTAATCAACAGCACTGTGGACTGTTGCTGCATCAAAGCATGTGGAGCCAAGCAAGCTCTCAGCTGGGGTGCAGATGCCAAAAGCAAGCTGACAGCCAAACCCAAAAGCTTTTGGACCCCATCCCTGGAGAACAGGAAGGAGGAGAGATTTTCCCATGCTGATTTGTCTCTTCTACTTCACTCATTCCCTCTCTGGAGTTGATCCACTGCTGCTGAGGTCCAAATTTGTAATCAGGACCTAGTGGAGAACTCAATGACTTTTCCATCTCACAAAGCACACTGAAGGGAAAAAGAAAAACATTAAAGTAAATGTCTCTAGCTTTTTTATTGTGCAGAAGAATCATAGAATCATTGGGATTTGAAGCCAAGAGGAAATTAAAGAAGGATTTTTCAAAGTAGCTAATTACTGTTTGGAGGGTTTGGGGTTTCAGGGATCCCAGCTTCTAACATGGGAAAGATTAAAATTTATCAGTGCCATTCCTCCTGCAGCATGATCTGGTAGAGCAGCACTTCCTTACAACCTCTGAGACGCAGTACAGTGTCCATACAGGCAAAAACTCTCCTCACGGAAGAGGAATAAGGTTTTGCTTCTATATAGAGACTACTTCAGGCACAGAATCACAGAATCATTCAGGTTGGAAAAGGCCCTTGGGATCATAGAGTCCAACCATCAACCCTACTCTACAACTTCACCACAGGGGAGTAAGATGAGAATGAATGCCCAGGGCAGACCAGGAGCCTTTACCCACAAAATGCTCTCACAATAAAACTCCTACAATCCTAAACTTGAATACAGAATTCAGGGGATGTAAGGTCTGTCACAGGAGGAGGTGAGTTCACAGTGCTCCTCTTGCACCAGATGACAGAGCAAGGCAGCAGAGCCACAGCAAGGAAGCAGCTGAGCACAGGCAAGGCTGTAGGACCAGGCAGCCCACACCGCCTTGTGCGAATGAGCAATCTGGGGAGGGGGTGATGGAAGTTAAAGGAAATGAAAGGAAAACAAATACAGAACAGATGCCAGAAAGCACATTTTCCTTCAGAGAATAAATGCGTGTGGTGGCCTTCCAGACAAGGTTAGTAGGGCAGGAATAACAAGGTCACTTCATAAACAATTAGCCGCTCCTCAGGATGAAAGTGAAATGCTAGCAGTGACCAACTTGGACAGCTGACACAGGAACAAAGGGTATATTCTTTCCCTGCCTTGGCACTGGGGACATTCCTCTTTTAACACTCTTGTTTTCACAGTTACTGTTTCCTTGCAAGAATTCCCTGATAAACTGCATCTCTCTCTCCACTCAGGCCATCAAGAAGAAGCTGGTTAGTGTCTGCACTGTTAGAGTTAGAGTTGGGGGTGAGAGTGTGCGTGACCCGGAATTTGTGTGAGTAGTGGGAGCTCTCCTCTGTCAGCAAGAGAAGACCACCAACGTGTGCGACCCGTAAGGAGTTTCCATTGGTAATAAAGCTGCTTGTGATTCCAGGTTATGAATGAAAAGTCAGGGGACGGCCGCTTACCCCAGACAGTGCCCCAGGCTGTAACTGATTTGTGTTTGTTATTGGCAAAGTTCTGCATAATTAATGTTTCTTCAGGAAACCCCTTGGGTCCCTAGAAATGGTTCTGTTTCTCATGATGTGGTTCTCCAGCCGATCTACAACCGTGCTGCTGCTTATTTGGGTCACTTACTTGCAGTGCTGATGATGTGAGAGCAGGTCAGGCAGGGAGGAGGATGATGTTGCAAAGGATATGGACAGAAGGCACCAAAGGGATTCTTTTCAACCTGAGAATGTAATCAGTTTGGTCTTTAACTTGTACAACTGCAGCCAAGAATGGCTGAGGTGATGGCTTCTTCTGTAAAAATCACAGATAAAATACAAGGTCTCATGTTAGGCTTCCAATCACCCAGGTACTGGTCAGAGCCAGCAGGTTACTGAAAACTAGGATAAGACGTGGGTGGGAATTCCTGAGGCTGACAGTGCCTCACAGCACTTATAATGCAATTCTTTACGATAAACTTTGATCTCTGCTAATACAAAGCTCTGAAAAATCAATCGTGAATTCCTCCACAATCAATGGGGAGTATTTTTATTGTCCTGTAACTCCATCCATGCTCTGTCCTATCTTCCCATTCAAGCTGAACCCAGCAGTGATGTCTGCAACCTAATCACAGAGGCTTTTGGAAGGATGTGCGACTTAGTCTAGGTGATCCTGCTGTGGCAGGGGGATTGGACTAGATGATATTTTAAGGTCCCTTCCAACCCCTAATGATTCTGTGATAATGTAGCTCTCTGTGGGCTTTGAGGATCACCCTGCCCAAGCCATGAAGGCGTCTGTATTTAGAATCACAGAACATTCGGGATTGGAAGGGACCTCGAAACATCATCCAGCAGGATCCCCTAGATCAAATCACACAGGAACATATCCAGGTGGATTTTAAACATCTCCAGAGAAGGAGACTCCACAACACCCCTGGGTAGCCCCTTCCAGTGCTCTCTCACCCTCACTGGGAAGAAGTTCCTTCCAATAGACCCTACATCCATCTCACTTACACTAAGATTCTTTATTTAGGGCCTCCTGAGGAAACCGTTTTATTTCTCCTCCCAGGCTGGGGTGGAATTAACTATAAGAAAGGGAAATGAGGGGTAAAAGCTCCCGAACCTGGGGGCTGTGTTTGTATATGGAAGCTCCACTGCAGCTTCTGAGCACTTGTTGCAGAAAATATCAGGAAAGCACGAAAAATGGCAGGAAAACAGCAGGAAACGGCAGAGCATGGATACAACAGCCAGGGCAGGATCAAATACTCCACTTGTTCCATCCCTACAGTTTTCCATGACATAAAATCCCTTCAGCTGGGAGCACAACGTTTGAAACAGGCAGCACTTGTGCTGGATCAGATGGAAAGGTTAGCACACCCCCACATACACAAAGCTGGACAAGGTCAGAGTTTCCACAAGAGCTGCACGTTCACATACCAAGCCAAAGTACATTCACTGTTTGTTCCAGAGATTTGGAAGTGACTGGTGATGTGACATGGATGCTATTTTCAGAACACCAGGTCATCCTCGGGGCTATCAGGTTGGACACAGAATCACAGAACATTAGGGATTGGAAGGGATCTCGAAAGATCATCCAGTCCAATCCCTCTGCCACTGCAGGATCCCCTAGATCCACTTGCACAGGAACATGGCCAGGTGGGTTTTAAACATCATCCTCGCCATGAAGCAAAGTTACCGTGATACCTTAGGAACTTCTCAAAGCACTCTAAGGTTGTTTTTTTGTCTGATGCAGGCTCTGAGCGTAATTCTGCCTCTATATAGAGAAGACATTCTGCTCACTAAGCACCCAACTCCTCACAGGCACCATCGTCCTTTTCATTCTATTCAGGATAAAGATAAGCAAATTAGGAAAAGAAAAACCCAGAGAATGAATTCTTTCTGTGCTGTGGCCCTCAATATTCAGTCCTTTGCTGAAGAAATCTTCATTTCCATCCAAGGTAGGTTGGTGAGACACCAATACTTCCATTTACCCTACCTCATAACAAAAGATCAACCACCATCATTTCAGGATTTCAATGGGATGATCTGTTTGCTGTGAGGAGTCTGACAGAGGTCACAGTGACTCCTAGCCAAGGAGAGGAAAACACACTGTATGTTTAGTAATCACAGTCTCAGCCTTTACTGTCCCCATCCCAGATGCTGGCACTGGCTTTGGACTAAACCATTCCATGAGCTGTCCAGCATTGTACCCTGGGCTCCACTCTGGAATCATGATAACGGCAAGAGATCCAAACTCAGCTAGAACAAACAAACACAGGGATAGAGAGCTCTGGGAGCTCCTACAGTAAATTAAAGATTATGCAAGAGTGTGGTAATGAAAATAATTTTAATTCCATGTAATAAATTCACACCACCAGGAGACACTGCTGTGAGCTGGGTTGTGAGCAACACTCAGGTCTCTGTAACCATCATTTGTTTTTAACTTAATCATTAAAACACCAAGTGCAGAGAAAACCAAGTGCCAGCCAGGCATTACAACCCACAGCTCAGTTTCTCCCTCCCCAGGATGTCAATCTCTACATCCAAACATGAAAGAGGCTGCCTTTTGTCCCAAACCTCTCACGTTTTGGTCTGAGGTTGATGCCGACATAAACCCGCAAAATCTGTTTGAGGTCCCCAGTCTCTCTATGTGTGCAAATACTGACAAGTGCAATAGCTGATGGGAACAATCTCCCTTGTGAGACCAAAGGTCTTGGTTGTGAGAGCAAAGCTCAGCCTCCAGCTCACTCTCCATCATGCAATGCCATGATTTTCTCTGCCTTTTACTCACACCTCTCCCTTCAGTGTTGGTGAACAGTCACCACAAGGGCACTTCCTTCAGTGCTTGGCAGCACTGATGCATTCGTCCATTACATTAACTGCCATGGTGAGAGAGAACACAGCATGTTCTCCAACCGAAAGTGCAGAGGCTTTCAAATAAAGATTCTGTATCTCTTCTTTCTCCAAACAAAGCACAGCCAAAGCTGAGTGAGACTTGTGTATGATCACTTACTGACTTCTTGGGGTTTGAATTAGATATTAAATATAAATTTGATTTTAGGATTCTCCAAGAACCTGCAACTAATTACTCTTGCCCTATGAAAGTAGTGCTGAACCCGTTGTTTCAGGGAAATCATTCAAGTTTAATGCAGGTTATGGAGTCTGCTCCTCTGGAGATGTTTAAAACCTTCCTGGACATGTTCCTGTGCGACTGATCTAGGACATCCTGCTGTGGCAGGGGGATTGGACTGGGTGATCTTCTGAGGTCCCTTCCAATCCCTAATGTTCTGTGATTCTGTGAACACCCTCCACCCCCAAAACAACGACTTAAAATAATCCAAATACCTTAAAGAAACAAGTTCAGCATCAAGTGCCACGATCTTGACTCTTGCTGTGGTCTAAGCCAAGCCATCAGTCAGGCACCACCAGCTGCTTGCTCATCTCCTGTGGGATGGAGGAGACAATGTGAAGGGTCAAAGTGAGAAAATCCATGGAATTCAGATAAAGACAGTTTAACAGGAAAAGCAACAGCTCTGCATGCAAGGAAAGCAAATTAAGGAATCCATTCACTGCTTCCCATTGGTGAGCAAATGTTTAGCCATCTCCAGGAACACAGGGCTTCATCACCAGCAACCGTCGCTAGGAGACACAAATGCCATAACTCTGAGCAGAAAATTTTTTACAGCTTTTACCGGCATCACACAGGGTGGAATAGTCCTGCCATCAGCTGTCCTGGCTGTGTCCCCTCCCAACACCTTGTGCAACCACAGCCTACTCCCTGGTAGAACAGTGTGAGAAGGGGAAGAAGCCCTGATGCTGTGTAAGCCCTGCTCAGCAAGAACTAAAACACCTCTGTGTCATCCACACTCTTTTGGCCACAAATCCGAAATATGAGACACTATGAAGAAAATTAACTCATTCCAGCCCCAGCCAGTGTCACACAACTTCCAGTAACATTTCAGCCCATAGATTCCCTGCAAGCATTGCCTGATGAGCAGATGAGCAACAGGTTTAAAAGGCTAGGTACTAGTTATGATGGTTACTGCACCTCCGCCCCTACGGGACACTGCCTTTCCCAACAGTCTTAGTTTATTCAGGCAAGGAACAAGCAGCCTTTGCTGAGCTGAGACCCTCAGTCTGTTCCTACGATGTCTCCCATAATAACAAGTTACTGAATGTTCATTCCAAGTAACCTACAAGAGGGAAGAAATTAAACACCAGCTTAACGACGTGGAAGTTTCCCGGCGGCCACGGTGTGCCCTGGCCATGAACACAGACCTTCACCAGGACAGAGACTGCCTCTTTACAATCTAAATTTAGGGAGGTGGTGCATTGCTCTCACAAAGAAAGGGTTGATTTCTGCTCTGGAAGCAGATGGGTCCTCAGCAATAAATACCTGTCACTTCCCACCGTTACTCATTTTCAAGGGTGCTGCTGCCGTTTGTGTGAGGTTAAGGAGAATCTGACCTCTGCCGACCTCTGCCGTCCACTTTGAAGTGCATTGGTGGCCAGTTACTGCTGTTTACATCTGTCTGTAGGGTTTGAGGGCTACAGTGAGTCCTTTCAGTGCTAGGTGCTGTACAAATTAAAATGAACGGTGGTCGGGAGGATGATCCTGCAGTCCCAGAATGGTATCAGAATCTGATGCTACCTTCATGCTTTCTTATTTTTGCTATTTGCAGACTCATTTTAGCACCAGGACTCATTTTGCCCCTCTACTCTGCCCTGGTGAGACCTCACTTGGAGTGTTGCATCCAGTTCTGGAGCCCTCAGCACAAGAAGGATGTATACAGACTGGAGCATGTCCAGAGAAGGGCGACTGAAATGATCAGGGGAATGGAGCATCTCTCCTATGAGAGAGAGTTGGGGCTATTCATGGCAGGGTGTTTACCCAACATTTTTGCTTTGAAACTTCACCTGTTGTAGAATGTTCTAGGCTGGAAGGGTCCTCCAGAGGTCATGCAGTCCAATCTCCCTACACGGGAACAACTCTACCTAGGTCAGGCCGCTCAAAGCCTCATCAAGCCTGACCTTAAATGACTCAAGGGATGGAACCCCCACCATCTTCCCAGGTAAGCCCATTCTAGCCACCAACCACCCTCACACTGAAGTCACAGCTGTACATACAGCATGCAGCGTGTCTTGTCAGGATGTAGGGTTTCAGCCGTTAGAAGTCACGGTGTCAGATCTGAGTACAGACTGATGCGTGGTCTGAACACTTAGAAGTTCACACACTCACCAGCAACTACACTCAGGAGGTCTTCTTGGAGCATGTTCACATCGTTAACCAGACCTACCCTACGGTGACGGCACAGACCAAGGAGGGCTAAACATGGGGGTTTAAAATAAGTCAATGAAAGGGAATTCAAAAGTTCGGAACGTCAGCTTTCCCGAAGCCAGGAGCAGTCTAGGACCTGCTGTCACAGTGAAAATATTCCATGCAGCACACACACCATGCTGACCCACGCCAGCAGCTGAATGGCCAATTCCAGAGCAGGGAGCCCTTTGCTGCCCAGAAGCTGAAGGTAGTCTGGCTGTACTGGACTGACTACTTTCTGGCTGTTTCCATGGTCACCAGAAGATAACACAGACCACACACACACGGGATCGTTTCTGGCAGAAGGGAATCTCCACAGCAGTCCGTCTCCCTTTCCCTTCACAGACAGGGGTTAGGAAGAAAACTCCAGGCTCTCCAAGAGACCCATCTCCCCTCACAGAGCCCTGCACTCTATTGATTTTCCCTCTCCAGGTGTTGTTTCAGTCACAGTACTGATCGCAGTGGGTGAATTCCCAAGGCTTTCGGGCTCCCAGGCCTGTGTCTTTGAAACACAGGAGGGTTTCCCCAAGCAAAAACAATATTGAAGGAGTGCCCCCTTCATCCCAACAGCCTGATTCAAATACAGCAACCTCAATTCTGCCTTGTTCTTAGGAGTCTTTGATTTTGCACAGCCAATAACACAGGTTTCTTGTTCATAGTTGGGTGAGGAGAGTTTTCATGCAATTTCCTACAGAGTAAGGAAATCCCCTGAGAAATCACTATGTGGAGCACACCAACAGCTCCACGAACTTGTTAGCACAGCCGGATCCACGGGGCAGCTCTTCACTCCTCTATTTACCTACAGGACAGTCACGTGAAGGTCAGGCTCCATTTTTTGCTGTCAGAAGGACAGCGCTAAACGTTTCACAAGACGGTTGGCCAAATCTATCTGATTGCCAGGGGAAAAGAGGAAAAGACTGAGATTTTGTAGAAGAAAATCTGGCTGGAGCTTCTTTAACTTCACAGCAGCGTGAATTATTGCTTCCTGTTGCCCAGAATAATCTTCTACTGTATTTTCTCAGTCTGGCCCTCTGTAGGAATAGCGCTGCCAAGAGATACAGCCCGAGGGCTATCGCAGTCTCAAGCCGTGAAACAAGAAGGGAAAATGCTAGAAATGCAGATTTAAACCAAGAGATGTTGGTGGAGGGTTTATTTACTTCTTTCTCATGTTCCATCTCTCCCTCTCTGTGTTTGTGCACCCATGAGCACAGACACACACGTAGCTGTGTCTCTCCACACACACAGGCATCACTGTTCTCTCTGCGTGTCCCTGCTCCGTGTGCTGTGCGTGACAGCGCAGCCCATGAGGAACCAAACAGCAGTAAGACCCGACTGCCTGCTCCAGGCTCTGCAGAGTTCCACTGCAAACCTGGCACTTCTGGCCAAACTAAAATCAGAGAGACAAAAAAATCTGGCAACTGAACAACTAAGTTCTAAACCCTCACTAGGTCAAAAGCTCTACCTCAGGTGAGTGGTGATCTGCTGCTGGTGGCGACTTACTGCTCCTAGGTCCCACTCCTCACCCCTCTGGCACACAGGGCAGACAGCACCGTGATTTCAGGCAACACAAACTGGAACAGAAGGCTGATGCTAAGTGCTGCTCACCCAGGCAGTACCAGGACTGTCACTCCAGCGAGTGTAGACTGGGCAAGAACAACCCCAGGTACCAGGATAGGCTGGGGACAGACCTATCAGAGAGCAGTGTGAAACAAAGGGACCAGGGAGTCCTGGTGGCCAGCAGGATGGTCAGGAGCCAGCAATGGGCACGGTGGCCAAGAAGGCCAATGGTATACTGAGGCAAATCAGAAGAGAGGTGGTTAGTAGATTGAGAGGTTTTCCTCCCTGTCTTCTCTGCTCTGCTGAGACCACATCTGGAATATTGTGTCCAGTTCTGGATCCCTCAGTTCCAGAAAGACACAGAGCTGCTGGACAGAGTCCAGCACAGAGCCACAAAGATGATGAAGGGAGTGGAGCCTCTCCCTGATGAGGAAAGGCTGAGGGTGCTGGGTCTCTTGAGCTTGGAAAAAAGGAGACTGAGGGGTGACCTCATGAATGTCGATAAATATGGAAAGGGTGGATGTCAGGAGGATGGAGCCAGGCTCTGCTCAGGGGCACCCAGTGATAGGACAAAGGGCAATGGTTGTAAGATGGAATACAGGAGGTTCCACATCGATCTGAGAAGGAACTTCTTCCCAGTGAGGGTGACAGAGCACTGGAAGGGGCTGCCCAGGGGGTTTGTGGAGTCTCCTTCTTTGGAGATGTTTGAAACCCACCTGGCCATGTTCCTTTGTGACTGGATCTAGGGGCTCCTGCTGTGGCAGGGGGATTAGACTGGTTGACCCTTCCAACCCCTATTTTCTGTGATTCTGTAAAGAATCTGTGTGATTCTGTGAAGTGTCTCTGCTGCCAGTGTTCAGGGAGAGCAAGAGGGAGCAGAGTAGCACCAACAGGAGGTTCAGCGAAAGAATGTACAGCTCTCACAGAAAGTGAGAAAAAGCTTGCAAAGAGTGAGAGGGCAAAGAGACACAAATATGAGGAATCTGCTGTAATGGACCCAGGTATAAAATTGTAGGTCCACTGCCAGCACTCAAAATAGGTTGTAATTGCAACTTGTTCTCTACAGCATTTTTCTGATCCAGAGCTACAGAAACATTATAGTTTTTCTAAAATAACAGTGTTTTTCTGCCAAGGGGCTTCGTGGTTTTAGTGTCATCGGCTGCTGCTTGTACAACTCAATGGGGCCTTCAGTTTATTTGAGGCATCTGCTCGTTGCTGCTGCACGAACAGAAGGTGCTTCTGAGTGAAAGTGACACCTGTCTGAAGGACTGTCTGCACCTGTGGCTGAGGAGCAGTGCCCTTTAGGATCATGAAATGCTGGAAAACATCTGCTCTCTGCAAGTCGACAGCAGATGTTGTCAGTCAAGTAATTCACAAAACCCACACCAAATCTACCTGAAGCCAATGCCAAACTCTGAAATTCAGCTGCCCGTACTTAGCCCAGTTGGTCACAGAATCATAGCACCATTCAGGTTGGAAAAGACCCTTGGGATCATCAAGTCCAACCATCAACCCTACTCTACAAGTTCACCCCTAAAACAGATCCCTCAATACTGCATCTAAGCAACTTTTAAACATGTCCAGGGATGGGGACTCAACCACCACCATGGGCAGCCCATTCCACTGCCTGACT
>JAOXOE010000827.1:6990320-7027454 GCA_028565055.1 Phoeniculus purpureus
AAGGTACTTTCATCTTAAAGCCTGTGTTGCAGGTGCTTAGAACTTCTAGAAAACAGTATGGATGTGTTCCTGTGTGAGTTGGTCTGGGTGATCCTGCTGTGGCAGGGGGATTGGAGTAGATGATCTTTCAAGGTTCCTTCCAATCTCTAATGATTCTGTGATTGCAGATTCACGTTGGAGAATAAACTGTTCTGTTACACAATCGTTGCAGACACGTCTGTGCACTCTTTTCAGAAAGAAAATCTTGTGTTGAAGTCTCAGGGGTTGTTTCTGTAAGGACTGTGGAAGTGGAGCCAGTGCTGGTAATGCAGAGCTTCTTGGTAACCATCAATTAGTTACTTGCTGTGGATCCATCAACAGTCTGCGTTCTTAGCCATCAGGAAAAAAGAGGCTTCACAATTTCAGTGCGAGCAATAAATTGTGACCGTTGTGTTTTCTGATAATAAATCAGTGTTATGGAGGGAAAGGGGTAAAAATGGGTTTGTGTTTTCCTTTGTTAACTGTGTCTGGTGAGAAGTGCTTCACTCACTCAGACACAAGAGCTTAGGCAGCTTTTTACAATGAACTTGACAATGAAGGGAGAAAGAATAGAGGTTACATTGAAAATGGAACCAAACTAGAACAGGGATGGGATGAAGCCTTGTGTTTGAGACAAGGTTGACCATTGACTCTTTGAAGAAGGGGAGCTTTTCAGGAGGGCTCAATGGTCCATGGTAAGGCAGGCTCAGGGCTCTACAACAATGCCTGTTGAAAGGAGGAGCGCTGTGGTAAATCTCACTTAGCAGCAAACCCTGACCTTTCTCTTTACGGGTTTGGGAGGGTTTTGCAAGGTGCAAATTGTCCTGGTTCTGTCTAAATGCTGACCTGACCCACAAGCCTTGTTACTGATAAAATGGGCCGTTTTACTGGTGTGAAGCAAACCCTCACGCGCCCGGCCGACGCTTGTGAATCAGTGGTTCGGCGGTGACCTTTTGTGCCTCTTCTTTCCATTCCAGTTCTTGAGATCTGATGATTAACCCAATGAAGTAATGTTTAATCATTGAACCTTCCTCTGCCTGTATTGTAGCAGTCACAGGAAATCTATGTCCAAACCAAGGAAACAAATCATCTCTGAAAGGGACATGGTGAGCTCAAGTGTCCTGAAATGTTCTAGGGAATGAATCACATTAGCTGAGAGTCGAGTCCAGTCTAGATACTTTTAATTGTGGGGGAAAATGTTTCGCCTGTAAGTAGCTGAACCTTTATGTTTCTTCATAATTTTACTACTTCCAGAAATCGCTTAAATAATGATGTTGTTGTTGTTGTTGTTGTTGCTGCTGCTGCCTTTATTTCAGACGCTCTATAAAAGCAGAGAAAAGGTTGTTCCCTGTGCAGGAAAAGATTCTGTTGTGCAATTGGTAAAAGTTGTGAAACTGGTGATTGTTTTCTCTGAGAAACGAAACTTTAAACATTTTTCTTACTGCAAATTTCACGGAGGTTGACAAATTTAAGGGAAGCAACTGAGACGGCCAATATGAAATGGTTGCTTATGGCCATGGAAGTTGTTCGTAGCCAATGACTACATGGCATTGTAGAAAATGGGATTACAAAACCCTCCTGCTATCTCTCTTATCTCAGTTGGAAGAATTCAGACTAATGAGAAGCTCTTGGTGGAGGTTTTAGAACTAAAGCTGTGCTTGCCATGAAGGACTTTCCAATAGCCAATTAATGTAAAATAAAGAATAAACAGTCTGAGTAACGAGGCCACCTCCAATCCCTAATGTTCTGTGATAACTGTTTTAAAAAGTTATTAATAAGGTGAGAAAAATTGCCCCCAAATTGATTTGGGGTTGGGTGGGTTGGTTTTTTTTTGAGAAAGACAAACTTGTTACTTCTTTCTACCCTTTCAGCACTGCTTTTAAAATCTAAAATTATTAGGTTGGTGTTTTTTAAGCTGGAAAAATAAATTACTTTTAAGGCAGCCTTGAATTTCGCAGCAGTGTAGAAATGTGGGTGAAGGAAGCTGCCTGTTTTTAAGGCTTTTGGTGTGAAGTGTTGCCATAAATGTCACGCAGAATGGTAATCTTTTATTAAAGCTGCTGTGCTGCCAGCAGGAGCTTTACAGGTCACTCGCCGAAGGGCTTGCTTCCAATTCCAGCTTCTGAAAGTACAGCAAGGCGTTATCAGTGAGGTCAAAGCTAATGGGTAAATATGTTAAGATTAAACCAGAAACAACCTGCGTTGAAATCTGCCCTGGACCTCTTTTACAAATCGGGCTGGGGTGTTTTATTTAAAGGTATTTTACGGGGAGGTTTGTGGGGCTGTGCAACCCTTTATTGGCTTTTAAAAGCGACAGTTCTCGTTCTGAACCCCACCAGCGTTGTGAAACGGTGAACAAAATAGGAACCGAAAATCTCATGGTCACGTTCAGTTTTGTTGTGGAGAACGGGGAGGGGGGGCGTCTTAGGAAATTCCTCCCCAAGGCACCGCTCTTTCGGTTCACCTTTTCAAAGGAGCAGCTCTGTTGCTGAGAGGACAGAGTTGCTGTTGTGCTTTAGCACAGTTAGTAAATGAGTTAACTTGCAGAGACATTCTGAAGGCTTCTCCCTGCTGTTTAAGGGGTTAGAAGTTACCTGCTGCCTCCTTCACGTGCTGTTTGTCCTTTCCTGCGGTGCCGGCAGGGTGATCCCACATCCTCCTCAGCCCCTCGGTGGGACTGGGTGCGTGCGTTAGCGCTGGCACCTGTGAGTGACCAGACACTACCTTGCTTTGGGTTTGCTTGCTACCTTGGAAATAAAGCTGAGGGAACTGTAGTCTGCGAAGGACCTGCCCTCGATGTCGCAAGGTTTTGGGACTCGTTTCGCTGCTGAATTGGCCTCACGATTTGCAGTGTCAAAGGGCCCTTTTTTAAACGAGCAAACACGAGACACGCTCCTGTACTGGTGGTGCAGGCAGCTTCCAGGCTTGTGTCTGCTCACAGAAGGACACGTGGTCGGTCTCAGCCTCGCTGGGAGTAGGTTTTAATCCCTCCTGAGGACCGTATCCTAAAGGTTGAACAGAAAAATACCAGGAATCAGTTTTCAACAGAGAGTAAACGCTCCATCTGGTCCGTTCGGCAGCAAGTCATTCGCAACCCCAGGGTGTCACTCCTGGTGGCAGCTGCTGAGTTCACTGCTCGCAGGGTATTTCAAAGGGTTTTTAGAGCCTCTCGTGGCTGGCAGTGTCCTTCTGTAAAACATAGGAAATCTCACTGACTTGCTGGTTTTATTTACGTGGGAGTAAAGTCTTAATTTGTTTTTATTGTTCAGGCACCAAGTCGCTATTCTGATTTCAGCAGGAGTTTATTTTTAATTAGAATTGAACTGTTTATTATAATGTCACTTTTTAATCAGAATTGAACTTTTCAATTAGAATTTAACTTTTTAATCGGAATTGAACTTTTTATTATAACGTCACTTTTTAATTAGAATTGAACTTTTTAATCAGAATTGAACTTATAAATTAGAATTTAACTTTTTTAATTAAAATTTAACTTTTTATTATAATGTCACTTTTTAGTAGAATTGAACTTTTTAATCAGAATTGAAATTATAAATTAGAATTTAAATTTTTATTATAATGTAACTTTTTAGTAGAATTCAACTTATAAATTAGAATTTAACTTATAGAGTAACTTATAAATTAGCATTTAACTTATAAATTAGAATTTAACTTTTTATTATAATGTAACTTTTTAATCAGAATGGAACTTTTTTAATTAGAATTGAACTTTTTTTTGTCAGAATTTCTCTTTTTTATTAGAATTGAACTTTTAAAATTAGAATTTGACGTTTGTTATTAGAATGCAACTATTTTTAAAGCACTACAGTTGAAAAGAAAAGTTGCTCCTTGAAAAAGAGGTGCAAGTAGGTAGCAAATGGCCTTACGTGGATTTTTCAAATGTGGATTAGGAAGTTGTGTCAGTTCTGTAGTCAGAATTTAAATGCTCTGCAGGGAAATTGTGGAGTGCTTGTAATTTACTTGTGTTAATGCAGAGTTTTGAATTCAAAGTTAAAAATGGCTTAAATTGAACTTTTTAAAAATGATCTTGTGGTTGCTCATTAAGATTGCTCATTAAGAGCAATCAGTGTCTGTTCTGAGTTCCCCTTCAGTACTGAAGGACTGGATTGAGAGCGTCGTTACTGAAGCTATTTCCTCGTGAAATGTATTGGGCAATTTTTCTATAACATGTGAAATCAGTGAATAATAAACTGCTACCGGGAAATCAGCTTAATTGTAAGTTTTGTAAAAACCAGTAACTTTTAAAGTTTGCTGTTAGCAAAGATCCTCAGCTGTAGCCTGAGCAGATCGTACTGACCCTGTTCTTAACTCCTTGGCTGCTGTTCTTTCCCCAAAGAATTTTATTCTCATTGAAATTCACTTCCCACATTCAAGTAAACTGCTTCTGGGAATTATTTTGCTTTCTAAAATGTTCACTATGTGTTTAATAAATTTTGAGACTCGTGAGTTGACCATGGGCACATCTGAGGGTTATGATCACTAACCAACAGCAACAGCATGTCCTTAGCAGGTTGGTTTTGTGCTCTGACACCTCCGGTGCTTCTGAGATATTTTAGGTTCAATATCACTGGGGGATCTGGTTCAGGGGTGAACTTGAACAGTGGGGTTGATGGTCGGACTCGGTGATCCTAAAAGGGGCTTTTCCAACCTGAATGGTTCTATGATTATGGACTTGAGGAAGTTTGACAAGTCGGTTGACTTGGAATTAACAATTGTGGTTAAGATCCTGGATTTGAGAGAAGAGATCTAAGGATGTAATGGGATGCTCATGTTCTGTCTTGGTGTTTTGCGAGAGAACCTGCTTGACATTGGAAATGGGATTGAAGAACTGATTCCCTTTGCTTGCTTGAGGAATAAGGTAAAACCATCGCTGGGATTTCAAAGCTATGGGGGATTAATAGTAGGAAACCTGTTTCTATCGTAGCGTGAACTTGCTGCCACTTGCCGGGTTTTGAGCAACAGAAGTTGGTTCTTGTGAGCGGTGAGATCTTCACACTCTGAAATTCTCTCCTCTCCTTCTAACCTCAGAGTTTCAAACTGACCTTTTTGCTGAACAGTTCTCCCAGACACTAGTTACGGAATCCCAGCACACGGGGGTTGTTGAGAGCTCAGATATTTGGGGGTGTGTTCGGTTTGGGCTTTGTCTCTCTAATCCTTCCTTGCTTTTTGTTTGCAGGATTTTGCTTCCCGGGCTAAACTGGCTGTCCAGAACCTGGTGCAGAAGGTTGGGTTCTTCGGGATTTTGGCCTGTGCTTCAGTGAGTTCACTTCAGTAACTGAGGGGGGGTTATGATCACAAACCACAGAGTGAAATTACTGCTCTGAGCTGTGACTTGGTTCTGTCTGAGTCTTTTTTGATTCTGGTGCCTTCTGTGCTATTTCTGTGTTCTCTGTGGTGCTTAGGGAGATGGGATGGTTGGGATGCTGGCAAGTACAGTAATGCAGAGCCATTCCAGAACTAGATTAGTACCTCACGCAGTGAGTTCTGCACAGAGCTCTGCTGTGGGAGTGCTGATAGCAGGTCAGGTCCCTAAAGGTGCAGAAAGAGTCACAGTAAGGAACTCACAGGAGACTGAACTAGGGTATTCTTAACATTCAATACATTTCTGTGTTTCTGTTTGAGACCAGGGATGCTCCCTGCGCTTGGTGCTGAGTCCACGTCTTCTCACACCGCTCTGTTAGTGGTAATTGGCAGATCCGATCCTGCACCCACTGACAGTCACCCTGCTGGGACTCCTTAGCCCCAGTTATTAGCTGACAAGATACAGCAAGAGCTGTGTCATTACCCACAGGTTCTGCTGGGACCGTATTACAATTCCTTTAGGTGTTTATGTGCTGTAGCTTATGGTGCTTGACACCCTCAAACCCACAGGCTGAAGAGAGGAAAACTGCCTGTGTGAATCCTGAGTAGGATATGCATCCCAAATAGTTCTCCCAAGGAGATCTTTGGGTCATTAAGAACCAGAGAGAGCAGAATGAGGAAGCAAGTTTAGGTTGTGGCTACATGAACTATAATTGAGTTGTAGCTTTTTCTCTCTCTAAGCGAGAAGCGCTACAAGCACCTCCACCAACACTATTTTAGTGTTTTATGGAGGATAATCCTGGTTTTTTGGGGTAGAAAAGTATTGAACCATTGGAGGGTTTTCAGTCTCTCTGTGGAAGCTTAAAGGAAACTGGTAGCAATGGTGCCCCTTCTTTTTCCATCCCACACACAACGTGTGGGATGTGGTGCACTGAAATGTGATTGCAGTGAAGGAGGAAGTGCAGGTCCCAATGATCCCATTCTTCCAGAATAACCACAGCCATTAGCCAGCTGCTCAGCTGATGAGGTAATGCCATGCTTGTCTAGCAGCTCTCTTAGCTTCCTGGGTCACAGAGATGACAATGTTTGCTTAAATGTAGGCGACCTGCGATCGGCAGAAAGAACTAATGCCATCTGCAGTTGCTGGCAAGTACAGTTGAACAGATCTAATGTGGAGGTGTAGGTTAGAAGCTGTTCTTGACGTGGTTGCCCCCAGGAAGCTCTGAGACTGCTCCTTTGCTGCCTCTGACTCATTCCTCTCTAGTCACCATCTTGTGAGCCATCACTGCCCAGCTCTTCTGTCTGCCCTGTGTGATCACAGCAACAGCGTGTGGGTGTTGGGGATGAGGTGGAGGGGCTGGACAAGGTGAACTGTGGAAAAGAGAGAACATGAGGAAGGAGGTGGTAAACACAAGAGGTGATGTATAAACTCTGCTTAGTTCCTGCTTAGTAACAATTCAGCGTTTGCTTAACTTCTTACCTACTTGCTGGGTTGTTCTTCAGTGAGCTCTGAGCTCCAGCTTCCTTCTGCCTATATAGGCTGCCCCAGCTTGGGGGAAGGATGAGGAACCATGAATCCACCGCAGTTCCCGTGAGGATTTGTGAGTGTGTTTACAGAAGAACTGCAGGGTAGCAGTACAAAGGGTGAGGTAAAGTGTGGCAGAGACATAAAAAGCTGAGGAATTCTGAGCCGTATGGTTTTGTTGCCTCTGTAGATCAGAAAGGCCGCCCCTACAGGTGCTAATTCCATTTGTATATTCCCCCACAAGATTCAGGGCTTTGCTTCTGGGCTTCTTGCTTGTTGTTGGTTCTTGGTATGCAAGAAGTGGTTCCTTTACTAGCCCCCCCACCCCATGCAACTGCTTTGGGATTTGAAGCAGTTGGGTGTAATTTTTATCATTAGAGAACTTGCTAGTGCAGTGCTAATGACTGTCCTAGCCGCCGACTGTTGTCTGTTGAGCAGTGACTTCTCACTAACATAAAAGCCCACAGAATTTAAAACTCTTCAGGCAGTGAAGTCAAGTGAACCTGATGTTGTTTAGTGGAATCAGAAAACCCTGTTACTCTCAGGAACTTACTTCCTATGTAAAGGCAGCTCTGTGGCAGCAACAACGAAGCAAGAATTAGCCCTGGAAGATCCGTGCTGTGACTTGTGAGAATTTGCCCTCTTGTCTTTGTGGGCTTTTTTGTCAGCTCTGAGTGCTGCATCTGTGTGTTTTTTCACAAACAAAGAGAAAACCTCACCGGGCTGCTGACAGACCCCAGCGCAGACTTGAGTAACTTCACTGCGATGTTGCATGTATCGACGATACCCACAGTTACTCCTGCCTGAAGCACGGTGCTCCCTCTCTGGTGATAGTAACACAGTGATTAAAACCTGCTGTGAACTCACAAGAAAGCCTCAAACTAACCAGCAAAGAAGCCCTAGGGCTGATTTGGCTCAGGAGAGCGGAGTTACCTGGCTGTGGTGTACAAAAATCATTTACCAGCCCCCTGTGGCCGAGGCAGCTGTCAGAGGTAAAGAATCGTTTCGGTTGAAGCAGAGCACGTTTAGAGACCGTTCTGGGGCACGACTGGAGACAGCTTGGGATTTTTGCCTCTGCAGGTGCTGTTGTGGGTGCTCATAAATTTGAATTGCTAGTCTAGAGCAGCTAAGTTTAACCTCACAAGCTTTCTCACAGCGTGCACTTTTCCATTCAGTCAGTTGCAGAGCGACTGTCTTTCACAGAATCACATTAGGGCTTGGAAGGGACCTCGAAAGATCATCCAGTCCAATCCCCCTGCTACAGCAGGATCACCTCGACCAGGAACATTTCCAGGCGGGTTTGAAACGTCTCCAGAGAAGGAGACTCTACAGTCCCCCTGGTCTTTATTGTCTTTCACAATCTCCGCTCTTGGTTTATGTGTTTGTGTAACAAAGCAACACAAATTCAGCAGGACATCAGCCCAGTAATCCACTGCTACTGAGAGCGACGCTGACCCGTGCGTTTCTCCAGCCAGCCTGCCCTCGTACTGCACATTAAGTGCGAAAGGTTGGAATCCGGACACTTTCTTGGTTTAATTTCCAAAATGCTTTACAGATAGTGTCACGATGCCAGACGTCAAGCCAGCAGCTTTAAAAAAAAACCCCTCAAAAACGCTTTTAATTTTAAATGAAAGGCATATGGTTAATAAAATGTAATCAGGGCTTTTAAAGTGGATACATATGACTGGGAACGGCCGGTTTTAATGCGCTTTCTCAGATGGAAGTCACTGGGGATCCCTTTGGAGCACCGGCTTCCAAGAGCGATGGGCTTGTCAGTGAGGAGATTTGATAAATCACTCGGAGCGGCTTTGCTGTGGTTTCTGTGCATTTCTCATGGAAACCGTTCCCTTTGCTTGTTTTTGTAAAATCCAGGGGTAAGGAGGGACCATGAGAGTGGAATCGTCTGGGACACTGTCTAGCTGAATCCCAGAGACTTAAGTTATGTGGTGCGACGTCGACCTTCCTTTATAAGTATTAAAACACGAGGGGTTTGGATCAGCCCGAATAAGAGGAAAGCGTTCGTTTGTCAGAGTCGCAGTGTCTGTCGCGTTCCCGTTCACCGGAGTAAGTGCTGCCATTCATGGACTTCTTTCCCTTGCACTTCATAGATTCCAAACCCCCTCTTTGACCTGGCCGGGATAACGTGTGGACACTTTCTGGTTCCCTTCTGGACCTTCTTCGGCGCAACCTTGATTGGGAAAGCAGTAATTAAAATGCACATCCAGGCAAGTACCACAAGCCCCTCAGGGCAACGGGCTGAAGATGCTCGGATTAGTTTTTGTGCTCGTTTTTACTGTTGCACTGTGTTAGTTCTTAATGAGCTCTGGAGCCTCTCTTCCCTGGCCCGAAGTAATGGAAATGAATTTGGTGAACAGGATTTACAATAAAGGATCTGCGAGGCTTCTTCTGCTCAAAACTCAGGCAACAGAATAATTTATAGGTGCAGCCTAATGAGCTCACTGCCTACACCGCTCAGGAAATTGGTGGTTAGCCAAGTTATTTACCTACGGGTTTTACCAGACTGAGAGGACTTCGTACTCATAATGAACTTGCCTTTTTGGTAGCAAATACCCGTTTCAAAGAGCGCTGCAACTAGCCCTTACTGGTGAAGCATCACTTAATGCTCCCTTTTATCCGTTGAGTGTGTGGAGAAACCCCCACTCCTTTAGGCCCTGCAGGAAGCAGTCTGGGGGTGTCAGTGGGCAGACTGGCCATCGCCTTCAAACACAGTTCTCAGTTCTTGGTGACCTCAGTCTGTATTGGTCCAAAAGAGCCCAAATTCAGAGTGTGTCTGGTTGTTCTTCTTAGCTCAGAGCCGTACCCGATGTTCTCAGTTTGGCACTCACACTCTCTGCTTGCTTTCCAAAGTTTTTGAGTCTCTCTTTTCAAATGTGTCACCACTTTGCCCAGTGACAGACAAAGTACTGGTTCCCTAGCAATTCTTTACTGGTGGCAGTGTGGTTAGTGCTGTGTCCTGGGCTACATCCCTCATTCAGCAATGATTAGAACCAGTGTTTTCAGCTGGGGCTGGTGGTTTTTTAAAGCATCTCTATCGGACTGATGCACCGCCCGTAGCTGTCTTGCTTGGAAATCATTTGTCACTACATGAAAATAGCAGAGGCCATTAGAAGTACAAAATTATCCTTCCAGTGCCCTCATCAAGCTGCTTAAAATCCTCTTTTACCCCGAGAAGATTTCAGTCTTTGACCCTCTCTTCTTTAAGTCTGTGCAGTGTTTGAGTCCCTTCCGGTGACAGAGAAAAGCGAAAGAGTGTTTGTGTAACGTCCCTTTCATTCTTGAATCTTGTTTAACCAGCAGAGTGTTTGCTGTGTAACGTACAGCGCTCCACGCTCAGGTCAGATACCAGGGAAGAAACATTTCCCAGTGTCTTGAGCAGCTGGTAAATCCCGTTATTGTTTAATACGTTAGCTATTTGAATTCCCATCTCTGCGATGCTTGATCGAACACCAGCTCTTGTGCAACAGCCTCCATTTCTGTCGTGATCCTGCTGCAGCTTGGAATTTAGGAAATGTAAGAGTCATGGAAAAGGCTTTTAACGAACTCATCCTCTAGACAGGAAGCGGGTGGCTCTGGTGACCGTCCTGGAGCTGCTTTTAACTGGACTCTTCCTCCGGACCTCAAAATCACTCTGTGGAGTTGTAGTCACATCCCTTATTTCCAGACGAGTGGCTGCAGTTCTCATTAGATCATGTTTAAATTGATTTAAGGAGACTGTGGGAACTGCTTGTGTGTGTAAACACATCTACAGAGTCTTGCTCACTCCGCAAACGGAGCGGCTGCCAGATGGGACAAAAGTGGAATTAGCAAAGGCTGTTTTAACAGCGTTTGAACCTGTGTTAGGAGGGAGTGGTAAAACCGTGGACTCTGGGATTTTCTGTCCATTCAGCCACGTGCTACATGGCTGTTTGTTCTGAAGTTACTCTGTTCCAAATAGTTTCACAGAATCACAGAACATTAGGGATTGGAAGGGACCTTGAAAGATCACCCAGTCCAATCCCCCTGCCACAGCAGGATCACCTAGACCAAGTCACACAGGAACAGGTCCAGGTGGGTTTGAAACGTCTCCAGAGAAAGAGACACAGCAACAATCTCCCAGGTTTTAACAGGCAGTGGCTCTTACTTTGCTCTTCACTAAGTTTTTATGGTGTTTCTGCCTGAAGCAGACAAACTAGGGGACTAAACTCTAAACTCTGAACTCTCCAGGATTTTGACTGCTGTGGTCTCGCAGTACCTGTGTTTATGAAGGGATGGGAATTTTTCTGCGTGGTGACGACTGTTTTTCCATTAAATTGTTGTTGATGGAGTAAAGTGACCTTGAGCTTCTGGGAATGTTCAGTTTGGGGAGGATGTGAACGGTTAGCGACACAGGCTGCAAAAACATGGCAAGAAGTGAAATCTGTGAGGAAACAGAATAATAAAGTAAACAGCTTTGCTGTCTCCTGCCACTTTTTGAAGAGTATTGAAAAGTAAAGAAAGAAACTAGAAGGGAGAACTACATGTGAGTGCTGGAGGAGCTGGCTGGAAAGGAACATAAGCTGTCGTCCCCCATTGTCTCTGCTTCCCTTTGGATCAAATGTTTCTCTAACTGATGTTTTCCTTCCTACAGAAACTTTTCGTTATTATAACGTTCAGCAAACATATAGTGGAGCAGATGGTGTCCCTAATCGGGTGAGTAATTCTTTAGCACAGTCATACCTTCATCCTTACGTGGAAAAGTACTGAAGGAGTCAGATGTGCAGCAATTTGTGGCCAACACACTGTTGAGGTCTTATTTGCTACTTCATTCCTCACCTCAAAGGCTTCAAAGACTTCCAGAAATGCAATAGCAGTGATGGTCAGATGGCCAGAGTGTACAGTGCAGCAGCTAACTCTCGCCCAGAAACAAGATCCAGCTCTGCCCATTATAGATCGCTCACGCTTTTAGCTGCTCGTAGCCTGGGGGTTCTTTATGGGCTTTCTTTTTTCAACGTTGTGAGCAAAAAATGAAAGAACCGGTGTGATTTGTGCAGCGTCCCAAGGTGATGGTAAATATCTTCCGTAATTCGAACTGCCTCGTACTCGCAAAACACTAAATCTCTCCTAAAATGCCAGACTGTGGAGTTTCATCTCCTTAAAATCTTGGGGTTTTTTTATAGGGGAAATGACAGCTTTCATGGATAAAACTGCTCTGCTTTTGAGGAAGTTTGTTTTGCTTTTTGTGTCCCTCAACTGAGCTCTTAATTTAAGTTTATTTCATTTCATTTAATTTTATTTTATTAAACTTATTTAAGTTTACTTAAGATTATGCAAATTAATCTCAGTTTAAAACCAAGAAAACTAAGCAAACAGCCCAGTTAACAGGATTGGGGTGGGGGGGAGAAAGGGTCAGTGAAATCCACATGGTTACTTGTTGCCTCAGTGGGTTTGAATGAAGATTGGATACTGAAGTGTTAGACTTTTGCCTCCTATCTAGCTGCTCAGTTGTGAAATTGTGTGTGATTTTACAGTCCATCAGTGATGTGAACATTTCCTGCCTGGTAATCCTGCCCATAACGTTGCAGCGGCGCCTCTCTGAGCCGAGTGCTTGAACACAAACCAAGTGTGCAGTTGTAGGCAACTGGACCAAATCGTGTGGCTCTCATCAGAAATTCAGCCTTAATTGTTCAAAGGAGCAATTGTGTTCTTGGGAGGGGGGAGCTACTGCCTGTTTTCAGTGCACTGATCCAATTCCTATCGGGGATGGAGGCTTGAAGTTCTAAACGTGAGTCTCCAGCATTTCAACAGAACGGCTGCGGTGGGGTTTAATTCAGTTTTCAAACTGGTTTTATTTGTTAAACTAGATACCTAACACTGTTCCATCAAGTAAATTCGAAGGTGCTTCTACTTTTCCAAGGTCTTTCACGTATTGCAGGGGGCAAATCCGAGTGCCACTTCACTATCCAAAACGTAATAACTCTTTCCACGTAAGCTTCCGAGAGCCGCAGTCCTCGAGAACAGTTTCAGGGGAGGGATGTCTGGAAATAATTCCCTTTAAAAATATGTAAACTCGAAGTAGCAACGTTGCGTGAGGAAAGAGGAGTGTCAGAAGACACTTTCTAGGGCGTTTGGCTAACGAAACGAATCCTGACTTTATTACTTCCCGCTCTTCTGATTGGGTGTCTGCTCTGTGCCACACTTCAGAATTGGTCTGTTGCTTTGAACTTTGGTTTTTAAGAAAATAAGGGAGAGAAATACGGCAGCTTTTCCCCATCGTTAGCTCTTGGTGTTAATCACACCAGGCAACTTACTACTAACTTTTTACTACTGACTGCTACCAGGTCAGGTATAACGTCCAAAGATTTACTCTCCTGCAACATTTTGAGCCAAAACTAGTAGTTTTTTCCTACTTCATCTGTCTTGGAGATAATTTGCATCGAATTACTTCGAATGCCTTCACAAGACCTCTGCTGGATTCAGATTTTATTAGATGGTTGATGTCAGAGTTAAAAAATGCTCTCAGGAGACAGTAAGGTTTTTGGAATGTCCTGGTATCCTTGACTTCTCTCAAGCCGTCTGCTGGCGTTACCTCATCAATTTCTTCTGTAGAAAATAGGCTGAACAATAGCTTGCATTAAGCGCCGTATTATTAAATTAAAATACAGTTCCAGTCAATGGTGGGTCGCTCCATTTCCATCAGGTTCTCTCTGACACAATGACTTAAGACGTCGTTTGTCTGGGATGCTGCTCGTACGCCATGGGAAACGTCTAGGCACAACACTTGAAAACAGCAAACATACTGACGTGCGGGACAGCCAAAACCTAGACAGAAGATTAAGCTATGAGATAAAAGTCTGAGCAGATTTGATTTTGTAAACCAGAGGGGATTTCTCGATAGCTGCGTGAGTCTTAGACGAGAAGCAGAGGTGATTCACCTGCAGACCTTGCCCGTAGTGGTTTCCATCTCTTCGTGGGTGCTGCTGGCTTGGCGCGCTGTTAAAACAGACTTAAAACAGGCTTTTAGCGTAGAGGTCGGGGTAATCTGATTTTGCTACTTTGTCTGGGTCTCCAGTGCAAAAGGATCGTGGAATGCTGCTTATATTAAAGAAAGAAATGGAAAAGAGAAAGTGGGAGGAAAGGGAGAGGCTGTTTACAAATGTTTTTACAACATCGTTGGTAGCTGGTCAGTCAAACAAAGATAAGGGGCGGGAGGTGGCAGCTGTGCTGCAGGAGCCTTGTGGTGGGGAACAAGGAGACACGGAGAGACGTAAGAAAGTGAAGCCAGCAGGAGTCTTGGACTCAAAGCTGAAGAGGATTGCAGATCCTAGTAGCTGGCACAGGACTAGTAATCACCAACCTGATCCACCAGTTACTAGCCTAACGTCGTGTAGTTGCTGCCTAAACTGCCGGGAGATGATGTTTTCTCTCTGGCTGTGTTAAGGTTCCTAAGCTTTTGTGAGGAACGATGCTGGGGAAGGGTTTGCCTTGTGTTCTGTCGCTTCAAGAGTTGAACCCAGTGATCGTGCTTCTGAAATCCTTTGATGCTGGTTTCGGGCCAAACCAAGCCCACTTAAAATATTTAATTATCGTGTGTGTTGTGGGTTTTCTGCTGGCTCTTCGGGCTTTCCGCTGATTTATGTTGTTACCTACAGCTGCAGGATTGTTTGTGAAGTCACACGAAGCACGCCGCTTTTAAGCACGATCGGATTGTCTTTGAAGTGGCAGTTTCACATGTGGATTAAGATTTCCCAGAAAACGTTTTCTCGAAGCGCACGGCACCCACAAAACTCTCGGCAGCACTTCTGGGGTAAAGGCTCAGAGAGAGAACAAACCAAAAAATCTCCCTTTTGAAGGTTTATTTCAGCCTGCTCTGTTCGTGCTCAGTGCGTATGAGGAGCTAACGGCGTCAGAGCTCCAGTAGGCATCTCAAAAATCCATAAACAAGTTTTATATAGCATTAGCCAGCGTGTGGCCTTCACCTCGGAAGCATCTGAGCTTGAGTGGCTGCATCCCTTTTGGATAAACCCCACCCTTGGGGCAGAGAGGTTCCCTCTGACTGTTGTGCAGTTAATTATAAACCCAGTAGGCTGCAGAATGGCTTAATTGCAGAGGCTGAGGAAGTTCCTCCGAGGGGAGGAGTGAGCAGTGCTCCTGCCATACCCCAGGTACCCTCTTAGCTCAGTGAGTGAGCGACTGCCCACAGCAGCTGATGCCTTCACGGTCTTCAGAGAAGTAGAAATTAATCTGCTCTGTTAATGAACGGAGTCAATGAACTGATGAGATGTTTGGAAGGCAGCGAGGTGAATGTCAAAGAACCCTGCTAACACAGTTCCTTTGTTAGCGCCGTGGGTGACACCTGTTAACGCTGCGGTGTGTAATTCAACTAACTCTGAGCACCAACCCTACATGAAAGGGTTTCTTGACCTGATGGGTTTGTGCAAGGGATTTTCATGCGCAGCAGCTCTGCGGGGCGGTGTGAGTGATTGCCTGGCTCAAAGGGAAAAAAGGGGGTTTGGTAGCAGGTACTTGAACCGTTGCCTTGACCAAGGTTTGCTGCCATTTACTGTGCTGTAATTCTTTGCTTCACGACTTAATCTCAGTTGGTTCTGGTAAGGAACGTGATGTTCCTTCCATGAAAACACAGCGCAGATGAAATCGTGGTGATTGATGTCACTGGAAACTTTCCTTAAAGTTGGTCTCTTCTTTTTCCAAAATAATTTACGCTACAAGTTTAGGTTATTTCTTTAGAAATAGTCAGGAAGCTACGGTGACGGTAGAGCAGCACCACAAATCAGATGTACTGGGGTAGGAAGAGGAGGTTTTCTGGTCCACATTGTGCCATGTGAGTGCCTGGGGTTTATTTTGATGGGGGCTTTCGGCAGGGTCTGGCCTCTGCCAGCTCATCCCAGCTGCTTTGTGCTGCTCTGCTCTGGGCAGACCAGCACCAGGGGAGCCAGGCTGATGTGCCAGCCCTGCCTTTGGACCTGCTGGACCTTTGTGTGCACCAGAAGGTCCTTGTTCTCAAGAACTGGTGTCTTCATTAAAGGATATTTAAAAAAAAAATAGGTTCCAATCAATATTTAAAATAAAACCTGTCTAGTGGAATTCAGCTGACAATAACCAGAAGTGGCTGAGAACGTGGATAACAGAGCAGTGACTTCAAAATCTCCTGCTCGGGGAAGCTTATTCCAATCCACCTGACGTTTTCTTGGTACAAGCAGCCTCTCCTCCCACAAGTACATCAGAAACCTGTGGGACTGTGCCCTCGTAATCCACCCTGCGCACAACGGATCAGCTCCGCACAAGAAAAGGGAGACACAGATGTGGATGAAACCCGAGTAGCTTCGGTGTTGAAAACCTTCCAGTGGATCACAACAGAGTTAGAAAAGTTTATTTGCAAAAGGCTTGTAGGATTGAAGTCTGAAGCAGCAAGGCTGGTTTGTTTTTTCCCCCCCCTCGACTGCGTACAAAAAGTCTGTCCCTAAAGCACAAACAGAGGCTTCCTTATGAGGAGCAGAGTGAGGAACCAGCAGCTCAGAGATGTTGCAATTCCTATTTTTGAGAACATTGATTTTAACATAACAGGATGTCCCGAGGAAGAAAAGGTTGTGCAGACAGCTCGGGTAATGTGGGTACTGGAGCATGACTCCAGGTATCAGGGGCGTCAAGTGTGTAACAGTCTTAGCTTAGTAATCTCCGAGTGAGACAGTTTCTGTCTTCCTCTGACGCTGCCAAGGAGCGTTTGAACCCCCCCCCCGATATTTCTGTTGATCCTGACCGTAGCCCAGATTTATTTTCTGCACTTCCCCGTCACTGAATGCAGATAACATCTGAGTTTCACCAAGCGCTCCAAGGCCGAAGTGGTGCTGATAGAAGCTGAAGGTTGTGGTTACTCCCGCCCTGAGCTGGGACCCAGGTTTGGCTGCAGACCCTCTCTCTGAGCCAGGCTCCAGGTTTGCTGCAGCATCATCTGTCAGGGCTGAGTCAGGCTAAGTGAGGTCCACTGAGTCACGGGCAGGGTCCCGATTGGCTGAGCCTCAGGGAAATGAATGGTTTAAATACTGTGAGAATCTTTATCAGCACAGGAAGTGACAGCTCATTAAAATACGAACCGTTAAGCCTGTTTAGATCACTGTCTGGAACAAAATTAACCGTTGGTCAGATAAGTTGCAGGAAGAAAGGTGCTCTGTCGAGCCAGGAAATGCAGATGCAAATGCATCAGCTTTCTCTAATTGCCCAGTGGCATAAAAGTCTTCCTGTGGGAATCTAATTTTTTTTCAGTTGTTTCTAAAATTCCAACTTTCAGAGGAGTTGGTGCCATGCTGGACCAAAACTTCCAGCTCCTCTGGGCTGCGGTACCCAGATCTGGGGGCTGCCTCTTGCTGGCTTCGGGGCTGCAAGATGGATTTTTCTGGTGTTTTTCCAGGGGAGCGGAGAAGTGTGGGTCTCATACAGAGAGACTGTGTGGGAGCAGAGGGTGTAGAGTCTGATGAGATCGTGATGTTTTGTCTCATTGTTGGAAGGTGAAAGCCTTTGCTTTGGCCCTCTGGCCTAGCTGTCAATAGTCTATGATCTCAGTAAATGATTTTCAGTGGAGTTTAGAGGTGTTGGGTGGGGAAGGCTCCATTCCCCACCACGCTCCTTGTCACGTTCTTCAGTGCCACTGGACTCCCTGTTTTTGTAGAAGGTGATAATCTCTGGCCTTGGGGCAGGCTTGCTCCTGGATGTCTGCAGGGTTCGTGCTGACAACAGGCACAATGACATTTTCCTCTCAGCTTGGGTTGCTGTTGTTTCCAAAGTTCTTCCCCTGTTGTCTTCAGTGGCAGCGCTGGCATTTCCTAAAAGGATGTTTTGCTGGAGCTGATTTGGCCCAAACTGCTGAACAGCAGCAAAACCTGGGGGATGCTCTTTGCTCACAGACATGAAGGGTCCGGACGAGGATGGAGTGTTGGTGCCAGGGACAAAACCCATCCCCTTGTTAAGAGTTAAATGGGTTTTTCCAAATTAACAGCTGTGGGTCTCAGAGAGATCATCCACCAACTGGGGCCGTGACTCAATATTGCATCACCTTTCCAAGCAGGGCTTCGGTGTGTCTCAGCCTGGGAGCCGGGCGGCTCGTTTGCACCATCCATTCGTTTGCTGCGGTTCTCATTTCAGATTATTATTTCCATGATTCCATTATTTCCATGTTTTGAACCCTGCAGTGCTAGATGGCCACCAAGCATCACAACTCGGGGGACTGATTCCAGTTGTTCATGAGCTGCTGAGTAGGGCATGAAGTTCAGAGCTTCGAGCTGCTGAGTTAGGGTATGAAACTCAGAACTTGGTGCCACTGAAGTTCTTACTCACATTTTGAACTTCCATCAGAACTGATGGAGTTTAAGAACTGACTTAAACAGCTGCTTAATCACCACTTGGAGCAGGGAGGTGATCACTCCCCTCTACTCAGCTTTGGAGAGGCCACCCCTCGATTCCTGTGTGCGGTGTTGGACAACTCGCTGCAAGAGTGACATTGAAGGGCTGGAGAGGGGACAGAGGTGGCTACCAGGCCAGTAAAAGGTTTGGAACAGCTGTTATGTGGGAATGGCTGAAACTGTTTAGCCTGGAGAAGAGGACATGGAGGGGAGACCTTACTGCTCTACTTGAAAGGAGGTTGTAGAGAGGTGTTGGGGGGGGTTAGTCTGTTCTCCCTAGTGGCCAGTGATAGGAGAGGGTCAATGGCCTTAAGCTGCATGAGGGGAGGTTTGGGTTGGATGTCAGGAGGAATTACTTTCCAGAAGGGGCTGTCAGGCACTGAAACAGCCTGCCTGGGGGGGGGGTTGAATCCCCATTGCTGGAGGTGTTGAAGAGAAGGGTAGATGTTGCACTGGGGGACAGGGTTTAGTGGTGCTGATAGGGCTGAGCAAAGGTCAGACTCGATGATCCTGAAGGTCTCTTCCAGCCCACGCTGTTCTGTGATTCTGTCTCTTACAAATGAGACTGTTCCAAGAGCAGCAGAACCCCAGCAGTGTGGGTCTGAGACGGCCGCTTCAGTGTTCCTGAAGACACTTGCTCACTCTGCCGTTTTCACAGTGAACCGCTGTGCAGAAGTGTTCTGGAGACTGGAAATGTCTGTCCTAAATTGTGAACGGGTAGGTTTATTTCTGGTGAAACGTTTACTCAGTCCGTAGTTTTAATAGCAAACGGTGATTTAATATCTTACTAATATTTTTCTGTGTTTATTTTGAGTGAACCGTTGGTTTGCTGGAGCTGGAGCAGAAGTTTTAGGAGTCCCGGGGTCATGATTGGCGTCGGTGGCATATTTTAATTGAACAGCTTTGCTGAATCTCCGAGAATTTCAGATAAATGGGAATTTCTGTTGTATTTTGGCGGGGAGGGGGGAAGCTCATTTGGCTAGGAATCATACAAAGGCATCTGTATAAAAAGTCATACAAAGGGATCTGTGTGTAAAATACATACGGTAAAAAATCAAGGATTCATCTGCTTCATGACAGATGCCAGGTGAGGCCTCTGAAAACAACCTCCAACAGTGTTTTGTTCAGGGAAATGAAACCCTTAATGGGTGTTGGAGTAGTAGAATGGGTTGCTAACTGAATTCTTGGGATGAATTTCAGCTGTTCCAAAGGCTAGCCGAGTATTTTTTTTTGGAAGTCTGTTTTGTCTGGTTCCTTTCAGTTCCCTTTTAGCTGAGGATCACAACGAATTAAACCCAAAATTGCTGTTTAATGGTAACTGTGGCTAAAATGTTTTCTGAATCAACATTTCTTCGGAGGATTTTTTATTTTCCCTTAAAAAATTCAAAGCCATTTTTTTTCCTGAATTTTTGAGAGAACTGGAGCCGGTCGCTGTTTTTTTCCAGTGAAAGATGTTAAAAGGAGAACTTTTAATGCTAATTAACTGCTGTGTTCACTAATAACAACGGTAGCAACTGGGGACTGTGTGTCACTGCTTAGTTTGACCGGCAGCTTCTAGAGATTTGCTTTTCTTTTTTCTTTTGCAATTTTAAATCGAAGTCCTTCAGCAGCTCCCTGAGACCTGCATCTTAAGCCCTTAACAAGGGGCTGTAGGTTGTGTGTTTGGGGTTTTGGAGGTTGTTGTTTTGGCAGATGGAGGCTACAAAGCTCAGTTCTGCTGTGCACGAAGGTCCTTTGACTTCCTCATCCTTTCCTAGTCTTCAGCTGGAAGACAATGGGGGTGATTCTCAAAGGAAAAGGCGAGGGACTGGGTTAGGATTATTCTGCAAACGGGGTTATCTTCCAGCATCTCCCCTTCTAAAGCAGGAGGTGTAAATCTCCCTGTGGTTTGCATCTCAACTCCTGAAAGTGCAGCCGACTGAGGAAGGGCTACCTAAAAGTCCTTGCGGAGTGGCAGAGAATTGTGATGCAAACCTGCTCCTCCTGCCTGGGTACCTGCTCTGCTTCCAGTGGCCTCCTTGATGCCCAGACCTCCCCCTCCCCTGATAAGAACTGGGGTTTGGGAGTTGAACTTCACTTTTTGGGGAAGGGTAGGTTGCCACTCCCTTGTTTGTGATTCGGTGAAAGGACAGTCTGGTTTGTAAGACTTTGAGATCTGCGTGTCCTGTATGTCTCTCAGTTCTGGGTACGAGGGGAGATGTATGTGGGCTGCCTGGCTGAGTGACTGAATTGTGTTGCACGACTGCGAGTCACCGATGCTGCCGCTCTGAAATGGGATTTCAAGGATTTTATTCCTAACAGTGCAGATTCCTGATCTTCTAGAAGTTACTCTGCTTGATTTTACTCTTCGTTTAAATTTATTCACATATTGGGGTGGGGGGGGGAATGGGCAAAATACTGCAGACTTTTAGAAGCCAAGGTCCTTCCATTCAGGATCTTCTATTCCTACCTAATAAAAGTCAGTGCTGTGCACTTCATTCCTAGTCATGCTCACGAAAGAAAGAGAAGATAACGAAGCTGAAGGCTTTTAGAGATCAAATTTTGAATTGCAGTGTTGCCCAGGATCTCTGCACTCGCTTCTCCTGTCTTTGTTCTGGAGTTTAATGCGAACCGGGCACCGACTTCGTTCAGCCTCCAGAAAAAAGTGGAGGCGTTGGAACAACCGTCCTGTTAATCATTCATCTCCCATCCCTTAAATATTCCTAATCTCATCATCATGCAGAGGTTTAAAAGTAAACTATTACCTTTCAGTAGCTTTTCCCGGGCTTCCAAGTGTCATTTGAGGGGAAAAAAAAGAGGAAAATTAAAGCAACCTCCCAGTGTAACTGATTTTTGAAGCTGTGACTCGCGGTGATCAGCGACTCACGGGGACGGTTTGTACCACACGGAGTCATCATCGGCGTAAGGGACGGTTCTGAAGCACTGGAAACTGTTTGTAGAAGTCGACACGGTCTGGTGTCGGTTGGGTAACAGACCTGCTTGAGGCTCTGCCCTTGGGAGTCGGGGGGTTTTTTCTGAACGTTCTACCAGCCCGGGCACAGAATTTACTCCCCGGGTTGTCTCATCGTGCCGGTGAATCACGAGGGCCGCAAACTTGTTCTTGGAAGTAGGTTCAAAAAACCATTTCTTTGCCCCTGGCTGTTGAAGGGAAGGGATTGAGCTGAGGAGAGCGAACGGCTTCGTTTCTTCGGTCTGTGCGTTTCCACAAACTCTTTAACATTAGGAAGTTGTTCTGCTTGATTGGGCTTTAGCCCGAAAAAGGGGGTATTGTGTCAAATCAGGAGCCTCGGGAACATAATTTCCATGATCCATCCCTCCTGCAGTCATCTGGAGAGGAGATGACCGGTTTGTCAAACCATCAAAGTGCTTCCCGGGCTCCGGACTACTGTCTTTTACTAAATCCTCCCCCAAGCAGTAGAGCAAAGGATCAAAACTGAAGGGTTGAACTGGAGGTGACTTCTTTCCAATCTAGAAAAGCACACTGGTGTCTTTTCTTAATTATTAAATTAAAACCTCCATTCTCTTTAAATAGCATTTGTCAGTGCTGGAGGTAGGAATGTTGCCGTGTGGATGTGGGATGAAGCCTTGGGAGCCTTCAGGTCGTGCGTGTGTTCTCTCCACACCAGCTCAGCTCGTGGTGTTACTGGCAACTTGTGTATTTCAGTGGGTTGGGGTTTGTGTGTGCTGTGATGGCTGTCAAAGCTTCCTGCACCCTCTGCTAAGTAGCAGGGTGTGGAGATGTTATAAAGTTGTTTAGGTTGTCCTGGTGGCGGTTCGAGCTGTCTGTGGTGTTGGCAGAACGAAGGTTAGAGGCTGCTGTGGGTCTGTCCGGCACCGGCACCTTTACACCACAGAGATGGGACCGAGGGCTCTTAGTTCCAAAAACCTATCGGTGATCTTTACACCGTTCAAGTAAGAACAAGGTGTTTAGTAATCGTAGCTTTTGAGCAGGTCATCTGCCATAAACCAGGGCATGATTCAGAGCAGGGTTCATAGTTCCTTCTTTGTTCCTTTGTTAATCACTGACTTGTGGGAGGCGCCTGCCGAATTGGCCCAGCGTTCGTTTTGGGTAAGGATGACGCACAGATTGCCCTAATAAGGACTTAGTTTGAGAAAGGGGCCGTCTTCTTGGAGGAGATAGGGGCAAGTCATAGGGCGAGCAGTTTCTTTTTTAACTGAGGGATGACACAAGCACAAGTCATTTCCTTATTAATCGGTTCAAACCAGTTCTTACAGGAACTGCTGGTGATAAATGTGGGACTTCTGAGAAGTCATTCATTTGCTTCTCAGCACTGCACCAGTGCAGAGCCCCAGCTGGCTCCTCCCGGGCTTTGAGGAAATGCTCCAGCTCACAGCTTCTCTCTCTGAGTTACCACCAGTGTGGTCTCACTGCTTTGCTCTGAAAGATTTTTCTTCGGAAGCACTTTCTGAGGCTCTGGGGATATCTGTCCTTTCAGATGTACCAGCTCAAATGCTGAAATGCCCTCTGATTCCTGGGTAGCTGCTTTTTCCGATGGCAGCGATGCCCTGACGAGCTGTAGCTCAGGCTGAACTTGGTTCTGGTTGGGTCAAAGTGGTAAGTTCGGAAAACAAATCTATATCTGCTTTTTGTTTTTTTCTTTTTCTTCCCGTATTTTGTCTTGTTCTCTGGGATGAATCGGGCATCAGTGCTATCCCGAGTATAGGTCCTTCTCTTCAGAAGCCATTTCAAGAATATTTGGAAGCTCAGAGGATAAAACTCCACCACAAAGCTGACAGCGGCGTCCCACAGGTAAGAACTTCTCTGCCCCCTCCCCAGTACCTTTTCCCCTTCTCGGAGCTTCTCTTTCACCCCGTCAGGTTTCCCACGCGATTCTTGATCTTGTTTCTCAAAGATTAGAAAATAGGCGACAATTAAATGGGGGTAATTAAAAATACTGCAGTAACTGTCTGCAAGCGGGATGCAGAGTGAGAGCAGCTGCATGTCCTGCCTCTGGTGTTAGCTGCCGGCTTTGAAAGAGAAGTTGTTTAAACAGCAAACCAGTCGTATTTTTCGTGTGAAACCATAACAAACTGCAGCACCAAGTCTCCTTCTCTGGAGACATTTAAAACCCACCTGGGCGTGTTCCTGTGCGACTGGATCTAGGGGATCCTGCTGTGGCAGGGGGTTGGACTTGGATGATCTGTCGAGGTCCTTTCCAATCCCTAATGTTCTGTGATTCTAGGATCTCTGTCTTAATAACAGAAATAATCTCCCCAATCCTTTAGTGTTCAGAAGGAACAAACCTGGTGTTTAGGGTCGGTGCGAAGAGGCAGGAGCGTCCTTTCATCTAAAAACCTCAAAGAAGTGTTCTTTAAAAACACCCTGAATTTTCTGTGGGGATAGAGCAACTTCCACCTGGAATTCCTTGGGATGCTGAGGCGTTTTCATCTGAAGTCATCCATGAGTCTCACTGCCATGGAATACTCATAGCTCTTAGAAAAGTTTCTTTGCTTGTTTGGTGCCGCGAAAGAGACTGAATTTGGGAGGCTGGGGCTGGAATCGGGAAACCCTCCCATTCCCCTCCTGCACGTTGAAGGGGTTTTTGTGCAGTGCGCTGCTGCCCTCCTTTGGCAGAGGAAAGAGGAGCGAAGAGCAGCCGTGGAAAGCGCTCGAAGTGGCAGCGCCGAGGTCATCACAGCAACTTGTAGAGACACCAGAAGAATCGGGTACTAATGGGAAGACAACGCAGTGTAGGCAGCTTTAGGAAAAAAAACCCCCGCGCTGGTAACCACTGACCTTATTGTTTTCTTCGCCATGAACGCGACAGGGATCGACAGTCTGGTGCTGCTAATGCTGAACCCAGTGAACTGTTAGCCAAAACAACACGAGGGATAATAAATCACTCTGCGGGCACGCTGGTGGCCATCACGGATTCATCGCCTGCCCTGCGGTGGCTCTGGCAAACCCTCCCGCGTTGTCTTTCAAGGGACTCAAATCAGCTTTACAGAGGGACCTGCAGGAATCCTGTCAGCTCACGCTTGGTTCCTGGTTTTAATTTGATGAATTACATAATTAAGACAATAATCGTATAAATGGTTTCAGCTCTTCCCTTCCCCCCAGAAAAATGGGGAATTGCCCCTTGTGCTGTCCCACTGATCTTCATTTTCCCTGTCCTCCTTCTCTTTTGTCTCCTCAGGGGGAAAACTGGCTGTCCTGGATGTTTGAGAAACTGGTGATTGTGATGGTTTGTTACTTTATCTTGTCGATAATCAACTCCATGGCCCAGAGCTATGCCAAGCGGCTGCAGCAGAAGATGTACTCTGAAGAAAAAACCAAATGAGCCCAGAAAACCCCCCGCCTTGGGCCGGGTTTTAGCAGACACGACACCTGACACATCTTCCCGTATCTTTAAAAATCAGCATTCTTCAAAACGGCGGGGGGGGGGGAACCCCCACCTTTTTAACATCAATTTTCAACTAAACAAGTTTTTATTTACTTTTGAAAGTCATTTGGCTACTAGAGCAGCCGTGTCAGTGACAGACTTAGAAACGTTAAGGTAAGGTGGAAACGCTTGACAGGTCCGAGCTGCGTTACGCAGGGCGGGCAGTGGGATGTTCGATGCTCTTTAACACAAAGGTCCACCCAAACGACCTCCCAAACCGATGATTTAATACTCTCCATTCCCTGATTTAACTGCAGACTCACCTAAGGGTAACCTTTTGGTTTGAAGGGTGGCTGGTTTGCTTTTCTTTTTCCGTATAAGAACCATCCCAATGTACATAAACCAACGCGGAGTGGATTACAAACTGTTGCATGTCCCTCATGGTAAGGCTGTTCCATCCGAATCCTCCGGTGTCCCATCGCATTGCACGTGCTCTCGGTTGGGAAAGGCCACCCTCCTCTTTAACCGCCACGACGTTAGCAGAGATGATTGATGTCAAAGTGCTGAGGCCGGCAGGTTTTTTATTCTGTATATTTAGGATGAAGTTAAGCTCAAACTTTATAAAGTCATCTTTGATCATTCCAGAATTTCTCGTGTCGGTCTTTTTCAGCCGTTTCTTTTCCTCTCCGCTTTTGGTTCTTTAGCTTCTTTATTGAGCCGTAATCCCGCAATCGCACGCTTTACCCACCCTTCCTGCGCAGAGGGTGCTGAAGCCCTTCGTTCTTTCGGGTCGTGCTGTTTTTCCTCGGGAGCTTCTTACTGAGCAGAAGGAAATAGCAAGGGGCTACCGCTGGCTCACTGGCTAAACTGGGCACGTTAACTAGTGGTGCTGGTTATCAAACTCTTCTTAAACATTACCCGCTGGTCACAGCACCGTGGGCGCTGGAGGAGAAGAGAGGAGGGAGGAGTAAGATTCCAACTGAGAACAGATTTGATGTCAAACCCACCAGTGATGCAGAGAACCTTAAAGAACCTGAACTTCGGGCTTTTCAAGTCCGATTATTTCGAAAGCATCGATCTGAGTCAGTGTGTGTTCCAGGTCTGGGTGCGAGAACATAACTAACGTGACATTTTCCCTCTTCAGTGAGTAGATTTCCATCCCACTGCTACAGGATGTGTCTTACTCTGATCATTTCTGAGCGATCTTTATTTGTATCCTAGGGGTAAGTAACAAGAATTCGTTTGACTTTGCAGCTAGTGTTACCAAGAGGTGCCATGGCAGCACACAGGCGCTTCGAGCTCGCTCTGGCTTAGGTCAGATCTCTCCCCACGTTAGGTTAGGGCAGGTCTGGAGCAGGGTGTGAGGATTTGTATTTCGTTCAATCCTGCCTGAGTGTCTTCTTGTGTTGCCAACCGTCGTGACATCTCCATGGCTGTACCATCCTGTCGGATAGCTTATCAGACTGATGTTGACTGTTGGATCTCATGGCAACAACAGTCGGTAGGCTGTCTGACATTTTGGTATCTCTCATCTGACCGTTTGCTCATCCATCTCCAACTGTTTTCATTGAACATCCAACAGCATATAAATGTCTTCGGGGGTAAACGGGAGCGAGCTGAGGAGCCGCACAGCAGTTTGCGTACGAAACGTCTTCTCAAGTTTCACCTGGGTTGTGTGTCAGGTTTGTGATGTTTCTCCCCGTGTGCTTCGTATGGAACTTCAAACGTTGCTGGAGGAACAGGGAGGCTTCTAATAGGGGCTCCTCTCAGCAGAGCTGCTGACCAGGTTAAACATCTGAAAGTGTGAGCGCTGGGAGGTGGTACCGGGTGCTCAAAGGCAGAAAGGCCATTGCTGTGCCTGTGTGCATTTGTAAAAGACGAGCAGTGTCTCTGACATCTTGGCCCTGGCAGCTTTTCACTTTGTGCCCTAATTGCAGCCTGCAAATAAATTAGCAGCGACCTTGTTCTTTCAAAAAAACCCCCCTTGTTCTTTCAATAAAGTCGGAGCCCTGGGTGATACTTCACTCAGTCTGCTGCAACTTTAATTCTGAGCTTTGTAAGGGGCCAGGGCAGCAGCTCATTGCTGTTTGTGTCGCTTTTCCTCAGGATCAGTGAAACAGCTGCTTGCTGCTTTCACTGCTTCCAGTGGCAGCTTTTTTTCCTCAAATCTGCCTTTCACCTTAGGGGACCCTGGCGTTTATTTCACATAGTTCTGGTAGTGTCTTCGAGCCTTTCCTGAGAGTGAACGACACTTGGGCCACGTTGAGGTCCCTGTTCTGTCAGATTGAAACGAGGAGACTGTGTGACAATAATTAAAAGGAAAAAAAGCCCCTCTTCCTAGGGCTTGAGCCAACAAATTAAATGTGATCGCGGTCCCCTCGTTCTGCCTCCTTGCCTACCAAAAAAAAAACCACAAGGCCAATGGGAAGCTTTCTCCCACTTTTACTTCAGTCTGTGTTTCCATACCTAGAGCACCAAGAAGTCTCTGCTGTTGTGCACCTCATGTTTGTGTGTGTGTGTCCGTTCCAATAAGCTGTGCTGCTGTTGGGAAGCTTCGTTTAAAGAAGGGACTGGTCATTCTTCTTGTGCTACCTGTTCAACCACTGGCAGACTCAGTATAAAAGGTAAAAGCTGTTAGAAAGGAAAGTCATGCCATCCCCATGAGTTCTGTGTTTGCTTAAATAAACAAACCATTAACTGTTTCTCCGGTGTCTACTTCAGCTGGATCGGTTCCATTTCAGTGTCCTGAGCCTGGTTGTGACCTGTGATGTTTGGTGTCCGAGCAGTCTGTGGGGAGTGAATCTAGAAGGGGCATCTGCAGCTGCCTTTTGTGGCTTCAGAGCACGTCCCAGAGCCTTTCATTTTGCTTTCTTAATCCTTTGGTTGTACCTGTTGTCAGTTAGCAGTGGGTCATCTACTTCCAAATGTGTTAGAGGAGAATCCAAAGGGAGCTCTGCTGCAAGAGAAACTATCTTAGCAGAGTTTTAACTCTTTCTTCTTGCAGTTTGGCTGCTGAACGAAGTACCCTGCTCTTCCTCCTGGAGATACAACAACAAGCACTGTTTGGTCACAGATCAGAGGTGACTTGGAGATGGTTTTTTTAGTCTCATCACCATAAATAGGATGCAAAGCAGAACGCTGGCCGTGCCGCCAGCCTAGCAGCGCGGAGAAGCACATCAGAGCTGAGGTCAGGCAGGATTACAGCTCCTCTTTATTCTCTACTCACTGCGAGCTCTGCCTCACCGACACACTGCCATGTCCTGGCAGCCACCACGTACTCGTGTCCATGTCAGCAAAGCTAAACAGGTCACACTGCTCCTGTGCCAGCCTGAGCCAGGAGACCAGCACAAGTCACATCACCCATGTGTTTTTTGGTTTGGAGAGAAAAGGAACAAAGGTAATGCCCAGCCCTTCCCAGATGGCAGCACCGAGTGGAGTGTGAAAGCCGGAGAGCTGGAATCTGGGGGCTTCCAGCTCGCTGAGAACAGGCTGGTCCAGCGAGCGAGGGTTTGGCTGCTGGAGCCATGGTGAATTGCCGTTTGCTCTTCAGGAAGGGAGGGGGGAGTGCAGCGATGCCCTTCCCTGTGGAAGCATTCCGAGCTGATTGAGGGTAAATATTTGCATATGCTCCTGCAAACTCATTTTTAGGATTAGACTGAAAACCCCTTTGAGCCTGCTGTGCGTTTCCTAATTCAGGTGTCTGTCTGAGGGCACAAAATGCTGCCTTCTGTTTCTTTATCCAGCTCACTGGCTTGAGGGCACCCACTCAGCTTTCCTAAGAGGCAGCAAACCCACCGGGAGAGGCTGCAACAAACTCAGGCTGATGGCAGATGGGTGAAAGGGGCTCAAATGCAGGATTGTCTGGCTCTGGCCCTTCCCAGGTGTGAGCAAACTGGGAAAAGCCCAGCTGTCCCTGATGGATGGGGCTTCCTGGTGTGTGCTGGGAATTCAGCAGAACACCAGACCGGGGCTCTGTGCTGAGTGTCGAAGGAAGAGGCTGTTGAGCATCCAGCCTGTTCACTGCTGGTGATGTTTGGTTGTGGTGAAATGGATGTTCAGTGGGCCAGGCTGTGGTTTGCTCTGCCTTTGGCCCTGCTCTTCCAGTGCTAGAGGGGGTTCTCACTGCGATTTTTCACTCTTGGAATGATTCAAAGAGCACTGAATCAAAGGTCTGTCTTGAAACATCATTTGAGGAGCTGTTCTGATCGGGGAAGTAAGTGGCTGCTGCATCTTCCATGTTTCAGTGGAGTCACTCCCAGCTTAATTGTTCTCCTGGTTTCCCAAGAAGCTTAAATGAGTTGCCCAGGCAGCTGGTAATAAGGAAACTAGCTGCTATTTCCTGATGAAGGGCAGGAGATAGGACCTGTCAGCCCAGGGTATTGTTCCCTGCTCGATAACTGACCTGCAAGCCGCACCCTTCTCCCATGGCCTCAAACTGCTTCTATCCTTGTAAAACCAGTTGGTTTCTCTTCTCTGGTGGCCCTGCTTAAAGGGTCCTGTGAGGGAAGGGCTGTGTGCAGCACACGTGGGTTAAGGCACAAACCGCCAGGTTTTATTGGGTTGGGTGATTTATTTTTGATGCTAGTGGGACAGAGCAGGGCACACGGGTCAGATCCTGCCTCCTCAGGAGAAAGGGTTAGAAAGTCTTGTTTCCTGGTGGCTTTGGTACCTGCTTTTTTTGCTGTATAGAGCGTTGTCCTTATCACCAAGATATCTCAGATCTACACAAATTCTTTTAACTGTGCTGAAGTGTTTGTTAACCTGATTTTACGTGGTGACCACGGTTCTGATTGATGACATCAGTCCATAGGAGTCCCCTGTTACCTCACTGTGTAACTGCTGATCTGTGGGACATTGCTCAGGTCCTGCTTGATGACCTTTAGAGGTGCCTTCCAACCCAGCACGGTCCATGATTCTATGATCTGGCAGAAGAACGGGCAGTTCTCTGGCAGAAGTGGGCTCTGCTCTGTTTGAAACCGCCGTTCTCTCAGTGCCTCTGGTTTGCTGCAGCTGTTTTCTCGAGGGCTGTAATATTTAGGGTATTTTCCTAACAACAGATTTAATTCCTCCGATTCCTTGATTTTTATGACTTGCCTCAGTCCAGCTGACCCCTGGTGACCTACAGTCACATGTGTCTTGCGTAAGACTCCAGGTGGAGAGCAGCAGGAAGAGAGAAACACTTAAGATGCCTGAAGCTGGTTTCTACCCTGAGCTCCTCTCTAAACCTGCCTGAAACCCCTCTGTGTGGGCACAGCCGCCACAGCAAATCACTCTGCAGCACCTGCCCATGAACTGCAATTGCTGCTGCTGCCGCTGCCCAGGAGGAGCCGGGTGGTTTTCAAGTGAAGTGTGGAAATCTGCTGTGACTGACTGAGAGCATCGTTCCAATTAGGTGAACGAGGAAAGTGTTCAAGTGCTGTTTGGCAGAGCTGAGCATCAGAGTCCTGGCTTAACTCTGCCCCTGGTGTCTCTTCTCCTCCTCCTCCTCCTCTCAGCCCTGGTAACCCCATCGGTCCTTGGTGCTTAGCGATTTGTTTGGACAAGTTCAATCCTGTTGACCGGAGTCTTGATCAGATCAAACACAACTCCACGTTGTACCAAAGCAAGTCCAGGTCTCCTTTATAAGGTCGGTGAGGCGTAAGCTCCCCTCTCACCGCACATGGGGTTTGTCTCTATGTAAGAATAATTTACCATGAAGTGACTGGTTTTGTGGAGGAGCCAGACTAAATCTTTATAGGGGATGAATGTGAAAACTGGAGTCGATGCCTGCAGGGAATGAACAGAAGCCGCCTTGGGAGAAGGGTATTTAATTGCATTTGTGTTCATCAGGTGCTAAATTTACAAGGTTTTAACTGGTTGATTGCATTGGGGTTTCTCCACCTAATCCTGGCCTAGGAAGGAGGAATTGCTAGCTTGTGGTGTCAGACAAGCACAGCTGCTGACCAGGTGACTCAGGACCAGGTAGTACTAGTGGCTGAAGTTGCCCAGCATGGGATGGGGAGGAAATTTCCCAGTTGTTTTCTCTGCAAGTGGCAGAAATACCGGACAGCCAGCAGCAAGCTGGCTCCCACGGCAACGTGTCTGCTGGAACTCGGCGCGGTTCTGAGCCATCTGGAGAGCAGGAGCTCTGAACTAGTGCCCAGCTCTCACCAGGCTCCTTGAGGATATTCTAATGAAACAGCTCCAGCCGCCCCTGCCAACCCAGCGCAGCGTCAGTGTTTTATTACACCTTCAGCGCGTGGGATAGGGCTGCTTTCCACTTGGCTCCTTCGGCCGCGTTCTGCTTGCACGCTCCTGTAAATGATCCCTTACAGATTGGAGGCTGCTGGGCAAAGGTTCAAACTAAATCATGCCATCTGACCACAATTACACCATTCTCAGGCAACTCGAGTGGGGTTTTTGTGAGCCTTTAAATAAACATTACACGGTCCCGTAACCAAATATGAACAGTAATGGCTTCTGCAGAGCGCACCCATGGAGACGCAGATAGAGCCCGTGAGACGCTCCGTGTTTCTCTTCGTGTCTCACCGGTGAGCCAACTGCTCAGGGAAGCTCAAGCAATGGTTATTCTCTCTTGTTTCTCAGGTATTAACCTGTGGCTTCTTCTAGTTGGTTTCTCCACTCTGAAAGGCAGAACCTTGGCCTGGGGAGTCTTTGCTTCTTTTTCTATCTCACGGTGTAACATTATGTGTTGAAAACCTTTTGCCTGTAAGACAACCCAGCTGGCACAGCTATGTAGAGGCTGGTGTCTTTGTTTCATAGCACTAGACTCTTACAAGTCCCTGTTTGGAGTCTCTTGAGCTCGTATGGATCATGGGATTAAGATTTAGGCTCCTTCCGTTATCTTTTTATACCTCTTAAAATTGCTTTGATGTTTCCTAATGAGCAGAAGCAGCTCCTCTGAAGCCTGACCTCAGGCTAGCTTCACCTTTTCCAGTGTGTGAACCAGCTCCTTCCTCGCAGCTGTTTGACTTTCAGGGAAAGGGTTAAGCAGGTTCTGCTGATTCACAGAGGTAGGTGACTCATAACCCGACTCGGATAGAGGGGAAGTGGCTGTCTAGAGGGAGAGGATTCATACAATGTGAAATCAGAAGGGACCATTGTGAACTTGGAGTTTGACTGAAAGAGCCGGAAAGGCTCTATAGTTAAAATTCAGGATTATCAGCTCTACATCCAGGCGAGTTGAAAGCTGCCTGTGTGTCCCGGAGTGTGGTCTGGAGCGTGGGCAGAGGTGGGGTAGGAAGCCAGAGACTGGAGGCTTGAGGGGCCAAGCCCACACTGGAATCTGCTGCCTCGGTGAGGCTGTGTCTGGGCTGCCCTTGGGTTGAAAGCAGTGGTGGGGAGGCAGCAGTGAATCACATTCCCGATGACTCTTGCGCAGTTTTTAAAGTGGTGGCCAGCAAAACTGAGATTAATTTAAGGAACACTGGGAGGATATTTCCCTTTGGATGTTTTGGTTCCTCATTTCATATTATTTATACTAAATTGATGAACAAAGCAGAAGGCAATTGTTCATTCAATATCCTCTTGTACCCTCGTGTTGTAATGTTTGCACCTACCAGCTGCTAATTTGAATACAACTTCCTGCTTTCTTATTGATAAAATCCTGGTTGGTGTGGAAGCCACAGATTTTTGCCCTTATCTCGAGCTGTTTCAGTTTAGTAACTTTTGTGCCTCGAGATTTCTATTTAATCCTCTTGATTTCTACTAAGATTCTACCATTTTCAAACTGGTAGTCAAACCCTACACACACCAGTATAAACTTAAATCCAAAGAAATGGTATCTATAGAATCACCAAATGGCCAGGGTTGGAAGGGACCTTCAAGATCATCCAGTCCCAACCTCCCTGCACAGCAGGCAGGGACACCTTCACTAGATCAGGTCACTCAGGGCCCCAGCCAACCTGCCCTTCAACACTTCCAGGGATGGGGCAGCCACAGCTGCCTTGGGCAACCTGTTCCAGCATCTCACCACCATCACAGCAAAGAATTTGTTCCTCATGGCCAACCTCAATCTCCCCTCTTCAAGTCTGGAACCCTTTCCTCTTGTCCTCTCACTACCACCCATGTCAAAAGCCCTCCCCCAGCTTTCTGTAGCCCCCTTCAGAGATTGGAAGGCTGCTGTAAGGTCACCCTCCTCCTCTCCAGGCTGAACAACCCCAACTTGCCCAGCTTGTCCTCATAGGGGATGTGCTCCAGCCCTCAGATTGTTTGAGTTGCTCTCCTCTGGACACCTTCCAGGAGCTCTGTGTCCTCCTGATGTTGGGGAGTCCAGAACTGGAACCAGTACTCCAGGTGGGGTCTCACCAGTGCAGACTAGACGGGGGAGAATCTCCTCCCTTGACTGACTGTCACTGCTTCTTTTGATGCAGCCCAGGACACGGTTGGCTCTCTGGGCTGCCAGTGCACAATGACGGCTCTTTAGTACCCTGTAACTTGCCAAACAGTTAATAGGGTTAAAGTGTTTGCAACTGATTTGATTTTTCTTCCTGTTTTGGTTTTTTAATGGCCAAATAAAAGTTATCCCGGTCATTAAACGTCTGCTCCAGTCAGAGTCCTTGAATCAGCTTCCCCGTGAGCTGCACCTGTCCATTACAGAACACAATAGTGAGGCAGGCTGCATTGTTCCCTGGTTTATGGACATCCTGTGGGTCCTGATCCTGTTGTTCCTGCCCCTGGCTGGTGCTGACCTTTGATCTACCTCATTCATTTTAATTTCTAATGAAATGAAGGCCCTCTTCCAGACTCTTGTCTACTGCATTAATTTGATCATTAAAATAGAAAACCACTACTGCACCTTCTAATACAATTGCACATGTGAGTTACTTGGTAACAGCCCTTCGCTTCCTGTCAATTTGTCCCTCTTTACATCCCAGGGAAAAATAAAAAGAGGAATCCAGTCGTAGATCGAAAAATGAAGCCTGAGTTTGGGAAAGGGCGTGAGAATTGCAGAACTGAGGTCAGCCATGAAACACACTAACAGGAAGAAGCCTAGAGATGCCTAAAACAATTCCCGTCAGTCTCTTCTCTGGAGCAATGAAAGGGATTAGAACAGCTCATACAGCTATGGCAGCACTGGTGTTTCCACCTCACTTTTTTTTGGCAAGGGGGATAGTTTTCATGTCTGCCTTGCTGGGCCCCTCCTTTCCAGATGAGAAGAAAGAGAAGCAAAGATTCATTGTCTTCTCCTGTGCAAGCTGTAGTGGTCAGCACATTTGGAATATTGTGTCCAGTTCTGGGTCCCTCAGTTCCAGAAGGACATGGAACTGCTTGCGAGAGTCCAGTGCAGAGCCACAAAGATGATGAAGGGAGTGGAGCATCCCCTGAAGAGGAAACGCTGAGGGAGCTGAGTCTCTTGAGCTTGAAGAAAAGGAGACTGAGGGGTGACCTCATGAATGTTGATAAATATGGAAAGAGCAGGTATCAGGAGGATGGAGCCAGGCTCTGCCCAGTGTTGTCTAATGATAAGACAAGGGGCAACAGGTGTGAGCTGGACTAGAGGAGGTTCCACATCAATCTAAGAAGGAACTCCTTCCCGGTGAGGGTGACAGAGCCCTGGAAGGGGCTGCCCAGGAGGGTTGTGGAGTCTCCTTCTCTGGAGACATTTAAAACTTGCCTGGATGTGTTCTTGTGCGACTGGATCTAGGTAGTCCTGCTGTGGTATGTGGATTGGACTGGATGATTTTTCAAGTTCACTTCCAATCCGTCATGTTCTGTGATCCTGTGATGGCTGTGATCTTCTGTTGCTACTTTGAGAACCTTTTGCTTTCCCATGGTTTTCTCATTGAAACGGGAGTATTTTCCCTGAATCCTGTGAACAATTGGTTCTTACAGAATTATCCTTGTTGAGCAGAAATGAACCTGCTGGCTTTGAGCTGTGGAATCTTTCCTCTGTGTTTTCATATGTTAGAACTGCAGATTAAACAAGGCCATTCCTCCTCCTGCTCTGGGTTTTAACATCATAGCTGTATGCTGTGTCTCCTGCCACAGCTCAAAATCTGCCATCAAACTTGAGGAAAGAACAAACCCCAAACATCTTGCTCTACAAATGACATAACCCATAATCAGCAGAGCTATAAAGATTGGATAAACGGGTCTGTGTCAGCATAGGTGCAATGAGCACCTGCTGTGTTTGTTTCATGCTCGGAATTACAACTACACTGATAATGTGAGGTTATTTCTGCAATAAAGTTAGTTATCAATACAGCAGCCCAATAACCTGCTGCTCTCTTCCTTGTTTCTGAGAGGACTTACCTGTCCTTTGCTTTTTAAAGATCCTTTTGGCCTGTCCTGTGGAACAGTGGGGCACAGGATGCCTTCCTGGGATCTGGTGGGGTTTTTTCAGACACAGTTACCTGTTTCTGATCCTGGAAGAAGCTCTGTCTGAAAGACCTACTGAAAACACTAGGGAAAATGATTTCTGTGTTGCTAAACATCCTGTGCCTTTTGAAGGAGGGAGGAGGAAGAACCTCATGGTCCTGTCTCCTTTCCTGACCCTTTGTTCCCTATAAACTGGAATTGCCTGTGCTGTTTATCTTAACTTCTTGTGCAATCCTTCCACTGATTTCTGCTGTGAAATAACCCCTGGTAAAGGCAATGGTTGGATCTCACAAAACCACATCATCAGGAAAGCCCTTTAGAGCAGAACAGGAAGTGATTTAGTGAAAGATACAAATCTAATATCACAAGTAATATTCTAAAAGAAGTTCTATGTCGTTGTGACCTTCCAAACTACTCCAGTTTTACTGAGCAGTACAGAGGGCTCAAGGCATGGCTGGAGAGTTGAACTGTGATTACTGTGTCTTCCCCTTTTGGGAGGCAGTTCCTGAATTACTGGGGCTGAGTAGAAACAGAAACCAAACCAAACTGAGCTAATAGATTATTACTGTGGTCTGCAAGAAGAAAGTCGTCAAAATGTTTTGTCTCACAAATGTCAGGTGTCTTTCTATAAAGTCTTTGGGAATGTTTACTCATCTGCTTTCTCCTCTTTGCCCTCCCTCTTGTGTCCTCCCAGCCCACCCCACGAATGAGTCTCATTCCTCTGTATGTTGAATTTTTTAGCTGTGGAACTGAAGCAGCTGTGCTGGTGTGCAGCTGGTACTGGGGGAGTGTTTGAGCACTTGAGAAGCCAAACTCAGCACTTACTTGTTGTCTTCTGATTCAATCCTCTGGTTACTTGGATCTTGTCAAGAAGCCTGTTTGCTGTCTGGGTGTCGTGTGCCAGAGCACTGGTGCTCGAGGAGGGATTGTAGTGCTTCTGTACCTGGGCTGAACAGAAGTGAGGAGGTAAATGAAACCAGGAAAGGAAATAGCAGTAACACGGAGCACCTGCCCTGCTAGCAGAGTTACAAGAGTAATTACCACGCTTAACTCAGAATTCAGAATCTGTATCAGGGCAAGATTTCTGTTTGGCCATCATTAGCCAGTGCTGCAAAACTAACTTCCATTTTTGAGATACCTGGTTAATAGTGAGAGGGGGGATTTGTAGGGGGGAACAGTGTGACATGGGGGCAGGAGTGGCAAGAATTCCCAAAGCTCTCCCTACCGTTAAGTGAAAAGCCAGCAGAGACAGAAGGTGGCTCAGTGTTCAATCCTGAATCCTTAATTCTGCTGGACTTTCCTACTTCTTAAGCATCCAGGTACTGGAATGGGCCCTGCTGAGTGGTTCCTGCAGGTTCCCAGGGCACCACCTCGTGGCCGTGGTAACATCTGTGCAAAACAGAGCCTAGTTCTTAAATCCAGTTTTGAAATTAGATCATAAATTATAGAAGCCTGTCATGGAATAAATTAGATCTGAATTTAGGAGCATTTCTCCTCCTAAATATCCTGAAATGAATAACAAATTCATTTAAAAAAACCTCCAATGTCTATCTGCTTCTAATTTTTAGGAACAAGAGCAGAAGCTGTAGTTTTGGTTATTTGGTTCAGCTACAACAAACAGCCAAGACCTCTGCTGTACTACAGGGACTGATTTTTTTCCCCCAGGTGGTAGGTACCAGCACCTGAAAACATGGCCAGAGAAGCCCTAATTCAGAATAATCTCTCATCTCTTGAGGATGGCAGGAAAATACTCTTCCATACCTTTCTTTTAAAAGACAGTTCAAAACAACTGCTATTCTGTCAATGTTAAGGTCCTTTAAGTAAAATATAGTGTTACTGAGCTTTAATGGAGCAAATCCAGAGAAACAGCAATGAGGCTGGGGAAGGGACTGGAGGGAAAGTCTGATGAGGAAAGGCTGAGGGAGCTGGAGGTGTTTAGCCTGGAGGAGACCCAGGGGGGACCTTCTCCCTCTCTACAACTCCCTGAAGGAAGGTTGTAGTCAGGGGAAGGTTGGGCTCTCCTCCCAGTCAACTAGCAACAGGACAAGAGGACAGGGCCTGAAGCTGCCAGAGGAGGGTTAGGTTGGATGTCAGGAAGCCCTTCCTCACCGAAAGGGTGATCAGAGCCTGGAATGGATTGCCCAGGGCAGTGGTGGAGTCCCCATCTCTGGAGGTGTTGAAGGCCAGCCTGGCTGTGGCCCTTAGTGCCCTGGTC
>JAOXOE010000827.1:7027554-7061337 GCA_028565055.1 Phoeniculus purpureus
AGGAAAGGCTGAGGGAGCTGGGTCTCTTGAGCTTGGAGAAAAGGAGACTGAGGGGTGACCCCATGAATGTTGATAAAGATGGAAAGTGTGGATGTCAGGAGGATGGAGCCAGGCTCTGCTCAGTGGCATCCAACGATAGGATATGGTGCAATGGGTGTGAGGTGGAACATAGGAGATTCCATGTGAATCTGAGAAGGAACTTCTTTGTGGTGAGGGTGACAGCGTATTGGAATGGCCTGCCCAGGGGGGCTGTAGAGTCTCCTTCTCTGGAGACATTTGAAACCCACCTGGCCATGTTCCTGTGCAGCTGCATCTAGGTGATCCTGCTGTGGCAGGGGGATTGGACAGGATGATCTTTTGAGGTCCCTTCCAATCCCTAGTGTTCTGTGATTCTGTGAAACTGAAGCACTTGATGTATAACAGTAAGCCTTCCACCTCTGGGCTACTGCATGGGCTGCAGCTGATAATAACCTCTTGAAAACCTTGCGGTTTGAATATTTGATAATATTAGGTGGTAGATCTGATAATTATCCCTCTTTCTCTTTCTTTCTGATTGTACCTATTAAACTGAAAAAGCTGAGGCTGGTCTTTGTGCTTGCCAAGACCAGCAGAGAAGCAGTGATTTATGTCTGTGGGAGCCAGAGAGGCTGCGGCATTTGCCGCCGGCTTCACAGGCTCTAAGAGGCTTAACTCAAGCAACACCGCAGCTGTCAGCGGCAATAGCAGGAGCAAGCTGTGATGTCTGTAGCTGCCCTTCAAGTTTTAGTCATGGAATTCCAGGCAGACTGCAGGGGAATTGCAGCCGCCTGCCCCTTTTCTGAGCACAACAGCAGTGAGATTGATGCCTTGCTCATTCTTAAGGGAGAGTGTAAATCAAACAATTCCTGGTTGTGATCAATCTTTGTAGGATGTGGCATGTTTACAGCCCCTTTTTCCTTGGGCCCTTTATCCTGGGTTCCCCTGCAGAAGGGTATTGTTCTTTCCCACTGTTGCTCAGACTCTGTTTTTGAGAAGCTGATGCTTTTTCTTCAGTAAACCGATTGACTGAATTTCACAAAAGCCTGCAAATTACTGCTCTTTGCTTGATGTGGTGTTTGCAGTGTCATAGCAAGTCAAGTGACATCTGCACCACACACTAGATCTGAGAGCAGCAGCTAGAACACTCTCTGGCTTGGGGCTATGCATTTCTTGGCAGATCCTAATTCTTTATTATTAATATTTTTTCACTTTCTTGTAGCAAAGCGAGATCTCTTTTTTCTCCCCACAGTGTACCAGGGCTGCTCTGAGGTTTTGAAACACAGAATTTATAACAATCTAAAAATGGTCTGAGGAAATAACCATAAGATTGCAACATCAGGGAAGCTCAGAAAGGCAGCAGCTGGGGCTCTTAGGGTGCCTGTGCGTGACAGCACACGCAGTCCTTCGGTAAAACCCTTGCAACGTTGCAGTCACCGAGTGAAACGAGTTAAGACACTGTAACACTGGGGTTACAGTGTCAGTTAATCAACAGAGAAGGAAATGTGAAGTTTCATTATGTTGCTATACTTATTAACAGTGTTACACCGAGAGAGTCCTCTGGCCCAGCCCTGGAGTTTCGAGCACTGCTGCAGCCTGGACGGGGTGGTGAAGAACAGAGAACAGCTAACGCTCCTTCCCTGCTTGGTTTCCTTTTTGCTTAATCAGGATTTATTAGTGCTCGGCGAGGCGAAACATCTTCCGTAGCGATCCTGGGGAGGAACAGCCCAGGCCGAGACTCTGAATGAGGAGGAAACACCCGGCAAGGCCTGACGGGGTCCAGGGCAGGGCCGAGGAGGGGGAGGGACGGGTAGGGTCTGAGGGGGCTGGGTAGGGCCTCGCCTACCGTTCAGGCAGGAAGTCCCTGTCCCCTCCCGTGCTTCCCTCCCCTCTTCTCCGGCCCCGAGTCACCTTGTCCGGCCGCACTCCCCCAGCACGTGACCCACCGGGGCGGCGAGCGCGAGCCGGAAGTGACGCAGGGTCCCTCGGTCGCATGATGTGGCAAAAAAAAAAGGCCGGTGAAGGAGCAGTGATGAGGCCCGAAATAGTCCCTTCCGCTGGCGGCTCCCTCCTCCTCCCCCATTGGCTCCGTGGACTTTGTGGCGCGCTGCTCGCCGGGATGCTTCCGCGCGGCCCGGCGCAGTTTAAGGGCGGTCCCGGCAGGTGAGGGCGAAGCGCTTCCTGCTGCGGCGTATCCTTCCGCCGGCGGGGGCAGCTTCCGGCGCGTCCGCGGCTCTGCCCCGCTCGCTGCCCCGCGCCGCCATTGCGGTCCGGCGTTCCCACCGCTGTGCGATCCCGGCCTCGGCCTGGAGCCCCAGCCCGCTGCCGCCATGGCCCAGATCCTGCCCATTCGCTTCCAGGAGCACCTTCAGGTGGGCACTGTAGGGAGGCCGTGCTGAGGCCGCGGGTGCTGGGGTGAGATGGGCCGCGCTCCTAGAGGGTGGAGGAGCCGCCCGGGGGTGGAGGGACCTGCTCGAGGATGTTGGGGGCGGTCTGGGATGTGGCCCATGAGGGTCGTGGAATGGTCTGGGATCCTCCCTTAGGCCTTGCTGGTGTCGGGCCCGGGCAGCGTCTTTCTGCTGGGCCACTCCGAAGGGCACCTTTCCGAGAGGAGAGAGGGATGGAGGGGAGGGCAGGCGAGGGCCGAGGCGCGGCCATCCAGCCCTGGGTTGATCCCCCCCTCACCTTGCTCGGCCGGGGCTGGGCCGGGTGTGGGCGAGGCTGGCACTGTGCCCGCGTGGTGCCACCGGCCAGGCTGATCGAGGGGAGGGCGCGGGTGGCTCCGCTGGAAGCGGAGGGTCCAGGCCCCGCTCCGGGAACCCACCTTGGCTGGGGATCTGCATCGCAGGGAGAGAGGGAGTAAATCAATGAAGAAGCCGAGTTGTCCCTGTGTGTTGCTTAATTTTTTTTTTTAAATGAGATTAAGGCTTCTTGTAATCACAGTGACACATTAAATCATTTTATTGATGTTCTGGGTTGTAATGTCATCATCTGGGGAGAGAAACATATTGCGGTGAGGCAAGGAAGCTGCTGCATGTTTCTCTGCAGTACGGTCCTGGCAGTGCAGGCACAGAGGTGCCAGGGCTGCACTTCCCTCTGGTGTCTGCTGGGCTATGACAAATTCTAGATTTGGGTGTCACTAAACCATTACTGGATGCTAATAGACTATTTCCAGGTGATGGCCTTTAATTTCTTTCAGACTGCCTTCTAAAGGCTCTAGCAATAAATTCTAAAATCACTGTGCTGCAGGAACACCAGGTTATCTTCTCAAATAAATGTGCACTTGTAATGTCTGGGTGAAGCTGGAGCACAGGGAGGGGTCTAGAAGCAGTAATAGGGTTGTGCAATGTGTGCTTCCTATAGGACAAGTCTGCAGGGCGAAGTACTTTGAGCATTGCTTCTTGTGGCTGTGATGGTGTTAGCTTGGCTTTTCTGCTGAAGGGTATTTTTTGAGAACTTGTGTAAGAAAACTTATATAGACCTACCTAGGCAGGGTCTTCTGGTAATCTCTCCATAGTTCTGCTTCTGTGTCTATGTGTAGTTTATGCTTGGCTAACTGATACTGCGATGGGCACTAACCCAGTGATGGATTTGCATGGTTTATAGTGATGTTTTTCTAACCCAAACAGAAAGAATTAAATTCTAGGCATCTTGTTAAGAGAGCATTTGCAAAATCCTTCCTTTTGTTGTGTAAATTACCACTGTGTGTAGTAGTATTTTTAGATCTTAAAAATGCTGCTGTAATTGGTTTTCATCTAGCCTAATTAAGTCTTGGGCATTGAATAATTTTACTTTGATATCGATTTAAGACCAGGCCAGGATTCATAGCTTAGTGTCACCCTAGGCTCCTCTTGAGTGAGCAGCAATGACAGGAGGATCTCATGAGTTGGCCAGAGCTTCAGCTCTGAGCAAATGTTCTCTCTTGGTAGTGACACAGCCTGGAGCCAGTACTGAGAAGGTTCTGTATACTGGGGTGAGACTTATGCCTCTGTGTGTAGCCCAGCTCAATCAAGTATTGTGGAAATGTGTCTAGGATACATTATTTAAGATACAAACTTGCATGTGACCCACTCCCAGGTCTCTAACGACATGAGCACTATTACGTAATGAAACCCATCAGCTTCATTCTGAAGTGCTGCTAGGTTTCAGGCCTGCACTACTGTAGAATGTGGCTGTTTGGGCTAAAGAGTGATTTATCTGTGTATTTGTAATTTGAGGGGGGATTTTTTTTGCCCCTTGCTGTTATTTAATGTAAGAATGGCTTAACTAGCTGCATACATGACCTAGTCTTTTTTAAGATGCCAGCCTTACCAGGCTGTGTGTGCAGAGCTCTTGCCTGTGGTGCTTCAGTTAGTTGTACCGGGTGAACTTCCTCATTTTATTTCATTGAAAAAGTTCAGAAGAACTGGAGTTCTTGGAGACACTTGGTTTATGTTGAAATATCTGACTTGCAGTTGGAGTAAATTTTGAGGGCAGAAGTGTTGTTCTTGCTACATTTATGCTGTGTCCAGAACTGCTTTAGCATATTCCAGGCTGTTGGTAGGAGGTCCTCATGGACTCAGTAATGCAATTTCTTGAACTGAGCTTGACCCACATTGTCTGGCAAACTTGTCGTACTAGTGTTGTGCAACACTTGTGAGCATGTAGCTGATGCTTAGTGAAAGACAAGGTACCCAGCTGCAGCTGTATTAATAAAAAGGCAGGTACTGGCTCTGAAAGAGAGAGGGGTTTTTGTGGGAATATTGTTGACAGTTACTTATAATTAACCTTGAAGACTGGCAGCCAGCAGCGTGTGTAGTATGACGCTGGTCTTTGTGGATCTGCTACTGCAAGTCATAACAACAAAGCTTGTTCTTATCTTCAGTGCAGTTGTGCTCTGTGTTGCACTGCTCAGGGAAGGCTGAGCTACCTGTATCTGCATCTTGGTTGGGTGATAGAATGAAGAATTAAAGGTATCATAAACCCCTTTTCTCTTGGGTGGAAGGTGCTTTAGACCTCAGTTGAAGCAAAAGATCTGGTTTGGGCAAGTAGCTCACCAAGAAGGATTACACTCTCTGGATGGCTACACATTTTGTTTTTGGACTTCACTTAGTTTCAGGCTTCAGGTTTTGTTTGTTTGAGTCCCATGCCATAGCTCTGAAATCTCCAGAGTTGCAAATATGTGGGATGTTATCTGTGTATTGACTGTTGCTGATCCCTGCCTTGCCACAAAAGAACATCAACAGCACACTGCAGATAAACTCTTTCCTTGACAGTTTTCAATGAGAAGCTTGATTCCTGTGCTGTTTGACCTACCACACTCATGTTACAGGATTTATAGTGCTGCTTTTTGAAAGCAATAGAGAAGAAGCAGCCCAATAGGCAGGTAGTGGGGGATAAGAGTTTGGTATGTCAAACCACTGCAAATCTGATGCTGGTATCCAGGTTTTAGTCAATGCCTCTGTACACCTGAGAGTGAAAGTAAAACAAAAGTGCTTACTGTGGTAAATACTCAGAGCTTCTAGAAGATTTCAGGTTTCTTATGGGTGAGAAGGAACCAAAGTAGTTATCAGGTGATGAACTGTGGTTGCCAGTGAAGTTAGCCATGCTACCATGAAATATCTAAAAAACCTGAGCTTGGATCAGGTATGCTGCTGTATTGGTGTGACTTCAGGCATTCAGAAATACTCTTCTGAATTAATTATGCTTTAAAGATACATTACTCTGTGGGCTTGTCTAGTACAGAAAATTGTCAGCTCATGCTGAGCACTCGATACAGAGACAGAACTACCCTTTTAAATTAGGAAAAGGTATATTGTGTCTATTGGTCATGGATGGAGCTTAGAACAGTAGCTGTTTCAAAGAGCTAACTGAGTAAAACTGGACAGTGAGGTATCATGTAATAAAACTCCAAAATGTATTGCTTCACTCTAACAAAATGGTTCCATGTGTTGTGCCAGTACTGGGATAGTTTAATATATCCTAAACCACCACATCTCTGCTATAACAGAGCTTTTTTGAAGCACTTAAGTCTTTTGTTGGTATTTTAAGTCAGGAATTAAAGACAGAACTGCAGTGCCTGAGGCTGTTTTGGTGGGGGTTTTGCCCTCTGCTTTGTAGTGGATCTGAATACCTAAAATCAAAAAGCTTGGAGTATTCTTAGTGAGAGAGCCTGTACCAAACAGTGCTGTGAAGAATTTAGGCAACCTGAACAGCATGTGTCCATGTCCACTAATTGGATAGGAACAATAAGTTAAGCAGTTCATGAGCTATTCTTCTGGGCAGATCCTTTGCAGCAGGTACTGAAGTCAACAGACTTCAACAGTGCTTGATGGCACTACTTGTTAGTGCTTCCTGCTGGGACTGTGGCTGCTTCACCGAACTGTAAGTGATGTCAGCCACTGATTCTGCACTGTTTCAGCACATGTGGTCTTGGCTGGGGCTGGACGGCTGCTTCAGCCTAGTGAGGATGAGGTAGAAAATGGGAAGGATACAGAAATAGGAAAGCTCTTAGAGGTGTCTTATCTGTTGAAAACACAACTTCCAATTCTGTCATGGGCTGTAAGTCTTCTCTTGCATGGGTAAGCAAGAAGTACTTGGGAATCATTGACTGGCTGTGGGGTACCTGTGTTACAGAACCACAGTCAGTAATTCTAACAAATAACAGGGATATAAATCTTTCAAGTTTGCTTTGCTAATTTTCCTGTGTGGAACTGAGACACTGAGCTGTAGCCTGGTGTCTAGCTTTTCCAATCAAAGCCAAGCAAGGCATGGCCTTGCAATAGATCTAATGTGACTCACCACACATCAAGGAGCCTCTGTGCTTGAAAAACTGGGAACAATTTTGTTAACTGGCATTTCCCAGCTACGTGATTTTCTAGCTGCATGTAGATAAGGAGTCTGAGCAGAGAGTAAGCAGCTGCTTGTGGCTGCAAGAACAGTGGTTCTATCCTGTCGAGTGTGAGAGTCGAGGTGAAATGCACACTCAGCAGTTCCACGCCCTTCCTCGTAGGGAAGGAGAAATTATTTGACAGCTAAGCAAACTGTCACAAGAAAGCTACTATTCCAGGAAGGGGTCAACAAAGAGACTCTTGTCAGCAGTTTTACAATTCAGTTTGGTGTCAAACATGCATGCAATAGGACAATTCTCTGGGTAAGATACCATGAACATACTTGAATTGTCTCCCAGTGGAAAAATAGTTTTGCTAATCAGTCTTGCACTTAACCACATTATAATGGTTCACCTCTCAGCACTGTTCAGATAACTGTGATGGTTCAGTGCATCCTACAATTGACTGAAGTATCCGATCTTGGGTTGGTGGAGTCCAAGGCAACACCTCTGCTGAACAGAAATGCTACTGCTCTCTGGTAGTCTGTTCTGCTGTTCCACTCTAATGGACCAGCTACTTCAGACCATTTCTTCTGAGCGAGCTTTCAGGAGACTGTTGTAACTGAACTTTCCAGATGTTCCAGATGTTGGTGTAAAATAAACTTGAACTGTGAATTTTTTGCCTGAGCACAGCTAGCAAGTTCTGCTTTCACATCTGCTGGACAGGCAAGGAAGTGCTTTTTGTAGTACAATGTGGGCGTATCTTACAATTCCTTCTTTTCGCACTCTTAAACTTGTTTGTGATTTGGTGAAAGGTAGTGACCCTGAATGAGTGAATTACTAAACATTTGGGGTGTGTTTTTTTTTTTTTCATTAGTGGTAGTCAAAGGGGTAGAAAATCTTCTGTAAACCCCTGTACTCTTCTGATTCTAGTGCAAACTCCGTTGTTTGTGTGTGGAATAGTACTGAAATTGTCATAATAAGCCTCCAAAGAAACATCTGTGATGTTTCCCAATAGTAATCTTAGTCTCTTTTTACTTTGCTTAGTTTTATAAACACTCCTGATCCACTCACCTGAACTTTAGTCTGCTTGGGGAGGAAAGAAACTTGGACTCCGGGGAATGATGTGTACTCTAAAGAGTATTGTGCATTGGGTCTGAGCATAGCCAAGACTAGTTACCATCACCCTTTCCAGCTGAGCAATGCAAGTGCTGCTCCTGGTGATGCTCTTCTGTAATCAAAGACAAATTGTCATGGTTAGTATCAAGTTTCTACCTTGGTGCTTGAAGCAGGCTTGGTTCCACACTTGGATCTGTTGAGAGTAGCAGAGGGGAATGTTAGCGGAAAGAGCTGGTGTACTTAAAGACCTCACTGAAGGCTTCTCCAAGTGCCGAACCCTTCCAGATAAAATATTTGTCACTTGAAAATGGTTTTGAGTTAAAAAAGGGCCACATCTTTCACTATTGACTAGGGGTGTGTACCTCAGACATGACACCTAGCAGATGGTGGCTTGATCATGATTAAGATAAGTCTGTCTTGCAATATCTAAGGAACTTTGCATCAGTAGCTAAGTCTAGACCTCCCAAAGAGGTCTGCCATCTGCTAGGACTTGCTTCTTCTGTTAACAGTGTTTGAGTATAGTGCTGTGAGTTACTGCCAGGCACTCTGAAACTACCCTCGTCTACCAAACTGACAAGGAAATCTAGTGCTTGATAAATAATTTAGCCCTTGTTAAGCTTGCAGCCCTAGCAAAAGCAAATGCCACATCCTAGCAAATATCTCCAGCTGTACTAGATGAAGCTCTGACAACTCTGAACCTTTCCTGCCTGCAGGGGTGTGTGACTTGGTTGCATGCAGCATGATGTACAAAGACCAGAGTTCCAGGCCTAGGGAAGATTACCCAAACAGAGGTGTGAAAGGGAGATTTGAACTTAAATCTGGTATCTTGTGAGTGAATGCATGTTGCTGAAGGGTGTGTGGTCAGCTGCTGTGATTTTAGACCTCAAACACTCAGTTAAGTTTGAGTAACAGAGCTCTGACCTGTCAGGGAGGCAAGGTTTGATATGTTTGGTTTTTTTGGTTGTTTTTTTTTTTTTAAATAGCTTCCTGTCTTTGTCAGGTAGATGGATGTAAAGAGAGACTCTTTGAATAAAACTGCTGTGTGGAAACCTCTCTTGAAAGAGCAAGGTAACCTCAATGAAATAGTGTCCATTAGGACAAGGATTTAAATGCAGAGTGACCCAGAGGCTGAATGATCATGTAGAAAGTTGGATTCCTTCAGCAGACACAAGGAACCAAAGCTGACTTATTTTGGAGTCTCAATCTTAAACTGTACCAATATCTGGCTGTCTTGATTCTATGGGTGGTACTGCTCATCCACTACACAGTACCTTTTGGCAAGCTTGCTCTTGTGTATGCCTTGGTGTGCCATAGCTTAGATGTGACTTGTTCCTTGCATGTGCTGTCTGCAGGCTGAGTCGAAGGAGAAGTGTAGTAAAACACCCTCTTTATCAGAAGCTGCAAGCAGGAATAGAGCAGCTGAGGTGTGGTCATCTCAGAACTTGTACAGAGCCCAGCTGATAAGAGCTCAGGGTTTTGCTTCAGCCCAGTACAATGATACTAGAATGGCTTTGGAGGTCTGGTCCTTATTGGGAGACCTTGGGCTTGAAGTTAAAACAGTCTCCCAGAAAGAAAAACATCTGAAGTGTTAGAAGCGATAATTTTTCTCACAGTCAAAGAAACCTGATGTTGAGTTTTTAAGGCATGTCCACCCACACACTGGGTATCTGTGTGAGAACTAACCCTCTGAATTTTCATTGTTAAAAATTGAATAAACGGTTCTGCTACTCGCACCCTGCTGCAGACACAGTGAAGTGGCATTAATTACACTCTAGTTTATTGTAGGCTGTACTAGAAACTTACCATAAAGCTGTGCACTTACGTACTTACACGTTTATAGCAGCAGGCTGTGACTTAGCAGAAGAGGATGTGCGTTATTGATGTCTTCCAAGTATGGCTGTGGATGAGCCATTCCTGATTCATGTCCACCTCCTGCATGATAGAGGGCCTCTTGGGTAGAGGCTTGCTGCTAGACAGGACTAGGTTAATGGCTAGACTGGTAGCTTTTTTTAACTCTATGAGGATAAAGATAAAGCTCAAATGCCTCATGTGTGACGTTAAGCTTGAAATAGTGATAGCTGTCAAGCTCACTTGGCTCTAGAGACAGAGCTGGTGAGAGAGAATACTTAAAGATGCAACTCTAGCTCAACTCCCAGGAGCAGGCAAGCTCATTGTGCCTTAAACCATACCAGGGACTCAGAAGTTGAGACTTTAAAAGAGTAGTAAATGGACCTTGAAGACAGAGTACCATGAGCTGAATATTGCAGGAAGCCCTCTGGGCTTAACTGCAGATGGGCAAGCATTGGTGTGCTGTGTCATCTTTGTGTTAGGATGGTTGCAGTGTCACAAAGGTAGGTGAGGCCTGGTATCTTCTGTGACTTTCACAAAACCTATACTGAGGTAGTAACTTAAGGTTAAACCTTGTTTTCTTTTCCAGCTCCAAAATCTGGGCATCAACCCAGCAAACATTGGCTTCAGCACTCTGACAATGGAGTCTGACAAATTCATCTGCATCAGAGAGAAAGTAGGAGAACAAGCTCAAGTTGTGATCATTGACATGAATGACCCCAGCAACCCTATTCGAAGACCAATTTCAGCTGACAGCGCCATCATGAACCCTGCCAGCAAAGTCATTGCGTTAAAAGGTATGGAGGTCCTGATAAAGAAGTGTTTGAAGTGAATGGAGAGTTTGACTAACCTAAATCTCTTGGGCAATTTATGTGGGAGGATCCTTTACTCCTTTTTCACAGATCAATGGAATCTTAATTTCAATGTATTTCCAGTTAATCTGAAGGTAGCTGGGCACTGTCAGTTAAGGTTTCCTGCTGATCATTAGGTCAGAAAGCACATGGGTTCTGAGCTGGGAGGAAAGTGTAGGCTTGGCGGTACTTCTTGATTCTCAAGTCTGGAACCATGTTAGAGGAGAGCAAGAACTGATGTTGGCATATAAGGTCTGCCAGCTGATCCTCACACTACAGAGAGGAAAGCTAAGACTGGGGAGGAGGGGAAATACTCCTGAAGGCCTTAGGCTGGCCTTGCTAGAGGAGGCCAGTGCCCCAGTTTGTGCGTATTTATTACATCAGTCAGTGACAAGAAGAGTAAAGCTATGCAAGGAAGACTCATGTGGTGAATAAAACACAAGGTCACCTAAATTGGTATCTGAGATTCCTCTGGGGTTTTCAGAAGTGCGAGTCTCTTTCCACAAGAATCCTTAAATACTGTCACTCTAGAAACGCATGTATCGCTAATGGAGAGGCTTATATGTATTAAATGTTATCTGAGTTTGACTTTAATACTGTGCTACTGTTTTGTCACAACTTTAATGCTTTCTTGTGTGTGCAGATGGTGAGTTATTTCAATTAACTGTACTAGTTCCTGTCGTGTCTTATGAAAGAGAGCTGATTAAATGGCTCAGGTCTATGGTGCACATGGCTGAACAGTGGTGTTTAAATAAGTGAAAGCCTAAAATTCAGACTTGATTTTATAAACAGGGCCAGCCCTTTTGACTTAAGTTTAGATTTTGCCTCTTGATACGCCTTACCGAGCATGTAGGATACATTACCTGAATGTCATCTCCCCTGACTCCAAAACTCCAGCTGCACTAGCTGCAGAAGCAAGCTGCTAGCTGTAGCCCGAGTAACACTGCATTAGACAGTTTTCCCTGAGCTCTGGAGAAATTGCTGGCTCTGCATCTTTCAGCAGTAGCTGAACTGATGGTGCCTTCTAACTAAACTACTCCTTGGTGAGTCAAGGCACTGGCCCATATGGCACTGTGACTTTATCAAACTGCCTTACAGGAACTGTAGCAGATATTCTGATCTGCACCTAGTTTCTCATGATCTTTTCTTTTACTCTTGGGCTACACTAGCATATGCTTAAGTGTCCTGACTTTAGGAGGTGTAGAATTTGATCAGAAGTTCCCTTCTCAACAGGAAGAAATAACTTCCATGCCCCTGTGTTGTAAAACCTGATAGAAATGTCTGCAGGTGGCTGTTCAGGAAGTGTGCATGCACCGTTCTGTGTAATTTGGAGAACGTTTCCTCTTAACCTTCTAGAGCTTGTGTTGGTCACTAGATACCTTTCCTTGCACAGTTTCTGTTAGTCTGGTTTGCAGCTGGTAGCTGTGTACCCCATTAATGCAACCTGATGGTTTTGGTAAACAAGTCTGAATTGCAAAAGCCCTCTGCCAACATGACTGTTCCATGTTGTGCTTTTTTTCATACCTGAAACAGATGTGGACACTTTTTTTTAATGTCACTGGCATAGCTCTTCTCACAGCTTTCAAGAGACTCAATGTTATTGCAACCTAGTTTTGATGTATGTAAAGTATTGTACAGTTGTTTGTGTAGCTGAAGCTCTTGTCTCCTACCAAATTGTTTTCCACATCTGTTTGATTGCTCAGTAGTGTCAAATTGGTTAAATTATCCCTAGGAATGTGGTCTGGTTAAAAGTAATAGCTGATCACTGTAGATCCTGCCAGTATAGAATAACATTCTCTCGAAGGAAGTAATTAGGTTTTAATGTCATAGTGAAGCTTTTCTACTTTTAACCAGTGCTTGAAATAATGAATGGGAACCATAACCTGGCTAACAAAGTTGTGTTTTCTAGCCGGGAAAACGCTTCAAATATTCAACATTGAAATGAAGAGCAAAATGAAGGCTCATACCATGACAGATGATGTCACCTTCTGGAAGTGGATCTCTCTGAATACTGTTGCCCTTGTAACGGATAATGCAGTTTACCACTGGAGCATGGAAGGGGAGTCCCAGCCTGTGAAGATGTTTGATCGCCATTCTAGTCTTGCTGGCTGCCAAATCATCAACTACCGCACTGATGCAAAGCAGAAATGGCTGCTCCTAACTGGCATTTCTGCACAGGTAGGCAGGTCTGCTATGGAAGCTTGAATAGTTCCTTCCTTCTGTAGCAGTAGGACTGGTATGTTTGGGGTTTTTTTGTAAAACAGTATTGGAAATGTAAATGCTTGTCTTGATCTTGAAATAACATTGAAGTACAGCTGAAAATCTTAAAGTAATTGTATAAACACAAGGTTAAGAGGCTCTGGTGATGCCTTGGTGAGAGAAAGCATGGCATGGTACTTCAGCTAGATGTGACAGTGCATTTACCAACACTAACTGAAATGGAAGTATTGACCGAGTGCTTGTTATTCCTGACTCCCATTCTGTCTTGTCTAGCAAAACCGTGTTGTGGGAGCCATGCAGCTGTATTCTGTAGATAGAAAAGTGTCTCAGCCAATTGAGGGACATGCAGCCAGCTTTGCACAGTTCAAGATGGAAGGAAATGCTGAAGAATCCACTCTTTTCTGTTTTGCAGTAAGAGGGCAAGCTGGGGGTAAGGTAAGGCTTGGTTCTAAATATGTTGTTATCTTTAATGACTCATCGGGGTTATCTGCTTCCAGGAAAACAAGTGGTTTAATGCCTTTAGGATAAAAATGAATGTCAGATTGGATGCTCTATATCTAGTGTATATGAAAACTGGTGCATGCAAAGCTTTATAGTAGGAGTTTAGTTTGAGTCATGAAGTGGGGTGGTATGTCTTGACAAGCCTAATTAGCTGCTTGAAACATGTGACTCAGCTTCACAGGCTAAGCTTAAAGGAAAAGCTGTTGTAATCTATCTTTGATGCTGATGCCTGGTATCAGGCTTAATTTATTTACAAGTTATTGGATAAAAAAATAAACACTAGTGTTACAAGGCTGACTAGTGCTTTATTACTAACACTGGCATTGTGTGAGCTGTTTTAAGACAGCTAAAACAAACTAAAACCAAAGATAGATTGAGAAACATCTTCAGAACTGTCTCTATAATGTTAATTGTATTGAAAGAGTGCAGATAAAGAGACCTAATAGAACCCATAAATTTCTAAGTAGCTAGCCGGGGGTACCTAAAGATACATCCTTAACTGTTTCCCCCATCTGTGGTACATGGACACAGCACACCACACCCTTAGCCAGTGAAAGTGTTTAAAAAGACTGATTTGGTTTATCTTTGCATAAGTTTTGGATTAAGGCTCAGCAGCAAAAGAATTGCCATATCGCCGTTGTTAGATCTACTGCTCCATAAATTAAATACAAGAACTAACAGACTAATCTTATTTGCACAGTTGCATATCATTGAAGTTGGCACACCACCTACTGGGAACCAGCCATTTCCAAAGAAAGCAGTGGATGTCTTCTTTCCTCCTGAAGCACAAAATGACTTTCCTGTTGCCATGCAGGTAGGACAACTGCAAACAAGCACAGACCCAAGCCTTGCCACTGTAATGGGGCACTGGAAGTCAGGCGGTCAATGCATTGACCTGACACTTGGCATTAAACTGGTGTAATTTCTGCTCCTTTACATCTGGTGTAAAGATGGAGACAAGGTGGCTTGTTTTTATTTATGGAAGAAACATCCATGTATATTTAACCATCTTTCAAGCTCTTAAAGTGTCATTTTACTGTGACAGTGCTCAGCTATTAAGTACAAATATAACAGCACTTCTTGCTGTCCTGAAATGACACAGCTATCTGCTCGTTCTTAAAAGCACTGACACCAAACCTGATTAATCTATTCCTGTTTTGCAGATCAGTGACAAGCATGATGTGGTGTTTCTCATAACAAAATATGGCTATATCCACTTGTATGACCTGGAAACTGGCACCTGTATCTACATGAACAGAATCAGTGGAGAGACCATATTTGTTACTGCACAACATGAAGCTACAGCTGGAATTATTGGAGTAAACAGGAAAGGACAAGTAAGGAAGCGTGGTCTGGAAACCACTTTATTAGCTAAATCTACTGACCCTCGATACCCTGTAGTGTTCTTATCAATGTCTAAATGTTTCTAAGAATTAACAAGATGAAATAATAGACCAAGACTTAATTGTCTGCCTTGATGCAGTAATTGGGTAGTAGAGGATCTTTCTAACCAGAGGTTGCTCTGAAATGGGAAGACTGCACTTACCAAGGGATGAAAACTTCCCATGTATGCCCCAGCTTTCCTTTCTAAAGGTTAGCTTAGCCCTTGGCTCACTTCTTGTATTTGGACTAACTAGAAGTTTTCCTTGATGATTTGTTCAGGTGCTGTCGGTGTGTGTGGAAGAGGAGAATATTATTCCTTATATCACCAACGTGCTGCAGAATCCTGACCTAGCTTTACGAATGGCTGTCCGCAACAACCTGGCAGGTGCTGAGGAGCTCTTCGCCAGAAAATTCAATGCACTGTTTGCACAAGGGAGCTATTCAGAGGCAGCAAAAGTGGCAGCTAATGCCCCAAAGGTAATTAGGTTGATACTCAGAGCACTGTTAGACTCTATTGGTTTAAACTTCTTGCTTCAATAAAGCTCACTGAATTTCCTAAGACCAGGGTCTTGTTCCTGCCCTTGTCCTGCTGCAGTATTTAATATACTCATGGAGAACCTATGGGCACTGTGCTGAGAGTAATGACCCAATGCTGGAAAATGTTAAAGACTGTATGAAACCCACAGAGAGAAAGAGGGACAAATGATAAAGTAAATATTTGGCTTGATGTGTCTGATACTTACCTTTTCTTCTCTGATTAAGAAAGTCTCTGAAAAGACAAACTGAATTCTGGTAAGAGGAACTTGCTTGCAAGGACAAGATTTTATTAGTTCTGTAGGACAGTCCTCTGAACTTAAATCTGCATTGCTACTGAAACTATTGTAATAGCTCTATTGTACATCTGCCAAAACACCTCAAAGGCAGTGTCTGAGCTGATGGTAAGCCTAACTCCTAACTTATCTGGCCTGGCAAAACATAATGTTGCCGTAGCAAGCATTTTTAACTTCAGCTTTTTGGAGAAACTCTTGCCAAGCCACAACAGCAGAACAGAAAACTCAAGTGCATCTCTCTTTCTGGCAGGGGATCCTGCGTACTCCAGACACCATACGCCGGTTCCAGAGTGTTCCAGCTCAGCCAGGACAGACTTCCCCTTTACTCCAGTACTTTGGCATTCTGCTCGACCAAGGGCAGCTGAATAAGTATGAGTCACTGGAGCTCTGCAGACCGGTGCTTCAGCAGGGACGCAAACAACTATTGGAGAAATGGCTAAAAGAAGACAAGGTAGATTTGGGGTAGATCCCTTTAGGGTTCTGGAGGAGGAAGGACGTAACTGCTTGACAGCCAGGAAGGCTTAACTAGGCAACTCACCAATGTGCTGGTAGTGGAATGAAAGAGTTGAGCAATAGGTGTTCACCCTACCTGTAACTATTACCCATGTTACTGCAAGAGAATGGGTCAAATACTCTAAGGGCTTAACTTGTTCTACTTAAAATTACAGCAGGATGAACTTAGTATGGAAAGCTGCTGCTGTTCTTTTCCAAACTACTTTGGGCATCTGTGGACACAGAGGTGCAAACACTTTGATCTGTGGTTACTGTAATTAGCTGAACAAACATGCTGATAGAATGTATCATCAAACTCTTCTTAGTTCTACCAATGTATTTCTGACTTCTGTAGAACAGCATAAGGAACAGGACCTGCTAGATCACTCCTCAGTCAGATAAAACTATGGAGCTGAGCCTTAATTTCTTTTTTAAGAGAAGTCCAAAGGGAAGACAAATAGTAACTTGTTTGAGCATGGCCCTGTCAGAGCTGACTGACACTATTTATATTTTTTAACAGCTGGAGTGCTCAGAGGAGCTGGGAGACCTTGTGAAATCTGTAGATCCCACACTAGCACTTAGTGTCTATCTGAGAGCTAATGTTCCAAACAAAGTCATCCAGTGTTTTGCTGAAACAGGACAAGTCCAGAAGATTGTTCTGTATGCTAAGAAGGTGAGAAGAAATTCGATTGCCTTATCTTTTCTGTATTTAAGGATAACTAGTGTATGTTCCAAAGGGGTGAAAGTAATTGGGGGGAATCTGAGAGGCTGTGAAGTAGATAAAACAAAACCAAAGTGAATAGCGACTGCTGGACTTCATGTGTGTGTCCTTCCATAGTTCCCTGTGTAGCCTTTTCCAAATGAGGAAATCTTGACTGGATTGTGTAAGCTACTGACAGTAGCTTTTACTAAGCTCTGTAATTAACTCAGTGAGAGAATGTACTTTGTTATAACTTTTCATTATCTCTTCAGGTTGGATATACTCCAGACTGGATATTTTTGCTGAGGAATGTAATGAGAATCAGCCCTGATCAAGGACAGCAGTTTGCACAAATGCTTGTTCAAGATGAAGAGCCTCTTGCAGACATAACACAAGTAAATAACTTTATTGCTATGAAATGTTAACTTCTTCAAGGCCATAAGTTGCTGCGGCAGGCCATACATTTACCATCAGAGAAAGATTTTGAACCTCAAGTTTGCGTTTACCTTACTGGGACAATGCAGGTTCCTGGCTACATTTAAGATCACTAAATGACAGCTTAGTGCTCACCCAGAATAAACAGTTTAGCTTTAGAAGCTGCACTTGGTGTTACTTTTGTTTAAATACTTTTCCCATTTCTAATCAAAGGCCTAATCTTTGGGTTGGCTTTTTTGTAGATTGTGGATGTCTTTATGGAATATAATTTAATTCAGCAATGTACAGCCTTCTTGCTGGATGCACTGAAGAATAATCGGCCCTCAGAAGGTCCTCTGCAAACACGTTTACTTGAGATGAACCTCATGCATGCACCTCAGGTACGCCTTTGGAGTTACTGGGTCAGGCTTGTCTATAGCTACTCTGCCTGCTGCATTGTTCTCTGGGTCAAATGCTGCTGATAGTGTTTAGTAACTAAAAAAATTTGCGCTATTCTTAGGTTGCAGATGCTATCCTTGGAAACCAAATGTTTACCCATTATGACCGGGCTCACATAGCTCAGCTGTGTGAGAAAGCTGGCTTGCTACAGAGAGCACTTGAACACTTCACAGACTTGTATGACATCAAGCGTGCAGTAGTTCACACTCATCTTCTCAATCCTGAGGTATGAGATCAAATATCTTGAGTCTAGGTAAAACTAGGCCAGTAATAATGGCTTTCAACATTTGGCTGTGAGGGAGCATAGTGTTCTTCTTGGGTCTAAAATGGCTTCTGTGTCTTTGCAGTGGTTAGTGAATTATTTTGGTTCCTTATCGGTAGAAGACTCTCTGGAGTGTCTGCGTGCTATGTTGTCTGCTAACATTCGTCAGAACCTGCAGATCTGTGTCCAGGTAGCTTCAAAATATCATGAACAGCTGTCAACACAGTCACTTATTGAGCTGTTTGAGTCCTTCAAGAGCTTTGAAGGTAAGTTCATGCTCTGAGCCTCTAGTAAAAGCATAACTGTACGAAGATTTCAGCGGATTAGCAATCTAGAAAGCCATATTTATCTTAACTGTCTAGGCCTCAAGACTTTCTCAAAACCCGACCAAAACCTTAAGGATCTCCTGTTCATCGAGCCTTGTGGCAATTGATGATAAAACTGCAATATTTACCAAATTGCGTGAGATACCCTGGTCTGTGTAATGCACGAGGAAGAACAACAGACACAACACAGCCAGGGCAGACTGGTATCTTGCAGTTCTTTGCAAACTTCTATAATAGTCAGGTTCCAATTTTCAGGTGGTTCTATCTTGGAATTTAAAAGCTAATATTGATCCCACTCTCGAGTGCTTTGCTAGAATAACATTTTGATTGTTTTCCTCAAGGTTTATTTTATTTCCTGGGCTCTATTGTAAACTTCAGCCAGGATCCAGATGTGCACTTCAAGTATATCCAAGCTGCATGCAAGACAGGACAGATTAAAGAAGTGGAAAGAATCTGCAGGGAAAGTAACTGCTATGATCCAGAACGTGTTAAAAACTTCCTCAAGGTAATGTGTGGGTAGCACTGGCCTGTTTGGGGTTCGAGAAAATGTTATGTGTCACCAGTGAAAATAAGGCAGGTCAATGAAAATATAGATGAGCCTTAACCTTTGCACTTAAGGATCCATCTGTCCTCTTAAACAAGAGCTATCGACATGTGGCAGTGCTGCCTAATAGAGCTTGAAACAATATCTAAAAAAATGGGTAATCTGTCACATCAGTTCCTCATGGCTCTTAGTCAAGTTGAGCTGACTCCTTTACCTGTAACTTGCTACAGATGTCTGCTGTAAAGTAGGAAATGGGTAATTTGAACAATTGTAATGCCACATGAGTTCATAACTTGATGCTAATTTGTAGTGTTATCAGCCTCAAATGAGCAACTACAGAGCCAAGAAGTGAATAGTGTCAATTCCATAAATGCTTTCAGACTTCAGGGTACAGGTCTCTACTTACTCACACACACCTCCTGAACTTTCAGCCAGGTGAAGTGCAGTTTAACTCTGTTGGGATAAGCCAGTCGGTGTAGATTAGATGCATAACTGACGATTACTACTGGGAGTCAGAGTATTGCTGAAATGTTTCTGAAGGGTGGAAACAGATGATGTGGTTTAAAGTTCAGATTCTGTAGCCTGTTGTTAGTGCTGAGCTTATTGACAAATGTGATGCCGCTAGAAATACCTGAGCGACAGTGTGGGAGGGGAAAACTTTATCTGGGAACATTTCCTGCCTTCGTGTTTGTCGGTTATGTAGTGTAGTCTTAGATTTTGCTGATCATATCTGAAGATGGCAAAACCTGAAATGAGAATTCTCTAAAAATAACCTGGTGTCACCGAGGTGTAAGGTATGTAAATTGATCAAGCCACCTAAGATATGTTATCAAGCTGTCAAATTCCTGATGAAAGCTATTGTTTTTTGTGCTGTTCCATGTCTGGAATGTGCAGGACATGTACCAGGTAAATCTCCCAGTACAGGCCTCCCTGTGTAAAGTCCTTAAGTGTAATTTATATGTAGGATTATCTTCTGGGATGTGCATGTTCCAATAAGTGATCCGAAATATGCATCCGGGATACTGTCTGCCACATAGACTGTACTGTAATCATTGTAATCTGTGCTGAAAGTTGGAATGCTTTTAGATATCTAATCGGATTAGCAATTTAAGTAGTACTGCTCCTAGCTTGATTCTTACTGTTCTCTAAATCCATAGTTGGAAGGTATCACAAGACACATGGCACTTCAAGTCAATTCTATATATAAAGCTTTATTTTACAAACCATGAGTTAATCTAGTTTCAGTTAAATTCCTCCTGAAAATCCCAGAGTGCTAATCCTGCACACCAAACACCAGTGGCAAGTGAAAATGCAATCTATAGCTTAGGCTTGTAATAGTTGTATCGTGTTGTAAAACTCTGTAGACTCTGCCATGCAAAGGAGCAGGGTTAAACTTGAGAAAGCTTGCCGTAGGCCCTGAAGTGAGTGTGACTACTCCTACTTGCTACATATTGCAAACAATTAGTCAAACAATAAGCTGTCATTATTTGGTTGACTGTCAGATTTTTGGCTTTCCAAATTCAGCTGCTTTAACAGTTTAAGTGACTGTATTTGTCTGCTTAAGCCCAAGGACAAAACCAAATCACTAAAGCTCTTCTCTTTCTAGGAAGCTAAACTCACTGACCAGTTGCCACTCATCATTGTATGTGATCGCTTTGATTTTGTCCACGACTTGGTGCTCTATTTGTATAGAAATAATCTCCAAAAATACATCGAGATTTATGTGCAGAAGGTAAGTTACCACTTTTCATTGGGCTTTAGAGAATCAAACAGATCAATCTTTCTAGTATAATGTGCAACTCTGGGCGTTATGTTGAGATATTCTGCAAACAGCCTCGTACTAGAGACTGGTAACTTACTAGGATCTCTGTAGCCCTTACGTGAATCAGATCTGTTATTCTTCAGTCAAGCTGTGCAGTAACCTCTGCTATGTGTCTCTTGAAGGAGAAAGAATAACTTTGGAGTTCTTTGAGTAATCTTAAGCATTTTAGGGGGTGGGGAAGCTATCCTTCTATGCATCCTGCAGGGACAAATTTGCTTGCTCAGGAGCTTTCCTTATGGAGACTCAGCAGTAGTGAGTCACTGAACTGTGGTGTGAACTCCTGCTGACTGAAGAAGTGACTTTCAAGCTTGTCCAGAATCTCAGAAAGCTGAGATTAAAGGCAGGAAAATCAGGTCAATCTTAACAAGCAGTCTTCATGTGTGCTTCTAGGGATAAGTGTTGACTGCCTATGCTGTGTGACCACACACTGACTCTTTAAATGATCGTCTTTAGGTGAATCCAAGCCGTCTACCTGTTGTTATTGGGGGGCTGCTTGATGTGGATTGTTCTGAAGATGTGATAAAGAACCTTATCCTTGTTGTAAGAGGTCAATTTTCCACTGATGAACTTGTTGCAGAGGTTGAGAAAAGAAACAGGTAATTGAATTTCTACAACTCTCTTAACCATTACCAGACTGGTAATGGTTACACTGCTCATCCATCAGTGCATGTCCCCATTGCAAAGCTAAACCTGGTGCAGGCTTAACCGGAAGCTGCCATTGGGTGGTCAAAGCAGCAAGTGTGCTTTACTACTTGGCTGATGTGGGGATCTCCCTTAATCAGCCTCCAGAGTAATAAGTCTTTTGGTATGTGCTGATCTTCATAGTGTCAGAAAGCTACACCACAGTAATAACCAGAATGCAGGTAAAAGTGAAATGCTGTAACTCTGGTTTAGGTACTGACTCTGGTCTGTGCTGGAACTGACTCCTTTACTGAAGGAACTGTGCAAGTGGATACTTACTCAACCTTTCCAATGTGAAAAATGCTTCCTTCTAGGCTGAAACTGCTTCTGCCCTGGCTGGAAGCAAGAATTCACGAGGGTTGTGAGGAGCCTGCAACTCACAATGCGTTGGCTAAAATATACATTGATAGCAACAACAACCCAGAAAGATTCCTGCGTGAGAATCCTTACTACGATAGTCGTGTTGTTGGCAAGTACTGTGAGAAGAGGGACCCTCACCTGGCCTGCGTGGCTTATGAGCGTGGACAGTGCGATTTGGAACTTATTAATGTATGTATGCCAAGGCAGCTCGCTTGTGGTTTAACTTCTAACCTGAGTATTGTGGGGTAGATGTTCAATTTATGAATGGCAAAAGAATTTATTTCCTAAGAATTAAGCCAGGAGCTGCTCACTTCTAATAGAACAGGCAGTGATTTAGTCTGCTCCTGCAACTTAATGAGACATGGTAGTTAATAAGAGGTGGGAGACTCCCCTGGACATGCTAGAATGGAAAGATCAAAGCCTGAGAATTCTAGTCTGTGTCTCGGACAGATTTATTTAACGTGGCAATACAGTTAATTCACTCACTGTAGGTTCAATAGCTGTGACTTTACGCTAATTAAACTTTGCCTTTCCCTAGGTGTGCAATGAGAACTCTCTCTTCAAAAGTCTTTCCCGCTACTTAGTTCGTCGTAAAGACCCTGAACTGTGGGCCAGCGTACTACTGGAAAGTAACCCTTACAGGAGACCGCTGATTGACCAGGTATATCTGACAAAACACCAAAGACCTTGGCTGTCCTAACCTGACCTGCTAGGACCTGACTTAACCAATTTGTCAATGGCTTGATTCTGCCTACAGGTTGTACAGACTGCGCTGTCAGAGACACAGGACCCTGAGGAAGTCTCTGTTACTGTGAAGGCTTTCATGACTGCAGATCTTCCTAATGAGCTTATTGAGCTACTGGAGAAAATAGTTCTTGATAACTCTGTGTTCAGTGAGCACAGGTAGGTGAAGTCAGAACTAAGGCATGGGAGACTTGAATTGTTACACCTAATGTAGGTGATCACAGAGGTGATGTTCAACTGCTGTAATGTGGAACAACAAATAAGCTTCTTCTCCAGAGGGGAGAAGAATTTCGTGATTATGCACTTAATATTTTTTCTCTTATGTAGGAACCTGCAGAACCTTCTCATTCTCACAGCTATTAAGGCTGATCGCACCCGTGTCATGGAATACATCAATCGCCTGGATAACTACGATGCTCCTGATATAGCCAATATAGCGATCAGCAATGAGCTTTTCGAGGAGGCATTTGCTATCTTCAGGAAGTTTGATGTCAACACGTCAGCTGTCCAGGTATCTCACCATCTGCTTAACTTCTCCTTGTAGCATCTGCATCCTCGCACAAGGATGTTGGTGTTAACTTGTGACTTCAATTAACAAAGTCACTGAAGCTACTCAATGCCTTATGAAGCAGAACAAACATTGTGTGTGGAAGCCTATAGTAAGGGAGACTTTATAAATCTAAAATCACTCACCCTGTGTGGGTTGGATAGAGCAGTCCCCATTTTAATACAGCTGTGGATCCATTGCAGAACTAACATAAAACACAGCTCAGTGTTTTGTAAAACTGACCTTTACAGCTAGTTGGCTGACCATGGTAACCCTTTCTTTAGGTATTAATAGAGCACATTGGAAACCTGGATCGTGCATATGAATTTGCTGAACGCTGCAATGAGCCTGCTGTGTGGAGTCAGCTGGCTAAAGCACAGCTTCAGAAGGGGATGGTAAAGGAAGCAATTGACTCCTATATTAAAGCAGATGATCCTTCCTCGTACATGGAAGTTGTTCAAGCTGCCAATGCCAGTGGTATGATTAAGCTTTGTTCAAGTTTTTGCTGTTGATGTAGCTCAGCTTTTTAGTGTGATCCACTCAAACTGCAGTTCTGTCTGACCTGTGTCTTGATGTGAGTAGAGAAATCTCATCCTTCAGATACTGCCCTAAATGAGAATGGGGCAAGACTGTGAATCCCAGTTGTAGATAATCAGTGGTCTTACAACTACCTTCTTTATCTATCTAGAGAATTCAGTCGCAACAGCTGTGACTAAAGAGGGCTTTCCGTGGTGTTAAATACCAGGATTTATTTGGTTAGGCCTGTTACTAATCTGCTGTAGCATGTGCAGCGTGAAGGCTAGTCTTGATTATTGTGGAATAGCTCTCAAATTACTTCTGTCAAACTAGTTTGAGCTGGTAGTATGGCTTAGGCACAGGTGTCCTCAGTGGTGGGTAGTAAGCTTTATGAACTCTGTTTTGTAGGAAACTGGGAAGAACTGGTGAAGTATCTCCAGATGGCACGCAAGAAGGCCCGTGAGTCGTACGTGGAAACAGAGTTAATCTTTGCTCTTGCTAAAACAAATCGCCTAGCAGAGCTGGAGGAGTTTATCAATGGACCCAACAATGCACATATCCAGCAAGTGAGTGAGACCAGGTTTCCCAGGTTTCAGTTTTGCTGAACTGCAGCTCCAGGCTCTCTAGGCCTTGCTAACCAGAGGGGTGGTGGCACTTCTGTCTCTTCAGAGTTGCGGATAGGGCTTGAACTTGAATGGCTTGAACACTACACGTTCTTTGTAAGCCCTTGACTGAAAAGCTGCAAGAATAACTTGGTTGTGTTCTCCTACAGGTTGGTGATCGCTGTTACGATGAAAAGATGTATGAAGCAGCTAAGCTGTTGTATAACAATGTGTCCAACTTTGGCCGTTTAGCCTCAACCCTGGTTCACCTAGGTGAATACCAGGCAGCTGTGGATGGTGCTCGGAAAGCAAACAGTACTCGCACATGGAAAGAGGTAAACTTACTGACTGAATAACTTCAGGGACTTCAAAGCTGTAGCCTCATCAGAAGTCTTGATTATAAGTGATAATGTATTTGTTGATTCCAGGTCTGCTTTGCCTGTGTTGATGGAAAAGAATTCCGCCTGGCCCAGATGTGTGGGCTCCATATTGTTGTGCATGCAGATGAGTTGGAAGAGCTAATCAACTATTACCAGGTAATTAAGCAGACTTCTGTTTCACATTAAAATCTAAATGCCTTCATAACAACTGTCCCAAACTGGAAACCTAGAGTCAGGTTGGTTCCTAATACGAAACATCTGTGTCTCTTAGGATCGTGGCTACTTTGAAGAGCTGATAACTATGTTGGAAGCAGCACTGGGACTTGAGAGAGCACACATGGGGATGTTTACAGAGCTAGCAATTCTGTACTCAAAATTCAAACCGCAGAAGATGAGGGAGCACTTGGAGCTGTTCTGGTCCCGAGTCAACATTCCCAAGGTGAAAAGTCTGGGGTTTTAAATTTAATGTCTGTACTGGAGCTTTTGTGGTAGCAGCTCTTGAGGTTATTAATAGCACTAATGGGTGCTGATAGCAACATACGTTAACTGGAATTTCTAACGTGCCTTTTGCATAGGTTCTGAGAGCTGCAGAACAAGCCCATCTCTGGGCTGAACTGGTATTCTTGTATGATAAGTATGAAGAATATGATAATGCCATAATCACAATGATGAATCACCCAACAGATGCTTGGAAGGAAGGCCAGTTCAAAGATATCATCACTAAGGTATTTTCCTAGTTGAATGAAGTAGATTTCATTCTGTGTGCACTTATCTCTTCCCGAACATAGCAACACAGTAACTTGAAAAGGTTTCTGGAGACCTTTGGTTTCTTGGGTGGGTGTCTCAGTTATGCTGGAATACTTAAGGTTATGTTTGTCTCTCTTGGAGTCCTTTGCAATCCAGCTTCTGCTCTGAATGTGCATCCTTTATTCTTCTCTAGGTGGCCAATGTGGAGCTGTATTACAAGGCAGTTCAATTCTATTTGGAGTTTAAACCTCTGTTGCTCAACGATCTGCTGATGGTCTTGTCTCCTCGGCTCGACCACACTCGTGCTGTCACTTTCTTCACAAAGGTAACTTCCCTATTGTCCAGGTCATGAAAAAGTTGCAGTTCAAAAAGCATTTAGCTTGTAGCAGTGTTCAAAAATGCTTAGCTACATCGCTGCCTCTCAGGAAGGTGCTAGGAGACCTCTACAAAAAATATCTTGACTGAAAATCTATCTACCTGGTTTCTTGAAGGTTAAGCAGCTACCGCTGGTTAAGCCTTACCTGCGCTCTGTTCAAAATCACAACAACAAATCAGTCAATGAGTCCCTGAACAACCTCTTCATTATTGAAGAAGACTACCAGGTATGTCTTGTCTGGAAATGGTAGTGTCTGGAATGGGTATCTAGTGGGTAACTAGCAGTGAGCTCTTAGAGGCTTTTGGGCTGGTTCCTGCTGTGGAGGCAGTGGCTACTTTTGTTAAGAGTGTGATGGATTTGCTTTTATTTCAGGCAAAGTGGCTGCTAAGGAACTTGCAGAGAGAGCAAACAGTTAGGATGTGTTGTTCTGCTATTTTTAGGGAACAGCTCTCTGGTAGTGAGAGTCCTTAACCTCAGCAATCGCTACTGAAAAATACTAAATGGAATAACCTAAAACCTGTGTCAAGCACCAGTTTCTCAAGAATAGATCTCTGCAGTTCTGGCTAGAGTACTCTGTCCTCCTGGAAGTAGGAATACAGAACTAAGATGTATGGAAAATATTTGCATCTGTATGGATACGGTTGTACATTTGAGGTGTGAATAACTTCTTTCTACTTAACCCAGGCTCTTAGGACTTCTATAGATGCTTATGATAACTTTGACAACATTTCTTTGGCTCAACGTTTGGAGAAACATGAACTAATAGAGTTCCGAAGAATTGCTGCGTATCTCTTCAAAGGAAACAATCGCTGGAAACAGAGTGTGGAACTCTGTAAGAAAGACAGACTGTATAAGGTGAGGTGCTATCCGGGTCTGGTTTAATGTGCTTGGCTTGCTTGGGGAGCCTGACTTTCTAGTAATGCTGCATTGGTTTGGTTACCTCTAGATGGTGCCTGTGCTAACCTGGCAAACCTTGCTTCAGAGCCACAGTAGATGTGCATGTTTCTTGGAAACAAGTTGTAGAATGTCCCTATCTGCTAATGTCAGCTGTAGATTGTAGCCTAGTTAAATACTGCATCCATGCTAGTGGTTGTACTATGGCATCTGTGGCTAACAAGCTCTGTCCATTGTAGGATGCAATGCAGTATGCTTCTGAATCCAAAGATACGGAGTTGGCAGAAGAGTTGTTGCAGTGGTTCTTGCAGGAGAACAAGAGAGAATGCTTTGGTGCTTGTCTCTTCACCTGCTACGATCTTCTAAGGCCAGATGTTGTCTTGGAAACAGCGTGGAGGCACAACATCATGGACTTCGCCATGCCGTACTTCATTCAGGTCATGAAGGAGTACCTGACCAAGGTAAGAGCAGGGGCTGCTCCAACACTGAGAGCTTGTTAGTCACTGTGGTGTATGCCTCGAGACTGTCTGCTTGCTACTAACATTGATATGGGCTTTGTCAAATGTCTGTCTGTCCATGTCCACACTTACTTTTCAGTCCATCTGGGGAGAGACTTCGCCCTCTCAGAGACTGAAAGACTTGCAGGCTTCACCCTGTTTACCAATTACAGAACCTACATCAGTTGTATTTGCCTGACCGTGGGCAGTGTCTTAAAGTAGTTGCAGGATTTGGGCTTTTAATGTGCCACACCAGTCAGAATTCCCAGCTGGGATCGAGCTCTAACCAAATTCTAGACTGTACTAAAAAAAGCTTTATAGCTACATGTGGAGTTAACTTTGGTCTGCTGTGCATTTAACTGTAAAATCTTGCTCTGATACTTAATGGCACTAATTTATTAAAACTCAGCTCTTGTTTGAGGTGACGTAGGGTGGAGAAAGTACTCAGTAATGCTCTGACAAACCACATTTGAGTTAAATACTGTCGCTGGCAAGGTTTGCCCAGCCAAAGCTTTTTGAGTATTTTTCAGTGAAATGGTAAATTCCTTAATCATTGAGCTCTTATTTCTCACATAAAGTCTTAACTCAAACTTGAATCACTGAAGACTAGAGTGTCTAGGAGATTTGGTCTGAAGGCAGGACTGTGGGCAGATTGCTGTAGGACTACAGCCCTAAGTGCCGTATTGTGGGGGAGGTGGGGCGCTATCTAAGCCAAGAGCATTGCTGTCAGCTATGCCTGCTGTACCCAGCCAATACTAGGCTTTGCTTGAGAGTAGTAATCTTGGAGTAGGATTCTTAAAAAGAGTAGAATTTTGTTACCTGCTAAAGGATTAGGATACAACTATAGTGTAGCTAATGAAATCCAGTGACAAGCAGAGCTGCCTTTCTAAAGCAGATACTTCTGGTGTATCTCTCGGTTTTACTCACCTGTACCTTAATTATTTCTTCCTTGACGCTTTTGTTTCTACCTTTTATATGCTAAATATGGAATTTGATTTTTCTAAGCTGCACCTTCTGAATTCCTTTGCAGGTTGATGCAATAAAGGAAAAGGTGAAAGTTGATTCTTGTTTTCCATCTTTAAGTCTGGAGGACTAAGTCTAAGGATTCTGCATGAGTTTTTTTTTCTTTCCTATGTTTACTACACTGCTGCTACTGCTTTTCCCCCAAACAAAATGTCACTAAAGCATATGCAAATCGTTTAACTCTACAAGTAGCTAGTGCTGTAGGACAACAGTAGACTCATTTGCTACTAATAAGCTAATAGGTCCTCAGGAAGGGCATATAGGTGATCAGTTGGATCACAGTCAGTCTGGTGTAGAAAGCATACACAAATGCTACTAGTCAATGGTAATATGACCAGAAAAACCTCCTACAACAAGACATAAAGTATTGGAACCGTCTATCAGAACAAGATATCAATATTGCATTTGCTAGCATGCAGACTGTGATCCAGTTTCTGATCCCTTGACCATTACTAACGTGTGCTGACAGTAGGTGAAATAGTTACTAGCTGCTTCAGAAGAGACTCTTCCTCGTTCAGGCGTCCAGTTCTTATGGTGCTAGTCTAATCCACGTGGTGCTCTAGTTCACGTAGCGACATAAGCTGTTAGACAAAGTCTGTGGTTCTCTTCTGTGTAGTAAGTTTTTTGTAGTGGTGCAAAACAGACTGCCTTCCAAGCTCTGCAGCTTCACTAAATATCTCTTGCTACCTCATTAAAAAACCCAAAGGTAATGCTTATTGCTCTTGTGAGGCTACTCTGAGGTTTGCCTATTGCTGTGTGATTTTTTTTTTTTCTCCCTTCCAAAGGGCAGTGTGTAAGGTTTCTGTCCATCTCCTCCTATACAAATACAGCTCTGATTCTCCATAGAGCAGAGGTCAGCCCTAGTGTGAGTTTTCCATTCATATGGTTGAGCAAAGGGCGATCAAGCCAACAGATGGCTTGAAGATGGACTAAAGGCAAAACTGGTAACAAGATGTCAGTCATCACACCACTGGAACTCAAGGCTAACCTGACTAAAACATGTAGCGTAAGGTCCTTCAGCAGCTAGTACGTGAGGCAAGAAAAGAGTGTGTGTGAAAAAAGGTAATTGAACTGCAGTGTTTGCATAAACGACGCATGTGTAGCAGTCATTGCAATTACATCCCACTGTTCCTTAAGCTACGAGGCATTGCTGTGGGCTGCGTGTGGTTTTATGGGGGGAGCCTGTATGGCAGTCATCTTCAGACCTCACTCGCTTCAGTACTTTTGCCTCTTTTTCATGCACACATGACACAATAACATCGAATGCATGTTACTTTTCCTCTGCAGCTTATTGCAGTCCCTGTGGAAAAGCCTTTAAAACAATCTGGCTACAAGCATGTAGGGTACTGAACCTGGTGATGCTCAAAGCAAGTGGTGTGAGAACCATCCCGCAAGCTGGTTTCAAACTTGCGCTTGTAAATATTTGTCTAGCTTTGAGAGGAGGCATCAAAACGGGGTCCTAAAATGCATTTTAAGTGTCCTGAGCTGGAGGTTTTCTAAGTGTGCATAAACCACCTCTGCCTAGTAGCAACCTGTGCACATTCTCCTTGGATTTGCATCTCTAAACTTGTGCTTCTGTGTTCAGTGTGTTGCTGTCAGAGTTGAACAGTGCAGTTCTCAGCATGGTGTCCAGAAACAAGTGTGTCAAGCGTTGGCATACGCTCCTGTGCGCTTTGACAGCGGCAGCCAGATACTGGCGTGAGGCAACAGAGCTTGCCGTGAGAGCCCAGTCGATGAATGAAGTTGTAAAGCTCAGGATTTATGCCACTTCCTGAATTTAGGCCTCTAATTGAGGTTACAAACTAACTGCTTCATGGAACACCTGTTGTAACTCACAACTAAAGGGAAGAAATCCCTTAGAGCTGCCTGCAAATATCTGATACCACGTAGCACAGTTCAGCTGAAAACTGCTCAACTGGTGGATGTTGTAGCTGACAAGTGATGTCAAGCCCTGTGTAAGTACAGGGAATGTGTCTTCAAATCTCCTCTATTAAGGACACAAAGGAAACAAAAGGCTAATCTGGTTTGTGAGTTGTCTTGCTGTCTCAAACAGTAATTGGCATGAGTGTTTCTAACTTGATTCTAAATGTGATCTCCCAGGTAAAACGCCAATACCTAATTATTGTGCTTCTAGTTTCAGGGCCTGCCTTAGACTGTAGTACTGCCGAGCTCCCTCCGATCCGTTTTTAGTACCGATTGATAATTCACTACAGAACAAGTTTTCTTCTCTTGCCTTTCTGTAGGGGTGGGCTAACAGCACAATTGCACTTGCTGTGCAGCAGAGTGAAGCTGGCTAGTCTTGTCTTGTTGCCGTGTGTTCTGCTGAACAAGTGGAGTGTTTGTGGGTTTAGGCTGACTGCCACACAGTTCTAGAGTGGAAAAAAGCAACTCTTATCCACATGCATTCTCTGCATTTGAACTGAAATTGCATGAGTGAATGGGTTTGGAAAGTGAAATCTTGAGGCTCAAGTGACATGTCGGATGCTATTGCAGTCTCCCCTCTCCAAATACAACTTCAGATTTTGCCTCTATGCTCTAATCAGGGAAGCGTCTCCAGGGCTGGGCATTACCTTAGCAATTGCTCCAACACCAAAAGTCTCCACCTGACATGAAGCTAAAATCTGAGCTTGAGTCCTAAGGCTTATGTGAAATGGAGCAACACTGAGCTTACTGGTGTCAGAGCAGCTCTAGCCCAGTATGTGACTTCTCGTGCAAAGCTTCAGCCTGGAGTGAGCTTTCAAAGTTCCACAAACCCCTCTGTGAGGGTATTTTTCAGGAAACTAGACTGCACCAGTACCAACATTGCTACTTGAATTGATCTTAACTTGTAAATGGTCTCCTTTTTCTTGATGGGTGTTAACCTACCACTAAGGCTTTTCCACTTCTCTGCCATCAGTAAGTGCCTCTTTTAGAGGAGTTCTTTTAACTGTTGGCCTCAATTCCAGGTGGATAAACTGGATGCCTCAGAGTCCTTGAGAAAGGAAGAGGAGCAAGCTACAGAAACACAACCTATCGTTTATGGTAAGGATTTAGTTCACATGTTGTCAGTTACAATTTGCTTTTAAATGAAACTCTCCTAGATGTAGCTTTTTCCCAAGGAAGTCCTTGGAAGTGGAAACACTCTTAATGTGAAATCGAGTCTTGGAGCTCAGTGTTCCCAAATACTAGATAATGCTCGCTGCTGCTGCTGCTAAGATTAGATATGGAGCGCAGGGTTTCAGGCTGCCCGCAGCTCCCACAAGGGAGTTGTCGTTAAACACACAGACATCTGCAGGGAAGCTGAGAGTTCTCCTCAGTACTGAGGAATAAAGCTGAAACTGTTCTGTCTTTCAGGTCAACCACAGCTAATGTTGACAGCGGGACCCAGTGTCGCAGTTCCTCCACAAGCACCTTTTGGCTATGGCTACGCCGCACCTACATATGGGCAGCCGCAGCCCGGCTTTGGGTACAGCATGTGAGATGCAGCACAAGTCAGTTTGGAGCTAGCGTATTTTTCTTACTGAAACTCCACCGTCCCTCCCCGCTTTAACTCATAACAGGGAAAAGCAAAGAGTTCTGCCTCGTGTTCTTGTAACCTTTATTTCATGAAGGACTGTTTTTTCTAGCGCAAACTATTTGAATCACGTATGTTAAATCTTTTTTTCACATTCCATGTCACTTAGACTTTATTTTAAAAGGGGGAATAGTTTAAACAACTTTGAGTGGGCTTTTGCAGGACTGCTTATTACCATTAAGTCTATTTGTGAAGATTCTGATTTGCACTCTATAGTGTTAAATTCTAATATTGAATCTTAAGTTCATTGTATGTGAGCAGCTTACAGTATGTACCGTCTACTCTAAACGCATTTAAGTCTCACTGTATATTCGGGGAAAGCTAAAAGCAAAGATACTTGTATTTGACCTTGCGAGAGCGCTGACAAGAAGACAACACTAATCAGCATATCCTACCCTGGGTGGATTGCATAGCTCTAAAAAGAATTGAAAATGCGTACAGACAACTCTGCCTGACTGAAAAACGAGTACAAGTTCGGGGTTCTTTTCGTTTCTTTTCTCCCCTTAACCTATGCAGGTTACGCATATAGAAACTGCTAGTGTCTTTTTGCTCACTCCATATGTAACAGATGACCTTATGTTGTGCTGTATCCTGTGCTTTCGTGGGACATTCCATTCAGGAACAGAGCACCATGATTCCAATCTGTGTATTTACTAACCCTGCCCTGAGGTTTGTGTATGTTGGATATTGTGGTGTTTTAGATCACTGTTTTGAGTGTACAGAAGAGAGAATTCGAGCATATTGCTGTTCAGTTTTTGTTTGTGCAATTTGAAATTACTCAATTGAAAAATAAATTACTGGACTGTGGACATGCTGCACAGTGGTAGCTTCACTTTACTGTCTTCACAAAGGACCTTTGAACTCGAACCAAGTATTAATTGCAGTGCTAGAAGCGTGGGGCGTCTGTTCGAGGGTGTGAGGGGCCATGAGGATAGCAGCAATGGAGACCGTTAGTGGGCTCTTGCACTGAGGGGGGGTGACACAAGAAAACAAGAAAACGTGGGATGCTTTTTCTAGAGAGAGATTATGCCAGAGAGAAGAAAACAGCACTTTTGAATAGTTGGCTGCACTGGGGCCAATGACAGCAGATTTGAGCAGATGATGTTAGGATTGTAGTAGGGCGTGTCAGTTAAATTGAGATCATGTTTCTAGGTATGTAAGTTGCCTTAAATATATTTAGCTTCAAATAAAATTGACTTAAATGTTTCTCTATGAATACTGTCCTATTTGAGTGTAATGAGTGTTATAGCCCTGGCTGTGTTTGGGATAGGGGTCCAGGATTACACCTGGATGAGACAGCAGTTTGAAAACTTTTGTTATTACACTGTGAATCAACCCCTCAGTAACTCTGAGGGAGACAAATTCTTCTGTTTCCTCCTTTACAACCTCTTTCTTAGGTACTTGACTGGAAGAGATGGCTGAGAGACTGTCAGTTTCCTGTGTTCAGCTGAAGCCTTCTCACCAAACAGCTTTGTTCTAAAACTGGCTTGTGGAAGTCCACCTGATTAGAAGTGGTGTTTTGCAGCGTGAGAGCTCCTGTGGAGCTGCAAGGGTAGAACCTGCACATGCACCATGATCAGTGTGATCTGTTCAATAACACCCTTAAATCTATGTATCCCAAGTAAAACTGGATTTAAATTAGTCCCTGTTTAACAAGCCCTTTACTTGAAGGGGAACTCCCTTATACCTTGGCTGAACTGGGTGTGTTAAGCTGCTTGCAGACACCTCCAGAAGGAAGGGTTGTGGCTTCCAGCTGCTCTGAGGCTGGGAGGAAGGTTGGGGCTGCAAAGCCTGTTCAACTTGGTCTCATACTGGTTACAAGTTATTGCATCAGTTACCCGGTTGAAAACTGCAGGAAGTTGGCTACAGTTGGCCCCTGGCAGTGTTGGGGCAGTTTTAACTGCTTCAGCAGTCAAACTGTCCTCAATTATTTTCTCATTTTAAAAAAACCCCACCTGGTAGGGCAGAGAAGGGGAACCTGTCATTTTTTTATTTTTTTCAAACACAGGGGATTTATTAACTTCTACCAATCCTGCTATTCAGACACTCAACCCAAGTGCAAACCCCACAATCACAGGATCATAGAATGGCCAGGGTTGGAAGGGACTTTCAAGATCATCCAGTCCCAACCTCCCTGCAGAGGCAGGGACCCCTTCACTGGAGTAGGTTACTCAGGGCTCCAGCCAACCTGCCCTTCAACACTTCCAGAGATGGGGCAGCCACAACTTCCTTGGGCAACCTGTTCCAGCATCTCAGCACCCTCACAGGA